>OV170232.1:5837603-6449712 GCA_921882275.1 Brenthis ino
TTACATTCTGGCTTAATAATACAATATTTTTTTTATATTTTGCTATACTATAAATATGTGAATCAATTTTTTCACTAGTTACTCATAATATATATAGGACATAAAAAGTAACGATAGTTGAAACATCCCTTATTATGTACCTACTTAATTATATTGGGCGCTTCGGTGCCACGTTGTACCATTTAGTGATAATATTTTACGCAGATATAAAAATACAGTAGAATAATATTTTGTAATAATATTTATAAAGATTTAATCTACAATTGCACCTCAGAGATTTTCATTTGAGTATCTCATTTTTAACATGTTAGCCCTTCGCTTATTTTATACTAGCAGAACCCGCGGCTTCGCTCGCGCTAAAACTACAAAAAAAAAACTCTGAAAAGGTAGTTTCATACAAACTTTCATCCCCTATTTTACCCTCTTATAGGATGAATTTGGAAAACTGCTAAACTACGTATTTATTTAATTTCATTGAAGAGTATTAATACCAAGTTTCAAGTAATTCTGATCATAAATATTTTTTTGGATTGTATTATAACATGTTCCTGTTGGAATTAGGTGATCTCCCGCGGTAAAAAGTAGTCTATGTCACTCTCCTGCCCTCCAACTATCTCCACACAAAAAATCAGACAGAAATCAGAGAGAAGGACAAACAAACACACTTTCACATTTATAATATTAGTATGGATGACAATGTAAAACGTTTCTGACAGAATCTGGCTAGATTTCGGGAAAGTCTGCATTTAGCTGGTGTTTTTTCAGCCTTTTCTTATCCTCTAGCCATGTAGTGGGATTGCAAACAATAGAAAATTAAAAATTAAAAATATCCCCCACGCTAATTAATTGTCAGTTGACGATTACACTGGCACACGTGAAGCACTTAATCAAGTAATCATACGCCAAAATGCCTTACATCATTTTAGAAAAAAACTGTTACTCTTACACTGCTGGACCGATATTAACCAAACCAAGCTAAGAACCACCGCAAGGAAACTGGCTTTCAAATGAAAAAAAACGCATCGAAATCGGTCCATCCGTTTGACAGCTACGATGTAACACACAGACAGACAGACATCGACGTCAAACTTATAAACCCCTCTTTTTGGGTCGGGAGTTAAAAAAGGTATTGAAACGTTTTGTCTTTGCCTATTCATATATAGATAATTCCTTATATCAAGTATATTTATGAGATATATGTAATAAAATGCTAATACACATGTGTTGCTACTAATCGGTTAATTAACCAACTAACAAGAGGGCAGGTCTAACAATTAATAAACCGCAATGATCACTCGATGCAATCGCCATACGTAATTACAAGGGAGCTAGTCGTTAGCGACGTAAGCGAGCATGCATTTCGCCGTTAATTTTATAATACTATATTGTGGATCGTAAAATAACTCATTTACTTTCTAGAAATAATGCGATAAATGTTAATAAAATCACATAGTGCTATTATGAATTTATTATATGTAATTGAAGCGTCTGTCGTTGTGTATATTATTTATCTATGTATATATAACCTAGTGAAGTAGTATGTGTCCAATAGTGTACACAAGTGTTCGCGGATTCTAATCTCGCTCTGGGCAAATATTTAAGTAATATATTTTGTATATTTATCAGAATTTGAGTGTATGTCTACTCTCTTGTTCATTGTCAGGGTAACCTATTGTAGCCGTTAAGCCCGTGTGTTGTAGTCATAAAATGGTGAAGACGTGTTATTTGCCATTTTGATGTGAATATTAACTCAAGTAATGGGTAAATAAATATGCTTTTGTAGAATAACAATAACATATAAAGCCTCATATAAAATCTTCTAACTACATAATAATATATAAAGGTAGTGCTATCATAACTAACACACGTTTAATAGTAACACTAGCGGATCAACCTCGCTTCGCTGGGGTTTGTCCCTAGTGAAAAACAAAGAAAAATCTATCCCACGGAAATACATTTTTCATCATTCCCGTACATTTTTCCGGGATAAAACGTAACCTATGTACTATTCCAGACTATAATCTATCTCTGTGCCCAATTTCATCAAGATCCTTTCAGCCGTTGGCTTGATTGAGTAACAAACATCCATCCAAACTTTCGCATATATAATATTAATGGGATTATTAGAAAGTAATGTTAGTTTCAGTTAAAGTTAATAAACATATCTATTGCTACTAAATTGTCCTTTCCAGAAGAAAATACATCACTGACATGTCTTGCCGAAAATTCGTAACAATACGAAACCTAATTGCGAAGTAACATGCTATCGTCGCCTGTCGGATTTCTGTAATCGTCCTATAAATATTCGGAATATTAGACTTTGCTAAGGAAATGGTTTATTCTTGAAGTAATAATATGAGTAAATCATATTTTGTGAATTTACCGAAAAATAGTAAAAATGAAAGCTTATGTATGAGACGACGCGCGACGTACTGTCTTGTTTATTCATATGTTTTAATATTTTTTTTCAATGAAGAGTGCCTAGAGATCTGTTAATATAAAAACTTAAACTTTAGTTTTAACTAAAAAGTTAAAATTCTCACGTACAGTAAAAATATTTTCTATTAGCGGCTCACTCCTCGCTTCGCTCTGGTTTGCCATTATAAGAACACAATCAAATCTATCCCACGGGAACAGTACATTTTTCCGGGATAAAAAGTAGCCTATGTGCTATTCTGATGTATGAGCTATATTATTGTAAAGTTTCTTTAAAATCCATTCAGTAGTTTTTGCGTGAAGAGTAACAAACATCTATAAGTATACAACCAGACATCCATACATCCTCACAAACTTTCGCATTCATAATATTAGTAGGATGAATAAAAAGATAACACGATTTTTTTATTACAACACAATACACGCATGTATACAATGATAAATTTTCCACAAAAAATCATTTGAAATTATAAGACGTCACGTACTGGCGGCACTGTTGCATCCTTTTACGATTAGACCATAAAATGTCCCTGCCTTATGGAAACGTATACCAATAACTTTCGCAGATGTATTTTATATAGAAAAAACGTAAGATTCTTTACGTGTACGTGTAATAAAAACGGGAATACTTACACTGAGTATTGATTGCGAGGAAAGATAAAGACATTCTGTGTCTGGGAATATTTAAAATAAGATAGCTGGTAGTGTCTTCCTAAAAATGGAGAGTACCAAAAAATTATTACGATGTAAATATCTTAGAGAGCTGGTAAAATACATAAATAAGTTCATGAAATCTAAATATTGTCACAGAGACCTACCCATTTATATACATACATCCTTCACATATAAAGCTTTAGTGACATTAGTACCCCTAATTAATATATAAGTAACATATCAACGACTCACCCTCGCTTTGCTAGGGTTTGTCCCTAGTTACGTTTTAACGTTTAGTATAGATTTATCAGAGATCAGATATTTTCCCGCAGTAAAATTATCCTATATATAGACCCAGGTAACCAGCTATCATCATACCAAATTTCATCAAAATCTGTTCAGTGGTTTTCTCGTGATGCGTTCACAGACAGACAGACAAACAGACAAAGATTCGGCCTTTGTTATAATAATGACTATTTCAATAAGATTTTCCAAAAAATATTTATATACAGATTCGACTCAGCTAGAATTTTATTATATGTATAGAAATTAGTATAGGTTGATCTTTGATAAGAGTCGCTTAAGATAAAATTAGGCATCGGTTGTGTCCGTTGATATGTAAAAGTAAGAGGAAACACCTGCGCACAGCTGGGCAATACGAATAGCTGGGTAACTACAAATTCACCCGTTTAAGTCCCGTTGTGTCATTATTATACAATTATGGAACGCGAAAATGAAAAAAAATTATTACATTCTCGCATTTATAATTGTAACTAGCAACCCATTCCTAGATAACTTTTTGCACATATCGCGAATTATTTTCATATTGTTATGATGATGAAGTAATATATTATACTAGTGGACCCGACAGACGTTGTCCTGTCTACACGTTTTTAATTTGAAAATTTCAAACTTTTTTTAATAATTTTTTTGATGAAAATTATTATTCAAATTGTGAATCTAAACCATTCTCAGATCCCCTTGGACACACACAAAAAATTTCATCAAAATCGGTCCAGTCGTTTGAGAGAAGTTCAGTGACATACACACTCACAGAAGAATTATATATATAAAGATTTATATATAAGATTTAATATTTTGTATTTCTGTTATCATTTAACCCAACAAGATCAATATAACAATAAAATATAAGAGTTTGATATACATAATATGTAGTATCGCAAACTTTTTTGCGTATTATAATATATTCCATATACTATGATGTTCCCCTAGCCGATTCCGGCCACGGCGGCCAATCTCATTGAGACTAGCCAACTGCGCAGGAGATATTACAGTGCACAAGTGTACGCGCAGACACAGGTGCACTCTCTATTCCTGTCACTCTCATACTCTGGTGGGACGACCACTCGACATGACCAGTGAGAGTTAAGGCGCAGGACCGACGGCTTTACGTGCTCTTCGAGGCACTGGGGTGAATCACCGCCAACTTCCCAACTCCGGGCTGTTACTGAGACTTGCTATACAGAAAGACTCAATAACTAAACTTGGCCCGAACCGGGGCTCGAACCCAGGACCTCCGAGTGTGCAGCCGTACATGCAAGCCACTACACCACCGAGGCAGTTGCCATATACTATACTAATATTATAAAGAGGTAAAGTTTGTGAGTTTGTGACGTTGTAGCGGGTAATCTCTGGATCTACTGAATCGATTTAGATGAAATTTGGTAACAATATATTTTGAGATCCTGGAAAGGGCATAGAATTTTTTTATCCCGGGAATTATTCATTAAGGGGGTGAAAATGGGGATGAAAGTTTGTATGGGGAATCAAGGTAGAGACGAACCCGAGCGAAGCGAGGGTGACTTACTAGTTTTCATATATTTTAACCGTCTATGCAGCGTATGTTGGCCACAAAAACCCAATTCAAATTCGTTCACTAAATTTTGAAATTAACACGCTCATAAGTACAAATAGATGCTAGCCATCGACCTTGTTTTATGTGTATTTGATAAGTAAAAATCAACCATAGTTAGTATTGTTTACTTCATGAAATAAAGGCAGCTTCACTGATTTTAAAGAAAAATACTCATTCTAACAAAAGCCTGCAGACTTAAATAATACAAACGTAAGAAGCCGTACATTTCAGAAGAGGACCGCAAAGTACTTAGGTATACAATATTTTTATTGCATCCCCAAACCGTTGAAGGCGACCCACTATATAAAATATTCCGACCGACTTGGACGATATTATTACAAGGTTTCGTTATAGGGCACAATGCGGCCCTCCGGTCTGCTCAAATGTTTTCATTGCCTGACGTTAGGATTTGTGATGTTGTATGAATCGTCAACTCAGCAATACAAATAAATAGAGAAAATATTCCCGCATTCTCTAAAGCCTATTGAATTGGTAATACAATATGCCTTTTATAAACTACAGATTTATTTGGGCTTATTGTTCGATGAATCATATTTTGACTTATCCCACGTAAACAGCTTATATGTAGCGGGACTAAAGTGCTTACTTATATTTTTAAATATGTAACAGGCGAGTTATGGTAGGACTTGTGTAACTATGTATATTTTAACTGCCTCAATGGTCTAGTGGCTGGCATGTACGTCGCAGATACGGAGGTTCTAGGTTGGAGTCGCGGGTCGGGCCAATTTCATATATTAAGTATTTCTGTCAAAAAATCCTCGTTAATAACCCGGAGTTGGGAAGTTGGCGGTGTTTTGCTCAAGTGCCTCTTAGGTCACGTAAAGCCGACGGTCTTGCACCTTAACTCTTACTGGTCAGAGTATGAGAGTGACATGAATAGAGAGTGCACTACAATATCTCCTGCGCAGATGACTAGTCTCATTCAGTCTCAGGAGGACATTATTATTATTGTTATTATTATTTGAATTGAACTGAGTTAATATTATGTATTATGTATTAAGCTTAACTTAATAGGATTTAGTAGTATCTTTTTAGAGTTTAGGCAATTAATAATATTCTTTTCGAATTAAAGATTAGAAAGACTCACCTTCACTTAGCTTAGGGTTCGTCTCTAGATAAAAACAAAACTATCCCACGGATTTGTACATTTTTTTCGGGATAAAAAGTAACCTATGATGTAGTACTCCAGACTATAATCTATATTTGTACCAAATTTTATTCAGATCCGTTCAGCCGTTTTGGCGTGAGAGAGTAATAAACATCCATCCATCCTCACAAAACATATTAATATTGGATTAGAATTTTGTTTTAATAAAGCAATCTGTAATTCAGATTACAGGTTCTGTACTAAAATGTAAAGAAAATAAAATAGTATAAAGAAATATTGATATACTTTATAGATTCTTAGCATAACCTTTTAATTTTGTTCTTAATTTATTTTGGCGCCCTAAAATATTACCTATGATCCTCACGTAATTGGATCAAAGTAATTGATGTAATATTCAATGAATCGAGCGATACATCTTTGGAAGGTCAGAGGGTGAAATTATTATTAATATAAAAAGTTAAATTTCTTTATGAAAAGCAAGATGTGTTTTTTAAGATCCTGCAATATTGCTAAGAGAGCTAAATATAATCTTAAAAAGTATGTCATATATTATATTAAAAAATAGGTTTTATATATTTTTTTATAATACCTACTTAAATTAAGAAATTTCGTAAAAAATAAATTGAAACTATCTTTTCGGTTTTTTTTCCGTCTCAAAATAATTGCTAGTCTGTAACAACTATTATATGATGACTTTTGAAACGTCTAAAGCCTTAGTATTTCTCGTGACCATGATTGCTGTAAAGCATTCGAAACGTCGGGAACCAAAGATCGTAATAAACCCGCGAAAAAATCCGAAAAATAATTTTATTTATAAATGTCAAGTATTCGCGCAATTCTAAGAAAGATTTATTATAAAATAAAAAGCATAGACATTGTCATCAATATAAAAAAAAAACGTGTGTGTGTACTTTATGTACGCACGTAAGAAGCTATATTTCTTTGGCGTAATAGAACAAAAATAGCTAAAGATTTCATCCCCTATGTCACAACTCTCTGTTCATAAAAGGAATGCAGCTAACTTCATCATGTCGCTTTTTGGCTGTCGGTGTGCGCGCGCATCGTATAAATTTTATTCTCATATTTTTTCTAAACGTGCCAAAATAAATATAACTTCAAAAATTTCTAAAAAAAAATAAGTGGTAACCTAAAGAAATATATTATACATGAAAATATAAGCTTAATTAAATTTCTTATCTTGGAGTAAGTACTGCATCGGCTATTTTTACATAAATTGTAATTAGCTATGGAAAAGACCCCGTGATATGTCATGGTCTTATCTAAACTATAGAAGTAATAGTCGGCCTTTGTTCACGTTGTTTCATTGGATTAAGAGTTATTTAGCATAGTGAGTTAAATCAATAGACCGATTTTAATGAAACTAATAAACTAAAACAGAGAAATACAAAGTTACAACTAGTTTTTAGAGATAAATTAACCTATGAATTTACGTTTGAATCTAACAATTCAAGTGAAATATTAATCATGGCTTTACATAATATTAGGCCATTAAAGATATTCAAAGCCATAAAAGAAGTCTTAGTTATGAATGCTTTACGACAAAACTATACAATAAGTATAAAGTTAAATAGATTCAGCCATATCGTTCAGTATTTGCAATATCATACTGAACACCATAACCAGACGTGATATTTTATAAAGTACCTAAATTTAAAGGCCATTTATCAAAAAGCGATTCAGCCACAATCATAGACGGGTCGTAAATAAAATTCAGCAACGCGGCAATACTCCACGCTATTGTCAAATATACTCCCATTGATGTTTTAGTGTATCATACCGTACCAAAGTGTCGCCCGCACCGGCCGATCGAACAAGTAGATAGAGCGGTGTACTGAAATGTTCGAGATATTTGTTTATTACAATATTCAAAAGCTTTTAGCCGATTTTAAAAAAGAGGTTAATTGTGATAAATTTTTTTGTGCAGGACAATTTCCTGATAATTTTGCCAATTGTGAAATATATTTAATTAATGAATCTTTCTTCCTATGATTTGCCTTAAGGTGGACCGATTAATATATATATATATATATATATATATATATATATATATATATATATATATGAAGTTGACATTTAAAAAAGTACAAGAAAGAAAAAGTAGTCTATCGCCGTGTCTTTGATGCAATCTTGCTTCTTTGTTTTTTCGGATTTTTTCGCGGATTTATTTAGATTTTTGGTTCCCGACGTTTGGTCACGGGAGATACTAAGGTTTTAGATATTTCAAAAGTTATTATATACGTAGTTGTTACGCACAGTATCTACCCAGAAATCTCTGAAAAGTTTTATTTAAAATATCAAATATTCGCGTATATACAAGAAAATATTATTGTGGATTAAAATCTTAAAAAGTGTACATTTATATCACTGTAGACATGAGCGGAGTCAGGACAAGTCGTTCCTATATTGAAATTAGTTTTTCCTGTTGTCATTTAACATCAATTAAATCAGAATTTATTTTCTTAGCTTGTTTTAGACTTAAGTTTTGCTTTATTTATTCATTTATTTCGTTTCGCTTAACTGGCTAAAGTCACGCCACATTTAGTTACAACGTGACCCTGTCAATAGCTTTAATTGCAGGATAATCATGTCTTTCTATACCGACATCATTTAGTTGCATAAATTGTGTTCGTACGCACTTCTCTCAGAAACTGGTATCTGTGATTAGAAAAATCTTTAGCCATTATGTGTTTATCTGTTTGTATGTTTGTTACCCCTTCACGCAACGGATTGACGGATTATTCTTTAGTAAATAAATACATTCTTAGTCCACAGTCGGTTAAGATACCATGTAAAATACAAGTAAAAAATACAGGAATTGAGAACTTCCTTTTTTGGAAGTCTAATAGTAAATAGTAAATCTTTGAGGAACTGACTATTTATACAGAAAATTTATATCACTTAAAAAGCAAACTTTACAGTTATAAAGATGGTAATATAAAGCACCTTTCATCATAATATTTTGTAGCTTGTAGTATCAGCTTACCCATTAACTAATAACAAGTGGATGGAATAATGAAAGTACACTCAAACTTAGATCTTGATTACCGTGAAGTGAAAATTATCTAGATTCTTATAGAAACTACTTCTAAGAAGAGAAAACGCTCCAGAAGTTCTTAATATAGCATGTTTTATAGAACAGTTTATAATTTACAGCTCAGAATATTATTTGTTGCTTTAGTTGAGTTTGCCATTTGTTTGTCATTTATAGGTTAGCTGAAAAAAGTAATAAGGCAAAAGATTTTACACGAAATTACTGCTTTGACAAATTTTTGGAGATTTTGCTATAATTTTAGAAAACCTTTAAAAGACCGGAAGTACTCGATAATAATATAATATGATGAATTTGTTTATGTGACATCTCCGCGAATTGGGAAACGTGAATATTTTTTTACAACTTTTTATTTAACTTGCAATATTTGTACGTATGTTAGTTCGGGTCAACTCTTGCAACTGAATTTTAAAGCAGTTATCTTTAACCGATAGAGTTTAAATGCATAGACGTTTAGCTTAGACTAGCATTGCCCGCGGCTCCGCCCGCGTTCAGGTGTCCAAAAACCAAATGTTTATGTTTTACATATTAGTATTCTCTTATATTACAGTTTTTGTATTTTTTCTCAGAAATGAGATATTATCCAGCGATAAAAAGTATCATATATGTTGACCCAAATAACCAGCTATCATCATACCAAATTTCATCAAAATCCCTCCAGTGATTTTTCCGTAATGCGGTAACAGACAGACAGACAAAAATTCCAAAACCTATAGATTCGGCCTCTGTATCGATAATAATGTCTATTTCAATAAGATTGTCCAAAAAATATTTAATGTATATACAGGTATATATACAGATTCGACTTAGTTACAATTTTATTATATGTATAGACTAGCGGCTCACCCTCGCTTCGCTCGGGTTCGTCGCTAGGTACGTTTTAAATAGATATAAAAAGAAAAAATCTTTCTTTCTCACATTTTAATTATATGTTTTAATACTTACCTATTCCGGACTAAGAGAAATCCAAAAATTAAAATATCATAAAAATTGGAACGCGGTCGAACGGGATAAAAAGTATCCTATGTCCTTCTCCTGGCTCTAAACTACCTCCCTGCCAATTTTCAGCTAAATCGGTTCAGCCGTTCTTGAGTTATAAGCGAAGTAACTAACACGACTTTCTTTTATATATATATAGATGACAATGCAGGGTTAGCTAAGTGAAGTCATTCTATATCAAACGTGGACTCCCAACGATGGCGGACTATGTTTTTTTATGCACTCCCATGACATAGATCTAGAATGAGAGGGTTTGCTAAGAAGAATACGAATAAATATCTAAAAAATAAAAATAAAAAAAAAGTTTAAATAAAATCAAACCCATTTATTTACACAATTTATGTGATATAAAAGCTTGTTTTTAAATATTTTTTAATATTAATTTGTTTATAAATAGACTATAGTTCCTTAGTAGTTCTTTGTCTGCTATAAATTTTCAAGAAACTAATTAAACATTTATACGTGCAATGAAAATTTTTCTTTCATCCATCCTATAGTTTGTCTATAGTATTTAATATAATACTTGTCCGTCTTTGTAATCGCGCATTACTCGAAAACATAATATATTTTTAATAAGTTTACCATATATTTAGATTATAGTTATAATTAAAATAGCCCCTTTTAATCGACATTGTAAATTTAAATATATTTCTTTTTTATTTACACAGATAGATTATGACTTGGAGTAATACATTATAGGCTAATGTCAGTAATAAAATTTGCCAAAAGGCGACGCTGCCTGTAAATAATATCATAAACATGTATCTATATCCATACTAATATTATAAATGTGTGTTTAAAAAAGTATGTTTTTTTGTTTGTTTGTCCTTCTTTCACGTCGAAACGTAGCGACGGATTGACGTGATTTTTTGTGTGAAGATAGTTGGAGGGCTGGAGAGTGACATAGAATACTTTTACCGCGGGATATTATCTTATTCTCACAGGAAAACCCGTTATAATACAATCCAAAAAAATATTTATAATCAGAATTACTTGAATTTTTTTATTAATGCTCTTCAATACAATTAAATAAATATGTGCTCTAGCATTTTTCGAAATTCATTCTTAACTTACCTTTAATAGACTTTTTCTTGCTAGTTTTAGCGCGAGCGAAGCCGCGGGTTCTCCTAGTTATATTATAAATATTTAAACTTAACTCCACAAGAGTATTTTCTATTCACAATTATTATCTTGTAACTCCAAAAGTAGAAAGGAAAATTTCTTTTTTCTGTAAACCGTCGCGTTTTTGTAATTGATTAAGCGTTTTGTAAAAGTGGGCGAAACAAAAACCGGGTTCACTGGTTACCTGTCAGACCCTCCATTCATCTTCCACTTGCTTAATTTTTTCATTGCTTTCTCTTTTAATTTACTTAATAATCCTTTTGAACATGGAAAAATTATGTAATTAGAGTTATGAGCTTTTATATCGGGTAAAGCTTCAATAAAGCTCTTTTGATTCATATAATTATATCGTATTTATATATAATAATTTTATTATGATGAATTTAATGTTTGTTTATATACATGATGACTGTGACACTTGTCGCGGGTTCGGATCCCGCTGGGTGCATTCGTTTGTGTAATTAGCACGAATATTTATACTACAGTCATGGGGGTTTATATTTATAATATGTATATATTTATATTTATAATTTATATATGTATAGTGTATCAACTATCTGGTATCCATAACACAAGCCTCGTAGCTTACCATGGAACTAGATGGTGCTGTGTGTTAATGTCCCAACATATTAATTTATTATATAGCCCGCAGCTCCGCCCGCGTTAAGATGACTAAAAACCAAATTCTTAGGTTTTACAAATTAGTACTCTTATAATGCAGTTTTTGTATTTTTTCTCAGAAATGAGATATTTTCCCGTGGTAAAAAGTATCCTATATATTGACCCGGATAACCAGCTATCATCATACCGAATTTCATCAAAATCTGTCCAGTGGTTTTCTCGTGATGCGGTAACAGACAGACAGACAAAAATTCTAAAACTATAGATTCGGGCTCTGTGTCGATAATAATGTCTATTTCAATTAGATTTTCCAAAAAATATTTAATGTACAGATTTGACTTAGTTACAATTTTATTATGTGTATAGATTTATCCATAAGAACATTCAATATGTCCGCTTAAAATTGATTTACATAAATGAATATTTATCATCTAAAGACTACTCATACATTCGCAAATAAGTAATTTAAAACTCCATTTATTTAATTCTTCGTATGAATGCAGTATGTTATATTAATTTGAAATTTTCTTCACCTCGAAAAACAAAACTGAGTGTCTAAAAGGCGAGTAAGGTTCCGAATATTTATTTACCGCCCATTGCCCCGGAGGTTACATAATAAATGGCATAAGTTGGTAAACTGGTGTACCGACAATGGTTTATCTTGCTAAAGTAATGAGAGGCTTAACACTGACACATAGAGTACAATTTAAATTGGTAAAAAAACCAATAAAATGTGCTCGTAATTTATTTATTGCCGCATCGTTTTATTATAAATGAATGTTTATTAATGATCTTTAATGTATTGTTGGGTCCTTCGTTATTTCTCTTATTAATCATCGGACAATGTTTCTATTAAGTTCTTTAAGCGTTACAAACTAATGATTTCGTGTTACGGACCCTTTACATTTTACAATGTGCTTTTTGCCCGATTTCACCAACAACCTATAAGCTAACACCTACGTATGGGATCCCCAGCTTAAAATTCCCCTAAACTAGCCCCTAAATTAAATTTCGTTTTACCATCGTCAGAGCCCGTATTTCTAGTACCTATATTTAGGTGGCATTTTAACATTTAGGTGACCCCTAACTGACGGTGAAACAGAAACTGTCCCCTAACAACCCCCTAACTATGCTTAGGGATCCCCCCTTAAACTTAGGTGACGTTGGTGAAATCGGGCATTTATGTCGTTATATTGCGAGTTTCATATAATACAAGCGATTTACCCCCTCTTTGCTTGCGTCCCTAGGTAACCGGATTTTTTTCACGATTACATGGGTTTTAATTTTTGTGCGGAACATTAATTTTTTTTTAAATAAAAGTACTCCAAGATACTCTGACATCCACTGTTCTGAAGATTAGTCAAAAGAAACAATTTAAAAATTGTGTTTTTCTTATATGTATCGTATATATTTTGACATTACAAACTGACTCTTCAACTTTATCTACTAGACAAATGTATATTTAAACTAGTATAAAAATATTACAATGCGAAATATTCTTATCAGCGTTGAAGCCTCGCTCGTTTGCAGCGGCCATTCGAGCCGCGGGGTATATTATCAACTCTATCCGAAACGTATAAAAAGACCAATAATTTTTGATGTTTTCACAATGCAGATAGAATTCTTTGAATCAATATTGATGTTTAATTGTATAAACAAATATTTGTTAAAAATATGATTTTTATTTTTTACTAGCATCTGAACCTCGCTTCGCTCGGGTTCGTCTCTAGGAAAACAAAAACAAGCCTATCCCACGGGAACTGTTCTATTTTTCGGGATAAAAGTAGCCTATGTGTTATTCTAGACTGTAATCTATCTCTGTGCCACATTTCATCCAGACCCGTTCAGCCGTTTTGGCGTAAAAGAGTAACAAACATCCATACTCACAAACTTTCACATTTATAATACAAATACGGATGTGTACATAGTGGAATCATAAAGCTCATGCTGAGATGATTTTCATGTATTATCTTAAACCCAGGTCGGTGATACTGCCTCGGTGGTCTGACTAGTATGTACGGCTGCAGATTCAGAGCTCCGGGGTTTGAGTCTTAGGCCAGACCAAGTTTAATTACAGAGGTTTTCTGTTATGTTATTCTCAGCTGTAGCATGAAGTTGGGAAGGTGGTGGTGTTTACCATCAACATTATCTTAATATTCCAGAATGTATAGGAATTTTTAGATATATGTTACATTTTGTATTTGATGGTAATAACCTCAAGAGGTAAAAATAAATTCAGTCACTTTCCCATTTATAAAAGTTAAGAAGTAATAAGTTTTTTCCTCCGGCTTTGCTCATATTAATATAAGATTTTTCATTCAATGGTTGAGCTATTACAGTGTAAAGAAATAACGTACATACCCACAAACTTTCGAATCACATTTTTTTATAATGTATTTTTTTCTCTGTTAAGCACAGTATCACCCCACCCTTTAGTAAAGCTATAATTAAAAACTTGGGATTAGTTTAAAACTCGACCGTCCAATCTTATAATTACGATAGAAGTTCAAACGATAATGTAACCGAGTTTGCGATATGAATATAGTTGGGTTATTTAGCAAGTTATGCTCATGTTTATGATCTGAAAATGCACTGGGAAGTTTAACTGGTAAGTTTAAGGTAGTTAGTTCACGTAAGACATTATTGTATTAACTAGCGGCTTGCTCTTACTTCACTCGGGTGTATGCGTTACTCTAGAATCTAGATCATAGTGCATCTGTGTAAATTTCATTCAAATCTGTTCAGCCTTTTTAATATGAAGGAATAACAAACTTATATATGTATACATTTTTTTAATTATACTTCTTTTGACATGTTTGGAAAAAATATGAGGCAATTTTTTTTACGAAGCGACATGATGAAATTAGCTGGTAACTGTCTCTTTGGTTCCCGTGAAAACTCATAACTATATTCAAGATACTTTCTCAAATATTCATAAATCTATACACAAGTGTTTTATATCAGTGGAGATAAAAAATATATATTTATTTTTTATTTATAACAGTACTACAATGAAACTTTTTCATTATGTAAACTTAACTTGCTTTTGTTTTTAATTTCATGAGAAATACAAAGTATATGGATATAAAACAAAACTTAACGCCCCATTAGTTACCATTATAAATAATTGTTCGTAGAAAGTTTTAAGCCTGAAAGCCTTAGAGATTACAGATATTAACTCTAAATGCTAGACGGCCGTCAAATATTTTGTTTGTTAACTTTATATAATGATAATTATTCCGCTAAATAGCTTAGATATGTTACTTATATGTATATATATAAATAACATATCTAATCCATATTTTTCTAATTTAATTCAATTAAATCCTTAAGTTTCGTGGTAGGTATTTTACTGACAGCACATCAAAATGACACCTTTGTAGGTCACATTCTTCAATGAAGGGAAACGATTGACTTCATTTATATTTGTAAGTTTCTTTGAAAATTGGAGTGTAAGTAATATGCCAAAGTACGTAGTTAAAGTAGAACCCGCGAAATCAACCATAATTGGGTTGGAATCACGTGACATAATACACTACGACAGATATAATTAAACTAACACGATCTAGCTATCTATCATCATACCAAATTTCATTAAAATCTGTCCAGTGGTTTTGTCGTGATGCATTCACAGACAGACAGACCAAAAATTCTAAATCTTCTATAGATTCGGCCTCTGTATCGATAATAATGACTATTTCAATAAGATTTTCCAAAAAAATATTTAATGTACAGATTCGATTCAGAATTTTATTATATATATTTAAATGTATATATTTAAACATAACACCATACAACATGAAACGTTGACCCAACACGATTTAATCTTTAAATCGTCGAAGCAATAAAACGAACATGTGAAAATGCCTGTTAAAACAAGCTAAGTAATACATCGATAGCGATATCTGTTGCAGTTCAATCAATCCGACATATTGAAAGAATCGGAATTAAAAAAACGCAATTTCGATTACCGTTCGTTCTTGCATTGCGGAATGCGACCGGCTCGCTATTAAACTCGTTATAAGCCCCCCTGTGCTGAGATTAAACCGTGTAGGTTTTTTCAATGCTTTTGTTATTTTCGTATAGTAAATTTCAAGGGATATTTGTAGCTATGATAATAGTTTTTAGTATAAAATAAGCTATAGAGGAATATATGTAATCTTTGACTTGACTTCTTTCTTCTCATTTTCTCGGTAATTAAAATATATTTTAGATTTTTTTGACCGACTTCAGAAAGGGAGGAGGTTCTCAATTCGTCGGAATCTTTTTTTTGTGTATGTTCACCGATTACTCGAAGACACCTGAACCAATTTGGATTTTTTTGTTTCGAAGGGTCCCGTTTAAATTTTATCGAAATCGGTCGAGCGTTTTTTTTAAATCAACAAATAAATTATTTTTTAAATATTTTTTTAATCGAATATGTTATAAAAAAAGTATCTTCTTACAAATTACGTGCTTATTCTGTCTACACTAAAAATGTAAAAATAAAAACTAAAAAAAAAAGAAATTGACTTCCAGGCACAAAAATGTAAAAAATAACTAAACGGGGGTTTTCATTTAGAATAGATACCTAACCAGATATTGTCCAACTCGGTGTCAGCCGATGCAAATTAAATCTAATATAATATTTCGATACCTAAAATACATCACAAATTGATGTATAATATTTTAACTATAGGTTATTACAGTTCATACCTAATCATATTTACCTATTAGATATTCATATCTTAAAATATTGTCGGCTGGCACCGACTTCGAAAATATCTTATTAGGTATCTATTCTAAATGAAAACCCTCGTTTAGTTATTTTTTACATTTTAGTGATTTACTAGCATTGCCCGCGGCTCCGCCCGCGTTCAGATGACCAAAAACCAAATTCTTAGGCTCTACATATTAGTATACTCTTACATTGCACTTTTTATATTTTTTCTCAAAAATGAGGTATTTTCCCGCAGTAAAAAGTAACTTATATGTTGACCCGGATAACCAGCTATCACCATACCAAATTTCATCAAAATCTCTCCAGTGGTTTCTCTGTGATGCGGTAACAGACAGGCAGACAAAAATTCTAAAAACCTTAGATTCGGCTTTTGTATCGATAATAATGTTTATTTCAATAAGATTTTCCAAAAAAATATTTAATGTACAGATTCGGCTTAGTTACAATTTTATTATATGAATAGATTTTGATTTTTGGTTCCCGACATTCTGAATACTTTACAGCTATCATGGTCACCGGAGCGAGGTGAGGATAAATTACCATAATACACTTTGTTCAATTTTTTTTACAAACAATTTCAAATCAATTTACTTTCAATTTGTATGCTCTTATTTTAAAATCAATGCTGGAATCAGTCTGTGTGGAAGCTAATACCTGTTATTAAGAGCAAGATTCATATTTTACAATATCATATTTTGCTTTATGATATTTTGTAATTCGTTATTTATTTTATAATCATCAGCGTGATTAAACCCTATAAAGGCTATATATAGCGAATAACTAAATATATACAAAATATTGCGATTAATGAAAGTGCTCGTCTACTTAATGTTAGCGTTCTTCCTGTGATCAAAATTCGACCATATTTGTGTTTGTAATTATACTTCTTTTGGCACGTTTGGAAAAAATTATGAAAGTAAAATTTTTACGATGTGCGCGCACACCGACAGCCAAAAAGCGACAGGATGAAGTTAGCTGCATTGCTTTTACAAACAGAGAGTTGTGACATATGGAATGAAATCATTTGATTTTTTTAAATAATCACACTAAATCTCGTCAATAGCTCCAAAAAAAAAATAACAAAGAAAAAAAAAGATTTTGAAAAGGTATGTCTTTGCCTATATTTTATATATAGATGCTAGCAATTAATTCTAAATTAGCTTATTACTTTGCTGTCATGCTTCTCACAGATAATGTAATAAGTATGTAAATATTTTATTTTCAATACATTAAAACTAAGGCACAGTGTGGCGTTGTCAACATTTTTCTTACAAATAGTTTAAGCGTAACATTTAAGGGCTACTTAGTTAAGTAACTAAGAGGTGTCTTTGAAACAATAGAAGTTTGACAAGCGAGTGTTGAAGTTTGATGGTACTTAACCTTTCTGTTACTAAACACATAGATTATTTAGGAAGTTGTGCAATGTTGTGAATTTCACCCCCAAATATTTAACGTCGACTTCAAATATCACACTAGAACGCCATTTGATGGAACGACTTCAAACAGATTTAGATGAAAAGTACTTACTTGAATAAATCAGAGTTAAGTTACTAGTATTATAAATAAAAGCACAATATCTTGTTAAGTAAATACCAAATAAAGTATTGAAAAAAATTCAAAACGTCTATTGAATCTTTTACTAAACAATCTTTTTATTTATTGGACTTGAACACAAACACTGCACTACAACACTGTTTCATTGTGTTTCAAAATCATATTAATTCTAGTGATTCTCACAATTATGTTTCGTTCCTAAATTGTCTTAGCACTTTGTCTCACAGCCGCGTGGAATATATACATATTAAAGAGGATTGCAGGAAGGTGGGGAATTATAAATCAGATACGACGTTGCCGGTAGTGAAGTTATTTGACGCTTCACTAAGTGAGCTCGTGTCGAGAATTTTTGATACAAAGTATCTTAATAGCATTATATTGATACGACTAAGTACTTAAATCGACGTTAGCAAATATTTTAATATTCGGTAGCGAAATATATAATTTTGTTTATGTTTTTTCTGTGATGGCTTGGAATTCGGCCAGTGTTACTTATTGTAAGAAAGACGCGATTGAGTTCAACTCATTTAGATTTAGAAAGGTAGTATAGGTACTAGCGATTCACCATCGCTCTGCTCGGACTCGTCCCTAGGTACGTTTTAACGGTTATTATGGATTTCTCAGAGATGAGATATTTTCCCGCAATAAAAAGTATCCTATATGTTGACCCGGATAACCAGCTATCGTCATACCAAATTTCATCAAAATCTGTTCAGTGGTTTATTCGTGATGCGTTCCCAGACACACAGACATATAAACAAAAAATCTAAAAATTATAGATTCTGTATCGATAATAATGTCTATTTCAATAAGATTTTCCAAACATTTAATGAACAGATTCGACTTAGTTACAATTTTATTATATGTATAGAAGCGGTAAATTAAAGCTATAGACGAATAGTCGGTCTACATGAATTATAACGTGACGATAGAGAAAGAATATACGATACAAATAAGTACAATGATTAAAATTAAAAATTCTATGTACATAAATAAATAAGGACGCTAAATACCTACTTCAGGGATGTCCTTAGGCATGTGTGTAATAAATAATAATAATTCAACATATGCCTTACGATACGTTTCGTCAGAGTTCAGTGAAAAGTAAACAGATAGGCTAGACTACAGGCTAACAGTATATGGCCAATTCAAGTGTTTATGCCTAATGTTTATTAAAAAGTATTTTTAAGTAAGATTTTTTTTCTCTTCACGCACTTATTAACTATCACTTATGTTAAATTTGATGTGATACAACAATATGATCTTGGAGCTAATTTGATGGGAGTTCCAAACGGTGCATAATGAAACGTTTAATGAATAACAGTCAGATACTTGAATTTGTTTTAGAAAGACATGTGAAGTCCGCCAACCCGTAATCGGCCAGCGTGGTGGACTATGGCCTGATCCCCTCGCATTGAAAGAAGGTCCGTGTCCAGTAGTGAGACGTTAAAAAGTACTAAATACAATACTTTGAGTTTGGGTTCAAATAATTCATTGCGTTAGATGAACTCGTTTTTAAACATTGGCTTAAAGCATATTTTACATAGAATTTTATTTAACTAAGTTCTTAATATTACTAACGTCTAGCTCTATTTTAATATTTAGAAATATTTTCATAGAACGTATATTTTTCTGTACTCTATTTCCAGTCTAAAACGTCTCTTGGTTAGCGCCTCGTAGCCATATTCGTGCTCCGAGGTGAGTTTTCTTTATTATTAAAGGAATTTTAATTAAAACGTAGAAGAGCTTACTCATCCATTGTATACTATTTAAGGAGCTTTTATGTAAAATAGTTACACATTTTTATTGTGTATTCATTTCTAAAGTACTGTCTGTCTTATTTTTAAATATAATAGCCAAGATTCACACTGGATTAACATTACATTTAAAATAAAGTATTGAAATATATGTAGAGTACGTAGTAGAATAATATATTTATTCTTAATATTTTGTCATTGTATGAAAAAAAGACAGTTAATATTGTTTACTTTAATATTTTTTTCGCAAATATTTGACATCTCACTAATATTATAAACGTGAAAGTCTAGACGTTTGGGTGATGTTACTCAATCACGCCAGAACGGCTGACTTGTTATTGATAACAAATTTGGCACAAAGATAGATTATAAGTCTGGAATAGGACATAGGCTTTTTATATAGGAAAAGTGTACGGTTTCCGTGGGATAGATTTGTTATTGAATTTCTAGTTTTAAATAAAATAAAACTATCTTTTCGGATTATTTCGCTTTATTTTTACTTTTATTTTCCGACGTTTTGAATGCTTTACAACAATCATGGCCTCTCTCGTGGCCATATCTTTTTTATATTGATAGATGTATTTTAGTTTATTTTTTGCATATTGAACATACTCGTACTATCATTCCTATGTCACTTTTCCCCTAAAATATTCACGAGATACAAGGCCTATGTCACTGACTAACCAATAAACAAACTCGATTCATGATATATAATAATATTCAGGCTACAAGATCTATATTATCGTATTTTATAAAAAAATATTTTTCTTTTCTGAATAACTAAAACGCTATTCCGTGTAATATGTTTCGCTAATATCTTTAATGCATTCCAATTTTTTTATTTTTACTCTTACTGTAGTTGTATGAATTTATTTAATACATTTAACACTAACTGAATCAGCTTAAGCTGATAAGTCTAAAAGCTTCAAAGTTTACCTTGAGAAAAATCCCAAAGGACCTGAAGGATGCTAGAGGGTGCAAGTTTCTATAAAAGCTCGATTTGTAAAAGTAAAAAATATGAAAATTTATATTTGTTTTTGTTCATATTGCTAATAAGAAATCTCATCGAGTCCATAATAAATTAATAAATCATTTTTTAATTACAAGTTTAAGCTGTGGTCTGATGAGTTAAATACTAAATATCACATAGTTTAGTGTAAAGTAAATTATTTGAATAGAGAACAAATGCTTACATAAAATACACTTAAGCTTCAGAAGTATCTAGGTTAAAGCAACAAACTAGTTAAGAAGGAAATAGGAAAAACCAGTATTGTTTGGATTACAGCATTTCCACTTAAAGAAGAATTTATTTTTCCTAGATTCCTCAGAATCCCAAGGATACACCGAACGACAAGACAAGGCAAAAGCAAAATGCATCCCAATAAATTATTCATTTTTCTTCTCACCGCTGAGATACTTAGGAAATCCGCGAAAATGTCACAAGTTGGTTACCAGCCAAGTTGAACAAAAATATTACTTGTATTATAATATTCATTAATATTTCCAGAGAGACTAGATTATAGTTTGTTATAATGGTAATAGGCAATTGTAATGCTATGTTATTCTTATAACAATTTTTTTTTTCAAACTTTGTGTTAAACTAGCGACTCACCCTCGCGTCGCCTGGGTTCATCTTAACAGTTAGTAGTTAATAGATAGTCTGTATTATATTACTGCTCCGCTTCCTTGGGTAGTAGCATGATGATATACAGCCTATAGCCTTCCTCAATAAACGGGCTATCTAATGCAAGAAGCATTTTTTAAATAGGATTAGTAGTTCCTGAGATTAGCGCGTTCAAACTAACAAACAATCAAATAAACAAACATACGTTAATATACGATTAACGTTTATATACATTTCTGACCAAATAGTCTCTGTCCAGGAGTGTTAAAAAGTGGAGACGCTGGGAGCTTTAATCTTAATTATCTTACTTATCTGAATCAAGGTGGAATAAATCCGTATGGCCCTCTTAGTAGGCGCCATTAGCGAAGTTGGAAACTATCTAACTATACGTTCAAAGAATTTGTATTGATAAATTTAAAATAAATCTTAAAGAACATTTGTTTGCTAAAGGCACAGTGTGGGAATGATGTAAATAAATCCATACTAATATTATAAATGTGAAAGTGTGTTTGTTTGTTTGTCCTTCTTTCACGTCAAAACGGAGTGACGGATTGGCGTGATTTTTTATGTGGGGATAGTTGGAGGGCTGGAGAGTGACATAGGCTACTTTACCGCGGGAGATCACCTAATTCCCACGGGAAAATACTTTATAATATAATCCAAAAAACAGTTTTTGATCAGAATTACTTGAAACTTAGTATAAATGCTCTTCAATAAAATTAAATAAACACGTGTTTTAGCATTTTCCGAAATACATCGTACAAGAAGGTAAAATAGAGGATGAAAGTTTGTATGAAAATACCTTTACCTTTAAAGATTTTTTTTGTAGTTTTAGCGCGAGCGAAGCCGCGGGTTCTGCTAGTTAATAAATAAATAAATATATTGGGACATACAACACCATCTAGTTCCATGGTAAGCTATTATGTACGTTTCGTAAGTATTAACCTATACTAATATTATAAAGAGACAGAGTTTATTTGTTTGTTTGGTTGAATGTGCTAATCTCTGGAACTATTAATCCGATTTGAAAAATTCTTTTTGCTTTTGATAGCTGGTTTATTGAGGAAGGCTATTATTGGCTATATATGATATATCACCCCAAAAAAGATCGGATCCCGTGGGATAGATTAGTTTTTGTCAAGTAACTAGTAATAACTTTTTGAAATACTAATATTGAATACGGAATTTCAAATTTGAAATTTTTTAACTTGAATTACGATTTTAATTGATATTATAAGGCTAGATACATACATAGATAAATATGTATAATATAAACAAAAACGATGTACACATATTGTGTATATATTATATACATTGTATATATAAATTGTATTGTACTTAGGTATCTACGTTTATAACATTATTGGTTGTAACCTTAGCAGGGGGTCGGTTTATCTAAGACAAACTGATAAATCTAAAATTACCGGGTACTACTTGCGCGCCACCTACCGTATGTTATATATATACATCGTGAATAATTGAGAGAAGTTCACTATCAAACGAATGGTACATATACAAAAATAGTTAGATAAACTAACACCAATACAATTAGTTTTATATATGTATAAATAAATTTTCGAACTGTACAATAAATATGAGGAGTCGAAATAACCATTTTTCGTAATGTACGTACAAAACCATAGGCAGAAACTAGTTAGAATATGAGCTAATCTCTTATATAATATTATTCTAATGTAGAGCATGTGCTAGAATTTGCATAATCAAATATTTCAAGTACGCGGGATTGGCTGGTTTCCACTTTCAATGGATTTATCTTAGGATTATTGGCTAAGTAAATTTAATTTGATATAATTTTGTGTTAATGGGAATCTACATCTATATATTTGTAGCCTGTAAATATAGTAAAACTAGGTTGCTTCCCTTTACAAACTTTCATCCCAATTTTCAACCCCTTAAGGGATGATTTCCGGGACAAAAACTCCTATATCCTTCCCAGGGTCTCAAACTTTCTTCTTGCCAATTTTCATCATCGGTTCAATAGTTTCGGAACTTATTCGGTACAAACAAACAAACAAAAAAATCTTTCCTCTTTATAATATTTATAATATTTAATTACTCCTCTATATAATAACTTATTTTATAATACTTTTAAGTAAAAAGTTACAATTTTATGATCAATTTAAATGCAAGTATTCTACTCTTAGGAATGTTTTTTTTTTGTTTAAAAATATATATAAAGAACCATATTTGAGCTGTAAACTTTAATAAATACCTGTACTTTAATTGATGTAGGTCACAAATATTTTTAGAGAAAATAACAGCAGCTATACAACAGATAAGTATAATGAATAAGGAAAACGTTGTAATCTAAATATTTTTACAAGTTTATTTTTTATTTCTATACAGTTACTACTGATAATTTATATAATAAACATAATAATATTAATCAAACTAAATAAAAAATAAAATTGTTAAATTTTGTATTAAACTTCAAAAAACCTTTATATACATAAATACCAACATAAATCGTTTAAAGAGATTAAAATTTAAATCAGTATTGGAGAATATCTAACCGGCTTGGTTGTTCGGCGTTTTTTGGCACGACGCTAGTGGAATATACCGTGACACGTAGGCTATGCCTCAACCCCTGACATTTAATGGTCGAGAAACTACGTTAGCAATTTTATGTGGCTCCCGACTCTCATACTTTAGTCCTGCTTGTCCCAGCTTAATGGTTACAGGAGATATAAGATGCGCTTGTTGAATTTAAGGAGTGCTTCCCGTATATTTTGATAGGAGTTGGCTGGAAATTTTATTTGTTTTATATGTAAAATGTGTTTTCTAGGTAAATAGCTTTGTTTATTAACAACTAGCAGATCCCGCAGCTTTACTCGCGCTAAAACTACAAAAAAATCTCTAAAAACATAGTTTCATACAAACTTTCATCCCCGATTTTACTTCCTTATGGGATGAATGTCGAAAAATGCTAAAACATGTTTTTATTTAATTTTATTGAAGAGCATTAAACCAAGTTTCAAGTAATTCTGATCATAAATATTTTTTTTGGTTGTATTATAACATGTTATCCCGTGGGAATTCGATAATCTCCCGCGGTAAAAAGTAGCTTATGTCACTATCCAGCCCTCCAACTATCTCCACACAAAAAATCACTCCAATCCGTTACTCCGTTTCGACGTGAAAGAAGGACAAACAAATAAACAAACAAACAAACAAAACATACCTTCACATTTATAATATTAGTATGGATGGACATGGTAAGGTAGAGTAGTGGTAGCGCAATGGTGTTTGGTGATAGTTATTCGCTTGCAAAATATAGTTAAGCGGGTTCAAAAAACGAGTCTTATACCTATAAGTTATTTACAAGAAAAAACGCAAGAAAATCTGCATATTTGAGAAAATCTAACTAGTTTTTGTAAGACATGTGAAATTCAGTCACCATAGTATAGTCAGAATGGTAGGTTATACTACCTACCTACTCCTTCTCTCATTAGAGTAGGCCCATGCCCAGCTGTGAGAAATTAAAAGGGCTAAATATTCATAATATTGTTATAAAGATGTTAAGTTTTTTAATTCTACATATAGAACTTTTACATAAAATTTCAACCTATCACACAGGAGTCCAACATATGTACTTTAATAAATATGAAGAAATATTTATTATCTAACGTACGGGGTATATAACGGATTTAAGTAAGCAAAGCCTGTACTAAAATAAATATTTATAATAATTATCATATTATTGAAAGATAAAAATAACTTTCATAAATAGGTAAAGACAAAATAGATAGTAGTACATTTTTCTCCTATGTTTGTCAACTGATTTTCTAGTTATTGGCGAATTTTAGTGTCATCAATAAAAATGATTTAAATGAACGTATTTCAATCACTGGATGTTTATATAATTGACTAGCAACTCACCCTCGATCCGCTTCGGTTCGTCCCTAGTTACGTTTTAACGTTTAGTATAGATTTCTTAGACATAAAATATTTTCTCGCCGTAAAAAGTATCCTATATGTTGACCCGGAAAACCAGCTAGCATCATACCAAATTTTATCAAAATCTGTCTAGTGGTTTTCTCGTTCCAAATAGACAAAAATTCTAAAAACTATAGATTCGGCCTCTGTATCGATAATTATGAATATTTCAATAAGATTTTCCAACAATATTAAATTTACAGATTCGACTCATAATTGTATTATATGTATGTATGTTTAGATTATATTGTATTACTTAAAGATAAAAATAACTCTCATATTAATAAACATGCAAATATTGACATCATCTAAACCCATTTTACATTTCCAATCACATGTAACATAACAACTAAAACATAATATATGCGAAGCAGAAATAAACGTGGGTCAACTCTACCATTTCTGACCGCCGCACCGGTAGAATACCGGTCTGACCGCAAATAGACCGCAAAATTGTACGGACCTCGCGACCATTCCAACAATGGATGCAGTAGTTTAGTTTACGACTAAATCTCACTCGACTGATACTCAAACATTTTACGTATGTACGTTAGTATATACATACACTAATGAGCGCGTCGGTTCTGACATGCGGTTTGAAATCATTATAGTCGTTTATTCATCCTAAAACTTCATCTATACATATTATAAAATTCTAACTAAGTCGAATCTGTACGTTAATTATTTTTTGGAAAATCTTATCTAAAATATTCATTATTATTGATTGATACAGAGGCCGAATCTATAGTTTTAAAATTTTTGTCTGTCTATTACCACATCACGAGTACGAAACTATTGTACAGATTTTAATGAAATTTGGTTATATATGGTTATCCGGGTGAACATATAGGATACTTTTTACTGCGGGAAAATATTTCATTTTTGAGAAATCTATATAAAACGTAGAAACGTAAGTAGGGACGAACCCGAGCGAGAGATTTTAACTAAATTTTGTGTAGTGATTACTTATTACTCGGGTTAACATTTATAATACCTTTTAATACAGGAAAATATTTCATTTCTATAGGAAAAACAGTAACTGGTTCTATCGAGTCGTTTTTAGAAATTTATATATCCAGCGCTGGCTAAGACTTAGAGGTACATACATCGAAACAATGTACTAGAAGAATTGTAGTTCTTAATAAGGCCTACAGAAAAATAGCAATAGCGTCTTTCCCCTAAGGTACACTCGCAATTCATATCTATTTAAATTGTATCTACCGACGCACCCGAACGAAACCGGGTCAAGTTACTTATATACAAAAAAAAGAGTCCTGATAGTATTTATGTGAAGTGTCTGTTCTTCCTTCCCGTAGCAAAGTAACTAGCTGTAGATTTCTTCCATAGTATGTGGGTGGAAGAGGCTTTTATTAAAGGAAATCTTTTGGTTCCCGTGACATTTTCAAGATATGTTAATTTTTTAATAAGATCCATACCTATTTAGTTGTTGTTTCTATAAGTCTCGACTCTTAAGACTTAGCTACCATAACTAGCATGATATAAGATATCGTATAACTAATATTAGCGTATAACTTATATAGCGGGGAGACCTTTCCAATTTTCTTTGTAAGTAGTGTTGAGACACTCAACAAAAATCCAAATATCTTTTCTTAAGATGAAAATTATGTGAATTTTTATAATTTTTTTCAATATTTTCATTGCATAAAGCTAGCAAGTCAGCAGAAAAAGTAACTTTAGCACTTATAATATTATGAATTTGTATAATTAGCACTCATAAAGTTTACTCAAATAGAGGCTTTTTTAGGAACATTCCACACTGCGTTTTAGATAATATTGGTATTCTAATATAAAATTTTACTTAAAAAATTACTTATAAATTTTATATCTAATACATATTTGTATAGATTATTTTCATTGTACGTTTGTATGTAAAGTGCGGATGACATGTAAATTGTATCCTTTAGTGTAGAAAAGTGTGTATTTAATATTTAATAAGCTTTCAATGCATAGGAAAGCTTAGTTTACTACATCATAATTTTAATAATATTGTCATGTACGTTAGAGTTCGTACGATGTAAGCGTATAGAAGGGGCAAAGTGTATTATGTTATAAAGACTTGTGTTGCTTTTGCGATATTTAATATGAAAATTATAATATAATTTCATTATCGTCGCTTTAGTTACGGTGATGTATTTTATACTAGCGATTCACCCTCACTTCGCTCGGGTTCGTCTCTAGAAAAGCACAAACAGATCTATCCCACGGGAACCGTTCATTTCTCCGGAATAAAAAGTAATCTGTTGTTTGACTGGTAATATAAGGTATCAGCATGCCAAATTTTACTAAATTCGGTGCATAAGTTGTTGTGTACTAAGCTGTATAAGTTACTATGGTTTTTTAACTATCCCACGGGAATTCTTTGATTTTTCAGGATGAAAAGTGGTTAAAATGTTGACCAGAGATATAAGTTATCACCATGCAAAATTTCATTTAAATCAGTTTAACAATTTCGGAGATTAGCCCATACAAACAGACAAAACAACAGACAGAGAAACTAAAAATTGAAAAAATCTGGATTTGTTCTATTTCTCTTCTTACATCCCCCTGACTCGGTTTTAGCATTTTTTTCTATGTACAGATATTCGACCTCTACAGTTTAATTACATGTATATATGTAGATAATTAATCGTACCATGGGGTGAAAGCTTATTTTATTCGTAAAATTATTAATACGTAAAATTATTTTTTCTATTAAAAAATTTGAGCGTGGGCGGCATCCCTTTGGTTGTTGTGGTCTGCTTCGGCAGACCTGGCATCTTGTGGTTCTTGGTTGAGTACGTAACGATCCTGCGACGCCACAGTAAGACTGGTAAGATTCCGTTGGGTTTTAGAGGGTAGTACTGGCTTTTCTAGCCGGTAAGTTCCACATAACCAATGTATACAGGTGGTATGCTTATATGCATTTCCCAATGTAAAAAAAAATGGGACATTTTATCTTGGGATATGTGTTAGCAAGTCAAAGGCGCTTCACTAGTAAACAGTGAAATGAAAACAACAGTAAAAAAATCATTACGTAGCAAAGAATAGTGCAAAGGGGTGAAATACATTTCCCTGCTCGTAAAAAGGCCATGGAAAACCACTCACTTAAAAGCATTTCTTAATTTTCCTATTGTTTAGAAAGTATGCAAATTATTATCGGTTATGCGAAATTATGTTTATATTATTTCTTAGTACCTGGGCTACCGAGCTTCGCTCGGAGTTTTTGCTCTGCAATAAATTTTTTTTAAAAGCTAAATACTTTAATAAATATAAAAATAACAAAGAAAACAAAATTAAAAACTTTGTATCCGACCGAGATTCGAACCAGTCATTGTCGATCTTGCGCCTTGGCTGATGTTTATGCAAAAATGTGCGAAATTACTGACCACGTCTTGTGTGGAATAATGCGAAAGAAAACCACATGAAAACTTGAGAACAGGCGTTTTCTCCGACATAAAACTAATTTAAATCGATTTTTCGCCCCCGAAAGCCCCTGTATACTAAATTTCATGAAAATCGTTGGAGCCGTTTCCGAGATTCAGATTATATATATATATATATATATATATATATATATATATATATTAGATATGCAAGGAGTGTTGCATTATGCATGATATGATGCGTGCTCTTGAGAGCGTGAAGTGTAATTATAATGATACTCTTATGGACGTTATTTATGCCAACCAGCTGTTCAGTGCTGATACTTTATTATTTTGCAATATAATCAATTCTATTTTTAACCTCGCTTTTAAGTAACGGTAATTTAAAAATTATCTTCTTATCATAAGCTTTTATTTAAGTTTGATAGTGGTTGTTGGTTTGTTTAAAAATTTTTTAGTCTGTCATTTTCTGGAATATATGTAATATCTAAATTTTATATAAAAATTATCTCTCGGTGAAAAGTGACATAATGCATTACTTTACTAGCGATTTATCTTAACTTCCCTTTGCTGTGTTCCTACGGTCTCTTGTATCTATAATATTATATACAGGTAACGCAATCTATTGGCATATTTTTCTACTAACACTAGCCTGGCTCCAGGTAATAACACTCCAAGAAACCTATTCGGGCGGTGCCTCACTTTGTAGGCGGTGTAACATGTGGCTTGCTTCTGGTCCTTCTCTGATAGAGTGACCCTAAAAGCAACTTCATGAAAATTGTGGTATCCTAATTCTTGCCGTAGGCGCTTCGTGCTTTAAGTACTTAAACGATCCTGCAATACTCCATTGAGGCGGGGAAGGTTCTGTTGAGTTTTAGTGGGTAGTACTGGCTTTTCTAGCCGGAAATCCCACATAATCTTACGCCGGATATCCCTGCGTGAATGCAGGTGGTATTCGTAAATGCTTTACCCAACGTACATAAATAGTATCTATGCATTAAATTTCATCCAAATCTATACATCCGTTTCAAATTTAAGGAATAACAAACATACACATATAACTTTCGCATTTATAATAGTCGCGTAATTCATATATATTGAGTGTTTTCCGCGCAATATATGTAAATCTGTGACAAAACACTGCTTTTCACCGACGTAATTATAATTAGCTATTATATTCGTGTTATATAGATACTCGTAGTTCAACAGAAATACTTGTGGGTAAATTTTCCAGAGTTAGATAGAAATGTAAATTAAATTCTTTGCTTTTCGTTCATGTTTGAGGGTGGTAGTTCTAGCTACTAGCACCATAGGGTGGGGGGTAAATATGTTTTATGATAAACATAAATGTTCTATAGGGGAGCCAGTAACTGATGTGTGAGGTAAACATTTGCCTGACGTCATACGTTTCTGCATTCTTATGATAGTGCTATTTGTTCGTGGTGCCACCCGCGTTGTTTATTTTAACGTTAGATATACCTATTTATTAATAAATATACTATAGAATGCAAATATAATTTTCCTAATAACGCGTTTGGTAATATTTTTAGTTTTTTTTTTTATATTGAAAACCTTTATTTATTGGCTAAAAGCGCTGTATTCAGCTGTATAACATCAAAAGTAACAACAAATAAAAATAAAATTTAAATTTATATTTGTTTTAAATTGAATAAATTAAATCCCGTGTGCTTTTTTCTTCAAAAACTTTAATTCTCTCGTAGCACTAAACGCTCTATACGAAAATCAGACCAAAGATTAATGGTAGAGCGACAAAAAATTTTCCGCCCCATTAGTTGAAGTCTTGGCATAACTCATACGTTCGAACACGCACGTTCCAATCGGCGTATATAAAACAGCCCTGCTGATAAACTACCCCCATTTTCGTTGTAAAGACTACATCCTTCATGTAGCCTTCACCAACTTTTCATCCAGCCCTTATCGGGAAGACCGTGTAACTCGCGTTGAGCTTACGTAAGCGTGAATAAATCTAAGTGTCAGCTTTCTGTGAATTGTGAGATACCCATTCTGGAATTTAAATTAACTTGTACTTTGATGGTATTACTTGTGAATTAATCAATAACAAATGTATTTTAAATTATTACATTATTATTTTGATATAAAACGTTGTGTTTAGCATGTTTTTATTTACTTTTACGAATATGTTTATTATATAGGCTGTTTGTTTCCCCAGTAACAATAAATAATTTTTTCCTGTTTTATAAGTGCGCGGTTACGAGTATATTTTATTTAATTATTGGGTAGTTTCTTTAATTACTATGATCCTACGGAGTTTTTACGGAGAGTGACCCGTGATGAGGTCACATAATATGTACTTATTGCTAAATCTAAGTATTAAATCAAATGCTCAATCTATTTAAGCTAAATCAATATGTCGATAGGATAGGATAGATTTTATTATAATAGACAATAATTGTGTTTTATGCACATTGTAAAGGTTCAATTGGTTAAAAGGTTGTATTGGTTCCGGCAGATACAGTCTTTTAGTGACCATAATAATTGCTGTAAAGCATTCGAAATATCGGACACCAAAAATTAAAATAAATCCGTGAAAATCCTAAAAAATGATAATTTTATTTTAAATGTCAAATATACACCTAATTTAAAAAAAAAGCTTTACATTTACTTAATTTACATCGATATACATTTTTACTGCTCCAGCAGAGCCTTGAAAAAAAGTTAAGTAATGAAAAAAAATGTATATTAAACGTTTTATACAATCTAGCAATGAATAAATTTGAGGAAAATTACTTATTTCTAATAGTTTTTTAATAAGAGTTAATACAAAAAATTAAATTCTAACAAATTAATTGGTTTAAACTCGAAGATTTTAATTTTTTATTCCTATAGATTTAATGATACCTACGAGTGAAATTAAAAACTAACAGTAGTATTTAAAATCTATATCTATAATAAAATTCTAAGTCGAATCTGTACATTAAATATTTTTTGGAAAATCTTATTGAATAAGACATTATTATCGAAATAGAATCCGAATCGATAGGTTTTAGAATTTTTGTCTGTCTGTCTGTCTGTTACCGCATCACGAGAAAACCACTGGACAGATTTTGATGAAATTTGGTATGATGGTAGCTGGTTATCCGTGTCAACATATAGGATACTTTTTACCGCGGGAAAATATCTCATTTCTCATCAAAAATACAAAAACTGCATTGTAATAGTATACTAATATGTAAACCTAAGAATTTGGTTTTTGGTCATCTGAACGCGGGCGGAGCCGCGGGCAATGCTAGTATGGTATAAAATTGCCAAATACATTTAATAAAAACAATTTTAAACCACTGTCACAAATTTCATTTGTTTCTTAGCTTATTTCATGATAGGTACTGTTTGTGGTACCAGATTGTTCATAAAACATAATAATTTCATTCTGTCTTTCAAAAGCGCGTGTAGTAGCTCACTTACATTTCTCTATCGCAAGTATAGATAATTGTAGGGAATTAACTATAATTATGAGTAAGAAATAGGGCAAATAAACATACCTACATGTTTTATAACGATCGAAACCGTGACCTACGGCTTAAATGCGGCATCGGTTAACTATATGCTTCTACGTACAGTAAACTTGGTTTTTTGTATGTGTTGTGTTTAGCTCTTTGTAACGTCCCACTGCTGGGTACTGACCTCCCTTAAATACGAGGGGGATCAGGTCATAGTCCACCACGCTGGCCAAGTGCGGGTTGGCGGAGTGCACATGTCTTTCGAAAACCTGCTAGGTTCTCTCAGACATGCAGGTTTCCTCACGATGTTTTACTTCATTGTAAGATGAGTGGGAATCTTGTTGGAAATTATTAACATGAAAATATCAGAGGTGCGAGACCCGGAATTTGAACCCGCTTTACTCGATTTCCCAAGCGAGCACGTTACCACTGGGCCAACACTGCCTACTAGGTTGTTTATCTATACTAATATTATAAAGAGGTAAAGTTTGTGATCTTGTGAGTTTGTGGGTTTGTGAGTTTGTGAGTTTGTGAGTTTGTGACGTTGTAGGGGGTAATCTCTGGATCTACTGAACCGATTTTCAAAATTTTTTTACCAATAGAAAGCCACGTTCTTTCTGAGTGTCATAGGCTATATATTAACCCGAAGAATGAAAAGGCTTTTTCGTGGTAGTCGGATTTGCAAAGTAAGTCGGAGAAAAAACGGTCGAACGAAAACGTTTCTTACGAACGCTGCCTTAACGATGAGAGATACATGATTATGTTCTAGAGAAAAGTTGTAGAGCTTAATAATGCCTACAAAAAAGTCAGCGACAGCATATGTCTAACTTTTATATTTAAGTCACAAAAAGTAGTTTTTTATATTAAAAAAATAATTTAAATCGGTAGGTCATGTTTATTGGTCATATTATCAACAATTATGAATTCTTATCAAAATAAATAAATTTATCGTCTAAAATGTTTAAAACAAAAGACTTTTCCCTTTTACTGCATATAATTTGGACAAATGGTTAAAGAGATAATACAACATATTCGTAAGTATGGACGAACCCGAGCGAGCTGTTTGTCTGTTTTCCTGTTTGTACGGGCTAATCTCCGAATCTATTGGACCGATTTAAATGAAATTTTGTATGGTGGTACCTTATATCCCTGGCCAACATCTTAGATACTTTTCATCCCGGAAAATTAAATAGTTCCCGTGGGATAGTTAAAACACTATAACAACTTATACAGCTTAGTACACAAAAACTACTGATTGGATTTTAATAAAACTTTAAAATAATATAATTCATATATGACAATAACAAATCGGCTACTTTTAAATCCCAGAAAATTAAAGGGTTCCCGTGGGACAGTCAAAAAACTATAGTAACTTATACAGCTTAGTACACAAAAACTACTAATTGGATTTTGATGAAACTTTACAATAATATAGGTCATACATCAGAATAACAAATAGATCACTTTTTATCCAGGAAAAATATATAGTTCCCGTGGGATAGTTGTTTTTGTTTATTTGTAACGTATTATGTACACAACATAGACCCCAAAACAATAGTTATTAAAAAAATTGTCTGTTTGTCTGTTTGCCTATATGTCTATTTGTCTGTTTTTGTATGCGCGTTTCACAGGAAGATACAATAACTGGTTTTATCGAGTCCTCCCTAGAAACCTTCCGCTGGCTTAACCTTAAGACATACATACATCAAAACAATATACTAAAAAATTGTAGGCCTTGAAAAGTCCTACAGGAAAGTTCTAAATAGTATATGTATATCTCCTAAGCAATATCTATTCTTATCTATACCTATAATAAAACTAACTTAGTCAAATCGATGTGCGCGTTTTACGCAAAAAGTACTGAACGAATTTTAACTAAATTTTGTATAGTGATAAATTAGTACTCGGGTCAACATTTAGGATACCTTTTACGACAGGCAAATTATTCATTCCCACGGGAAAACTCAATAACTGGTTCTATCGAATCGTCCTTAGAAATTTATATGGCTAACGCTGGCTCAACCTTAAGAGATAGATGAAAACATTGTGCAAGAAAATTGTAAGTCTTAAAAAGGTCTATAGAAAAGTTCTACTTATTATATGTCTATCTCCTAAGGTACACTCGCTATAACTATTTTCATTATTATATATTACTTTTTTATTATACGTTATTTATTCTATACGCAATAAAACTGTAGAGGTTAGAAAAAAATGCTAAAAACCGAGTCAGTTCTCTTCTTACGAAAGAAGAGAAATAGAACAAATCCAGTTTTTTTTCAATTTTTTTGTTTCTCTGTCTGTTTGTCTGTTTGTACGGGCTAATCTCCGAAACTATTGAAATGATTTAAATGAAATTTTGCATGGTAGTACTTTATATCTCCGGTCAACATCTAAGATACTTTTCATTCCAGAAAATTAAAGAGCTTATACAGTTTAGTACACAACAACTTATGCACCTAATTTAGTAAAATTTGGCATGCTGATACCGTATATTGCCGGTCAAACAATAGGTTACTTTTCATCCCGGAAAAATAAACGGTTCCCGTGGGATAGATCTGTTTGTGCTTTTCTAGAGGTGAACCCGAGCGAAGCGAGGGTGAGCCGCTAGTAGTAATATATTTATCCTCAACAAAGCTTAATAAAAGAATTTTCCTTGTCACTACACAACGTGCAAAGAAATCGCGTGATTTAAAACCAATCACAAGGGATTTTAGCAAAATATCTACTTCGTCAAGTGTGACATATAAGAAAGTGAAATAAATTGGTAGATTCAAGCTAACAAATCTAATTTGAATAAAATATTATTAAAAGTTTGCAACAATTTCTAAGTACATTTTTTATTAATATGTACTACTACCCATATATGTATTAGATATAGAGATACGTATCTTCCATACAGTAAACTATATTTTATGAGGACATTCTTTACTTATTTAAAATTTTCTTAATTGGTATTAGCTTGATTTTAGTGAATTTAAAACATCGGGAACCAAGAATTTAAATAAATTCACGAAGAAATCCCTAAAATAAGATGTTTTTAAATGCGAAATATTCGCGTAATTCTAAGAAAGTATATTATGTAAAATTAACCAAGTTATTTTTGTACTATATTGTCTCTTCGGCTTACAACCTCTTTACAAAAGCTTTTAGTCACTAATAATATTAGCATGAAATTAAATATGCTCAGTAGATCCATTGTATCACGAGATAACGATTTATCGTTTAATCAAACAGACAGTACTCCACCCATAAGAGATCAATACAGCAAGATAACTGCGCATTTTCCTACTCACTACACACAGTGTGAAAGGTATTGCCTTTTTCCGAATCGCGGGCGCTTCAAGCGAAATTTCCCCTTTCGTTAGCCGTGACACGTCGAGCATTTCGTTAAATCAGACTCTGGAAGACTTAAATCTAATAATTCAGCCTGCATTGAATTGTATCATCGACTTGCCCAAATTTCTTACGTATTAACTTATAATTAAGGCAGTGGTAGCCTAGTGGTAATTCGCTCGCTTGAGAAATCGAGTGAAGCGGGTTCAAATCTCGGGTCTCGCACCTCTGATATTTTCACGTGCGAATCATTTCTAGCATGATTGTCATTTTTCTTACGGTGAAGAAAAACATCGTGAGGAAACCTACATGTTTGAGAGATTCAGCAAGTTTTCAAAAGACATGAAGTCCACCAACCCGCCTCTGGCCAGCGTGGTGGACTATGGCCTGATTACCCTCGTATTGAATGGAGGTCCGTGCCCAGCAGTGGGTGATGTATTTTTTACACTGGTCTTTTAATCGGATTTTTATAGATTTCGAATGTGTATAGAGCTATTTGTAAAACCATAATGTTATCATAATTGCATGCGGTCACTAACGAGAAGGGTTAGGTTAGGTGATTTGTGGAATTATACATTTTAAGCCTTCGTATGTTTTGAAATAGAATATTTGTGCATGTTTGAATTTTTACTGGCTGGTTAGCCTCTACGAATCTTGCACATTGTATATATAAATAATATGGTAAATAATATATTCTGATATTTTGTTCAGATGTAAGTCATGAGCAAAGGTAACAAATATTAATTTTTATAAAAAAAATTGTAATCTCAATAGCTAGATAAGTTTCTTCCACAACAAGAGAAAACTTAAAAAAGTTTCATTTTTGTTTTCTTAAGAAAAAAATTTACTATATTTGAAACTGGGACCAAATTGTTAGTTTTGAATAAATATTACGAGACATATGTACATATCTTATAGATTTCTTTAATCCTTACAAAAGCTGGCATACAAAAATCATATTACACAATGGTTGGAAGCTCACTCAATCCCATTGTTTGATTTATACTGACAACATTCAGCATGCCGGTTTGAATAGGAAAATAGCTTGAAAAGCTCCGAAAAAACCTACTTTAATATATCATTTGGACTCGTTAGGCGACGTCAGCTGTTGAATGAAAGAATAGAGCAATGAAATGAATGGTCTGATAGAGCAATGAACTCCAGAGTGCTTTATTTTAAAACGTTTATAAAATTTTGTTTAATATTTAACCTGTGTATTTTTAACAACGGTATGTTTGATAGAAATAAAATACCGATTTGTAATCTTTTTTACTGATAGAATTATATTTTTGCATAGCTTTTTTTAATTCAAAATATTTGTTTTAAATAAACTTGTATCCTGTTTATTAAATCAAAAAAAACATACGTCTACATATACTCTAAATACTCGTCTCTACTACACTGTACTATTAATATATTATAAATCTATATCTATACATATAATAAAATTCTAACTAACTCGAATCTGTACATTAAATATTTTTTGGAAAATCTTATTGAAATAGCATTACTATCGATCGATACAGAAGCCGAATTTATAGATTTTAGAATTTTTGTCTGTTTGTCTGTCTGTCTGTCTGTCTGAAAACGCATCACGAGAAAACTACTGGACAGATTTTGATGAAACTTGGTACTAATATAGTCTATTGTAAATAAGTTTTGATAGTTAAAACATTTTTTTAAGTTGAATAGAATATGTCCAAGCAACGCAATAAGGTTTAAATAAAATCGGAAATTCAATAAAAAAAACATGAAATTATCAATAAGATGAAATTGCCAACGAAATAGTTTTATCTCATATTAGAATTACATTGGGCACGTTTATCACGCGAAACACGTTTCGTAGATAACCCGTTGCCGAAATTTCAATAATGGCGATCGGCATGTAGCGTGATTGTAGCCGCTAATTACACCAATGAATGCTCGCTACTCATTGCTCAGGTACCGCCTGCTACCAATAATTATAAATCGTATATCACGGAGCTTTTGTTATTCGTATACGAAATCTTTATTAGTATTTTAAATGTACGTGTATATAATTATTTATTAATTATAGTTAAAAGAAACGATTGATCATGTCATGTTATTAAATAATAAATTACTCTTTAATAAGATTTCATGGTCATGATCAAGGTGTTTCATGGTTATTTTAATTTAATCTTTTAATACGCCACAAATGGTTATATGATATTAAACTACCTCTAGAGCTACATTAAAAATTAGTCAAGTAAGATCTTAAGTTCTATATTATAAATTCGATGGTACAATTTTGAAGGAGTTCACACAAAATTATGAATATATTGTAAAATTATCTGAATTCCTTATTAAAAAGAAAAAAATATATTTTAAATTCACAACACGTTGGCTCAGTTTGTAGTCCTTGCTGTGTCAGCGTTCTCGGGTTCCAGTCCCGCTGGGGGCATTCATTTGTGTGATGAGCACGAATGTTTGTACTCCAGTCATGGGTGTTTATATTTATAATATGTACCTATGTATTTAAAGTTATATATATATGTGTAGTGTATCAGCTATCTGGTATCCATAACACAAGCCTCGTAGCTTCCCGTGGAATTAGGTGGTGTTGTGTGTTAATGTCCCAACATATTTATTGTCCCAACATATATTGTAAAAGTACAACACAAAATACGATATAACATAAAGTAATACCAAAATACTCATCCTCATTCACTTTTCCAATAAAGTCGATTGGCGTATAATTATGCCGCTATCACGGACAGAGCCGCCAATAACACACCTGACAACAAATGGTCAGGTGGCGCTTTGCTCCAATAATTGTAAATCAAAACAAATCTACAGCACTCTAGCGGTATTTTCAAATAATTTATCTAGTATCGCACGTGTTATTGATATAACGTATTTGAGCTTTATCTACTCAGATAAAATTACATATTTTGATTAACTGACCGCATTATTAGCATACCTTTCGTTTTTAAATTACTAGCGATTCACCCTCGCTACGCTCAGGTTCGTCTTTAGTTACGTTTTAACGTTTAGGTCCGAAATGAGATATTTTGCCGCACCAAAAAGTATCTTATATGTTGACCCGGATAACCAGCAGATAGATAATTTGGTATGGTGATACCAAATATCATCAAAATCTGTCTAGTGGTTTTTTGTGATGCGGTCACAGACAGACAGACAGACAAAAATTCTAAAAAGTATAGATTCATCCTCTGTATCGATACTAATGCCTATTTCAATAAGATTTTCCAAAAAATATTTAATGTACAGATTCGGCTTAGTTACAATTTTATTATATGTATAGATATATAATCATTTCTTAACTAAAAGTAGGTATACATATTTTAAATTTTCTCCGATATGGATGCCATTTGTTTTCAATTTTTATTCCAATGGACTTTTTTTTTATTTATTTATTAGACCACCAACAAAGTACAAACTAAACACATTAAAACATACATGGAAAATAAAACAGATAGAATAATGCCTTCATTATAGATGATAACGACATTTAAAAAATAGTACATGTAAAGGCAAAACAAAATTTAAAATATCAAAAAAAGTTTGAAAATAAAGAGAAGTGGATCTCCCTCTCTTTTGGCTAGTCTTACTGAGAATGGTTGTAGTTGCCAAGATTAGTCAGAAGGGCCTTATTTATGTCCAATACAAATCTACCTTATCTAAAAATAGAAACTGAACCCAAATTTCAATGCAACATACCAATCAAATACATAAATTCACTCTCATAAATATTCATAATCGTTTACAATATTGTAGTAAGCCTTCACTTCACAATTTGTACAAGTATAATAATATTTAATAATAGAGATGTTACGTTTCATATGTTGGAGGTGCTATGATTAAAATAATTATATACACACTATAGAGTGAACTCTATATGATTATCTTTACATAAAATTCATTTTATATTTATAACAGAAACAGAAATGTACTAAGCCCAGAAGAATACTGTATAGAGGTAGAGTGCAGGAACCGGAAATTGTAGCAGTTCACTTGCATTATAGATGCTTTAATAAAAAAACTCATCACTATTAGCAGTTCACATATATTCGCGGTACATAATATGTTGGTTTAATTTTGTTCATTGAATTTTATTTTCTATCACTATTTATCTTATCACTTTATGTCACTTCTTTATATTTCTTATTTATTTATATCCTCCATTACCTTTAACTGATTATTCGACGTGATGATTTTTATGTACATACATAAACAAAAAACATTTTAAATATTATATATCGAAATATTCTATGGTAAATGGTAATGTTTTGTGGAATTTAAATTTATTTTTCCATTTCCATTCAATTACGAATGTTTTATGCGTCTTCTTTTCTGCCTACGTCATCTATGTCATCTACGCAATCTACGTCATCTACGGCGTAGGCAGCAGGACTATAAAGTATAAACTCAACCAATTATTTTTTCTGATGGTTGATTCTTAAGACGCCTCATCTAAGGTTTGATATCGATAATATAAAAAAAAGATTTAAAAAAGGTTAAAATAAACAGACATTAAGAACTTAAATTCATATGTTTATTAACTTATCGTGCATTCCCTTTTAAGGGTAATCAAGGGGTTATTATGATTTTTCATGCTATTAAACATTAAGATATTTTATATTTTGCGGTAGTTAAAATGTCGTACTTTTATCTATAAGCAGATTGAGACATATATATTTCATCTACAGAAATCCTATCTTATTTGACAATCGGATTCGCAATGATTATGAACCATTAATCTATACAGATAAATAAAATTTAAAAGTTTGTAATGTTAAAATAACAGCCTTTTACTAAATGCATATGAATGTAATTTTAACAATTGTTTTTTGTATACTTATAATACAAAAACAATTGTTAAAATTTTTGTCTGTCTGTTTGTTCCGGCTAACCTCCGCATCGGCTGGACCGATTTTGTCGGAACTTTTACAGGCAGATAGCTGATGTTATAAGAAGTACTATGCTACTTTTACTTCAGAAAAAGAATCAGGGTTCTACGCAAAAAAAACCCCATGAGATTGTGCACAAAATCTGCGCATCTAGGGACGCAGGCGAGAAAAGCAAGCGAAGTCACTAGTGTATTTATAAACTACCTAATAGAAGATAATACGCAATTGTTAATACGAGGTTTATCACGTAAGTGTTGAGACTCAGCCGCGTAATTGTAATAATACACGACGCTTGTTACACGAACAATGGCAATTCAGTTAATACGCGAGAGCATTGTTCAATGCTTTATGAGTTTTTGTTTGAAAATTTTAAAGTGAATTTACTTTTCAAGCCTTTTAACAATTAGGTGGATAAAATGCTTAATTAGTTTAAGCACTATGTACTTAACGGACATAATATATATATATATATATATATATATATATATATATATATATGTGTGTATAGTGATTGGTGTCGTAACCGAAATTGGTGACATAATATTATGTACCTTAATTAGATAATATGATTTACTGGGCAAGCTAAGAAATACAAATATCTCATATACGTATATCTTTTTTAAGTAGTTATATAAAATAAAAACCGACCTCTAAGTACTAGTTCCACTAATTTAACTAGCAATCAACACGTTCTACTTTAGAAATATTAAAAAAAGTACGTTCAATATATAGACACACGAGTATAACCTTGAATAAGTAAACGCAAACACGAAAGAGGGAGCTTTTTCAAAGTTCTTTTGAACAGAATGTAGAGTCGGCAATGCTTTGACTTTAATGTTTTGGTATCGTGTGTAATTTTTCTCCTACTTTTAATTTCAACTGGAAGAACAGCTTGGTTCTCGTAAAAGGAAATTAACTTATCAGCGTCCGAGTTCGGTTAAAGCTCTGGAAAGCCTTTATCGACCAAGCAGACATTATCTCTGGGACAGTTTTTGTATTCATCTTTTTGTAGGGGATTATTTTTTCGCTCGTTGCTTATTGTTGTTCGAATGTACTTCAGTAATATTTACTGAGCCTTAAGCTTTTAACGTTTTGTTTCTTGTATATTATTGTAATAATTTTATAATTTAATAAATTATAATTCTATTTATATAAAAATAAATAGCCGTTCGTTAGTCTCGCTAAAAGTCAAAAACGGCTGGATTTGAATTTTTTTTTCGTTTTGTTGGGGGTGAGTAAGGGGTGGTTTATGTATAAAAACAGCCGAAATATCGAAAATTTCGGAATTGTTTATTTTGTATCCATGTATATGATGATGATGATGATGTTCTCCTAGCCGATTTCGACTACGGCGGCCAATCTCATTAAGATTAGCCAACTGCGCAGGAGATATTATAGTGCTCAGGTGTACGCGCAGACATAAATGCACTCTCTATTCCTATCACTCTCATACTCCGGTGGGACGACATCATCCATACATATATAATACATCCATGTATATATAATATATGTATGTATAGTCTATCTTTTTCATACTAACCGTTACGACGTACCAAGGGATAAGCCCGAATAAAGCGAGGTTGAATCGCTAGTAAATTATAATTTGTATCTGTAATATTTTAAACAGGTATATATCTCTATTATATATATATATATATATATATATATATATATATATATATATATATATTTAGCTTTTAGAACTGAATTTGCTTTCTCTTTCTCAAAAAACAAAACCTTTTGCTCTTAGATTCAGATTTAGATTCTTAATATCATTAATTCCTTACTGTAAATCGAAAAGATTTCGTGTTTGATATTGATCAATATAAAAAAAATTAATAATATTATAAAAATACATTTTTTGTTAATTAAATCTCTTTATTATTTTGAATCCATAAAGATAGAAGAATTAATAGCTTCATTCTTTCGGATAATAATGATAAAAACGTGAAATAAAAGCTTTACAAGATATGACAATGATAATTTTTACTTTGCCCGATTTCACCAACATCCCATAAGCTGCCACCTACGTATGAAATCCCTAGCTTAAAAGTTCCCGTAAACTAGCCCCTAAATTAAATTTCGTTTTACCATCGTCAGAGTCCGTATTTCTAGTACCTATATTTAGGTGGCATTTTAATATTTAGGTCAAATTCAAATTCAATATATTTTATTCAGCATTTAATTATTACAATTTTTACTGAACACCATGAGTCTACTACCAGTTTGGAAAGAAGAAGCCTCAGACCTGAGAAGAACTGGCGAAAGAAACTCAGCGGGACTAATATTAACTTGTTATCTTTTTTTTGTTATATATATATATATATATATATATATACAAAATTTTCGATTTAAATAGAACAAAACAAAATCAAAAGCCATTAAATCGCTTAAGCATGAGTACATATTATACAGCCGTTATGATTAAGGTTCTTTTTCTTAACAGTAAATAATAAAAACGCAGTCCTTTGTAAGCGACCCTGTCAGAAATCCGGTCAGATGCTGAAATATTTTCTTCTTGCCCCAGGCCTCTACGACCGCCTTAATTTTGGGCCTTTTTACATCATGTCGAGACAATGGCTTAAGTCCTGGATGAGACTTTTTGTTCTGTTTTTTAAATAAGAAAAATAATTCAAAGGTCTCCGCATGATTAAAACGTTTGGTAAAACATGGCGAATTCATCAAGATTTTTTTGTAAAATATTCTTTTATGTGATAATTTTCTATGTAATTTTAGGGGAAATTAATAGATGTGTATGTTGGTTATAATAAACCTTAATATAACAAGGGTATTTAATTTTTTGACAAAATGGTGTTTATTTTTAAGGCTTGTCGAGTTTTAATGACATTTTAAGCGGCATATTCTCTATTATAAATGCTAGATTTATGGGTTACGTAACAAAGTAACTTTCTACTGTATTCTCCTTTTACCTGAAACACCTGGATGGATTTTGATGGAGTTTAGTATATAGATAAATTATAATTTGGAGTAACATATAGGCTACTGTTAGTTATAAATCCCAAAAAGGTGAGCTTTCTGTAGAGATACAAAAGTTCTAACTAAAAACGAACTCGAGCGAAGCCAGGGCAAGTCGCTACTAAGACAAAGGCAGTGTCTTTTACATTTTATTTTTCACAATATATGTAAATATAAAAAAATAATTAAATTTTATGAACAGATAATTATTTTGATGAGTTTCATAATATAATATTGAATACTCTATACAAAATTAATTCTCGAAATACAATGAATGTAATATCAAAATCATAGTTTCATAATAAATAACTCGAGTCGCAAAACATATTATTTTATAAATATCTAATTTTTGCTACATATGTATGGGATATTGTAGATAAAATATTTATTATATAGCCGAGTATATAGTAATTGGTCCTTTTACTCAAATATATTGCAAAGTTGTTGGAATTTCAAATTCGAAGAAAAATGTTCAAAAGAATCGAGTAAAATTTCTTCTTCTCTTAAATTATCCAGTATAGATATTATAATAGTGGTTATTATTTTGAAACTTATAATCAATTAATCATCTTAAAATATAATATTTAATAAATAATTATTCCATTGAAGCTAGCTTTCCATGAAACATTAGAGTGTATTCTATTATAGATATCTTCAATTTGATTTTTCCGTTCTCTATCCATTAATATGTACTTCATAATGAGTCGTGGAAATAAACAGCACACTATGCATTTACTGGACAGAATCATACTTCTGTATGATCCATTTAAACAAAACATTCGGCACAATATAAATGCATAAGTTGGTCAGACGTGCTCTACAACACTACAGCAGTATATCCATACTAATATTATAAATGTGAAAATGTGTTTGTTTGTTTGTTTGTATTTCTTTCTTTCATGGCAAAACGGTTTGGCGGATTAGCGTAATTTTTGTGTGGATATAGTTGAAGGGCTGGAGAGTAACATAAGCTACTTTTTACCGCGGGAGATTATCTCTATTCCACGGGAAAACACGTTATAATACTATCCAAAAAATATATGATCAGAATTACTTGAAACTTGGTATTAATGCTATTCAATGCAATTGATTAAATACGTGTTTTAGCATTTTTCGAAATTCATCCCATAACAAGGTAAAATATCGGATGAAAGTTTGTATGAAACCTACCGTTTTAGAGTTTTTTTTTGTAGTTTTAGCACGAGCGGAGCCGAGGCTTCTGCTAGTTGTTAATATAATATCCATTTGATACATAATTAATACATTTGATACAATGATACGAGTTGAATTGAAAGGTTTAATAGACGATTTACATATAAATTTCATATTATTCAAATTCTATATCAATCATTTTAAGCTGATTAAAGAATTCAATTGGGAGTCAAACGTAAAACATAAGGATGGAATTATGCATCACCGGCCTTTGTCACGTGTCAGAGTGGAGATCATTTGTCAAGTGGTGTCGCAAACTTCGAAGCAGCTTTCCCCGCTTCGATGGTCGCGTTTACGGTCGCCCTTCCGTTTGTTTTGCTTTGAAAAATGATTTCTCCGGTAAACACGTTGTTTATATTTTTCTTTACACTTAAGGTTTGAGGATTTGAATATTTTGCGATGAAATTAATTTTAAGTAATTGATTTAGCAATAAAATAAGTATTTTGTCTCACAATATATTTTTTTATTGTTTGTATGCTCTCAGTAACTGTCAGATCTATTTAATTATTTCTCAAGAAATACGATTGGGCAGATAAACAAAAACACAAAATTATCATCCTTATACCTACTCGACGTTAAACATTAATTATACAGAGCAAACGCTGTTATTTCAAAATATTTGGGCGTAAATAAATAGATAAATGTCAATTGTTGGGTAAATATTAATCGTATTTTCTGTAAGTCAGTATTGGTTTTAAATTAATTGTAGAGCTCGAACCTTGAACGAAAATTAAATATACATGAAATAATCGTCTGTATCTGTCAATAACTCCATAGAGTTTCTTTGTTTATTGTTCTACTAGTAATAATAAACTCCTTATGTATAGTACCTATATATAGCCCATACTTATAGTAATTAAATATAGCCCTATATGTAGCCCCTATAGCCCATATAGTCTAGTGGCTAAAAGCACCACCTATCTATAAATAACCCATAAAAGAATTTCTTTTATGGGTTATTTATAGATAGGTGGTGCAAAAATCACAATGCTTATATGGGAAATACTATTTTGTGAATAAGAGTCACACCATGGCTGTCATAAATTATGACATTATTTAGGTATTAAATTATTATAAACATGAGGAATGTTTCACGTGTATCGCTATCGGCAACAACTTACATACTTTCGCTTCACAAGGGTGCACCCCTATTTGCCTACCAATCTATACTAAATTTTATCCAAATCCATCTAGTCGTTTCAGCGGGAAAAAGTAACAAACATATACATAGACAAGTATAAAGTTTCACATAATATGTTCTATCACGTCTAGTATAGATTTCTCAGAGATGAGATATTTTCCAGCAGTAAAAAGCTATTCATTAAAATCCGTCCTGTGGTTTTCTCGTGATGCGTTCCCAGACAGACAAAATCTTTAAAAACTTTAGATTCGGCCTCTATATCGATAACAATGAATATTTCAATAAGATTTTCCAAAAAATATTTAATGTACAGACTGACTTTTTGACTCAGAATAATGTACAGATTTGACTCAGAATTTTATTTTATGTATGTATAGATAATATATTGTAATAGTAGTCTCATTTTTTCCCTTTAAAGAAACTGTTTTATAACTTAATGAATATGGTCGTACATAATAAACATGATATTGAAAAATGATAAAACTGAAGTACATAATGACCTATTGAAAGTCCTGAAGGTGTGTTGTGCTATCATTATTTGCGGGGTTTCCATTAATCAAACTCGTCTGAACAAAGTACGCAGCCAGCGTCGCCTGATAGATGATAATGAGGCTAGAATTACGTTAGAAAATATGTTTATTATGTGTGTGTGTTTTTTTTTAATTATTTTATTGTTTTAAATTATTTTCCTTATTGTATTTTATTTGGGAAACACACAATAATTAATAACATAATTATATAATTAAAATAAAATATAAATTAAAGCAGTAAAGTTACCATAAATTTAAACATATGTAAATACACGTAGAGTAGAGAACAATATATCTATTAAATAAAGAAGAAGAACTAACTTTCTAGGTTAGTTTTAAAAGAAATAAAAATAATCGGGAAATGGATTTAGGTTTAAAATATGAAAATAGGTACAAAAAGTCATGATAATTTCATTACAGTTCCATCTCGTTGAAAGCTGACCTTTCTTTGATTGGTCGCTTACTAAGCTCCTTTTTCGTCAATTTACGCGAGTTTAAACTGTGTTGACTGTTATCTGTAAAACTCTTATTGGTGTATACCCTGTTTGAATTTTACAAGCTATTATATTCTTTATTGCACTTAAAATATGATACAGAAAAAGCTATGCCATTTCGTGAATTTAGAATCGCTAGTGTTCACCTAGTGGTCAAAATTCTACCGTAATCATAACATATTATGTATACTAACAGAATCCGCGGCTACGCCCGCGTTCGTTCTACAAAAAAAAATCTTTGGCTTTGTGTTATACAGCGACGCATTTATATAATATTGTTAATAAAAACTACTAAAAGCGCGATTAAAAAATGGGCGGTGGGAGTAGGAGAATGAAAAATACTTTTCGAACTATTGTCATACCTACTAAATATACTAAAAAAAAAACATTAAAATCAGTCGAGCCGTTTCGACAGAGGGCGACCACAAACACCATGACACAAGATATATTTTATATATTAGATGAATTTCACCCATCTATATAAAAGAAGGCTATCTTTTTCGAAAATGTATTATTTATATTTGTAATTTCCTTTATTGTAAATAAATACAATAGCAATTTACAAAAAAAAATAACAGACGCATCGTGTTTATTTTTTCATGCACGTTACGTCTTTTGGCATTACATTTTACATTGTTGGAGGCGGTGGAAGTCAAAAATTTAATTGAAAAAGCAATCAGCGATGACAACCGACTATGGTGCTTAAAATTGGCGTGGCTATGCATTGTGCGATTTTATTTTTTTAAGGTAGGTTTTCACTCACTATTGCCTGTTAAAAGGTTTTTGTCGCTTTCCAGTACGGACTGAAGAGGCAAATTTTTATTGTGTTCGTTCAATATCGATTGACTGTTAAAGACTTGTGAATTCTGACATATTCAAAATATTTGTTCTGTAAAAGTGTGGTATGTAGGGAATAAGTTAATCGTTATTCGATTAGAATTTACGAGCACTTTTAATAAATATAATTTAAAGACAGCTGATAGATAATATGTATACATATAATAAAATTCTAACTGAGTCGAATTTGTACATTAAATATTTTTGGGAAATCTTATTGAAATAGTAATTATTGTCCATACAGAGACCGTATCTAGTTGTTAGAATTTTTGTTTGTCTGTCTGATTCTGTAAGACAAACAGACATGTCTATCTGTCTAGGAACGCATCAAGAGACAACCACTGGATAGATTTTGATGAAATTTGGTATGATGATAGCTATCAAGGTTTAGTGTATAAACTTGCTAGGTTCTCTCAAACATGGTTTCTTCACGATGTTTTGTTCCCGTAAAACAAGTATTGGAAACGCATTACTACTGAGCTACCACCGCCTCAATATTTTGTGAATTAATTTCTCCAAGATAATTTCTAAGAAATTAATTGTAACCGAGCCACCGGTGGCTCGGCGGTCGTTGAATTTATTTTACAAATAAATAAAAGGTTTAATATACAAAAAATTGCAATTTACACTTTAAAACAAGTAAAATTTTTATTAGCAATACACTGCTACGTAATGTATGTGAGAGCTACTTCCATCTCGTTGTTTTGTTGTTCACTTGACTTATTTAGTTCATAAAACAGGCATTACGCTTGAATCTCAAAAGTACCTCTACTAAATGTCAAGTTACCCACTTTCATGTTAGATGTTTTGTAAAATAATCGAGTTATGCCTTTTACGTAACTTAATTTCAAAGGGTTTTTTAAAAGTTTAAACTCTCAAAACCCATTAACAATATTTTTTATACATTTCAGTATTTTAACTTGGAATTTCTTTAGCTGTTATGAAATAGCTGAAGTAAAAATAACTACTCGAGTACCATTAAAATTGAAATCAGTAATTTAAACTACAGTAAAATAAAACGAATCAAGTAATTATGGAGGCTTCAGACAATATAATACATACTTACAAATTGGTTTCTAAAACCACGCTTCCCTTAATGAATCCAGCGTTTGGTTTTGAAAGTTTAATAGCGATCGCGTGATACCGTTATAAATATCACCGCACTGACACTAGCGGTGGATGCGGCTTCTATTACGCGAGATACAAACTTAGCCTTACGCTTTGTTGCTTTAAGTGTACAATTTGGTGTAATGAGCTAAAAGTAGTTCATTTAAATGTCAATAGATGGCGTTAATTAGATTTTTATTGATTTTTGTATAAAATATATCACAGACTAACGTTTTAACGATTAGTATGGATAGATAGATGTACATACGAGTCTCGCGACAAGGATGAAACGTGTATGTATCCGACTGCATAATACTATATTCCTTTGTGAACTTGTTTTCATCTTTTTAGTTAGGTTTCATATGCAGTCGGATTTTATATTTTTGTATTTTTTTAAATGGTATAAATAAGCTACCTACGACTTAAAATTCACATAAAAGTAATTATTTTACCCATGAAAATGTATTCTTTCTAACTCATTAAAAATTAACAAATTAGAATAGAGAAATTGGTGAATATACAAAAAACAAATATATGCAGACATAGAATTCCTTCTTTTTGTAAGTCGGTTAAAAAACAATTATAAAAACCGATTTTAAATTAGCTAAAACACCAGGTAACATTTCCATACAAAATACATACGAATTAACCACTTTTGGAGTTTAGCGAAAAATCTATAATAATTTTTTTGATGTGTGAAAGAAAGACAAAAGGACATACTCACTTTAACATTCATTATATTTCTGGATTTCTTAATACTAGATAAATTAACCTGTCCAGGACATGTAAAGTAGCGAATAGGATAAAAAGTGGACCTACAGCGGTTCGGAACGATCTTGCACCGTCAGCGGTATCTAAGCGGGGGCTATTAAAAACCAATCAAGCGGACGCTACGTTAGTGTCGACCAAGCAGGTAGCGTTAACCGATGCATATACGTACCACGATGTTGCTGCGAAATTGGATTTAACGGATTTAAGTGAAAATTCTGGTTTTGGAAGATGTTGGAAATGTTTAATTAAAATGATGTATAAAGATATTTTTTTAATATATATTATAACTAGTGACCGCCCAGGGATCGAAATTCGATCGTAATCATTGTTAATAATATTTGCGAAAAGACCGGATGGGGCCGACCATAGGGAGGTTTATCGAGTTACATGTACAAAATGTGACTGGATCAATCTCCTTGTGGTAGCTATTTATTTATTTTGTTTGTATTTTGTTTTACTAACATAGTTCTTAAGTATTTATATTGTACTAACCAATTATGAGCCTATGTTGCTTGATAATAAAAGATTTTTATTTTTATTTTATATTTATTTATTATTGTAAGTTTGAGGAAAACATGTAATAATAGGTTTTACTTACGATCTATATATATATATATATATTTCAATTTTTTTATTGATAATACTACTCGTAAAAGAAAGTCAGGTAACAAACAGAGGAGAAAAATGTACTGAAATGTTTTGTCTTTGCCTCTTTAAGTATATAGTCTAGTAAGGAATAAAGCCTATATTTGGAATGGCCATTAGATCCCATCGTTGCGCGAAATTGGGGTGAGAAAGTGATGTCGATTTTATTCCTCACAACTATTTACGAATATGAGGTATTTTTAATAATATTTCATTAGTTTGTAGACATGTGTGTGTGCTTGTACTCATATATAAATAAATAAAAAATATATAAAATATAGCTACTGATCTAGAAGACTTACAAAAGCTGTAGTGTTATTCTGTCAAGAAATTATGTTTAGCAGTCCGGTGTCGGTAATGTCATATTTATGCATTCTTAGAGGTATAAATTGTTTCCAACTGTTAGAAATTTCCCATGACCTCTCGTCATGGCTGGCCTTCCCATCAGACTCTTGATAGTATGGGAGTTTATAGTACCTATTATATTACGATATTTCTCGCGTACCTACACAAAAAAGCTATATCGTCTAAATAAATTCCATCAAAAACCTTATATATGATTCTTATCTTTATATAATTCATTAAGAAATTTTTTAGAAAGTATTTACCTAAATATTTTTTACATACAGAAAATATTTTAATACAGGTTATGTTTCATTATTAATATTATTTTCTATAAATATAATTTAAAAGTTTAAAAATCAAAAGTTTTAAGCTATTCTTAGAAATGGTAGTTGGAAGCGGCACCAAAATAGTCTACTCGACTTTATTTGGCCTAAATTCTACTTTCCACTACATTGTCTTGCCCCACACATGCCTAAGCAAAATCTAGCTATTCCGACACTAACGTATCCGCTTGATTGGTTTTTAATAGCTTTACCGATGCCGTAGTACCTATCACATTCGTTCATAATATTTGAACTCTCACCTTTTTCAATTATTGAGAAAAATATTGTCATATTGAAGAGATGTGAGCTTATTTTAAAACTACTTGTGCCCCGCGGTTTCACCCGCGTTATATTTGTTTGATTATAAACATCACTTTTACAATAATGTAGGGAAATCTGCCTGGTTTGTTGATATTTATGATTACTACTCCGCTCTCTTGGGTGATATATAGCCTTCCTCAATAAACAGGTTATCTAATGCAAAAATAATTTTTTAAGTCAGATTAAGTAGTTCCTGAGATTTGCGCGTTTAAACAAATAAACAAACTCTACCTCTTTATAATATTTATAATTTATATAGATAAGAGTAGAATAAACAAAAATAAATCAATAAATTTATCTAGTGGTATTGCCTTAAATGTAAGAGATAAAAAGTTCCATTCAAGTAAGTTAAAAGTTTGTGATGTGCCTATAGATGTTTATATCCTTTTTAACGGTAAGTTGGTGGTGCTTCATCCGCATGCCTTGAAGAGCACATAAAGTCGTCAGTCCTTCGCCTGTATACTAGTTTCACGAAGTGGTCGAAGTTCGATTAATCATTATTGAAACTGAGGAAAATATTTAGAATAAAATTTATCTGTCTATATAAAAAAAAATTAAAGCTTGTCAACAATAATAAAAACAAATAGTAAAAACAAACAACAACAAATAGTAATCTTCAGTTGTATAATATTAGTATTATACATTTAATTATTTCTTGGTGATTTTTTAAGAATCCATCTGCCTTAAAAAAGCTTTTAGCACGACTGACTAACAGGCCATTTTTTATATAGTGATTGCTTCGGGATTACAGTTAGACTCGAGTGAAGCAAGGGTGGATCACAAGTATCTGTACTAATATTATAGAAGAATTATTTTTTTGTTTCTTTGTTTGTTTGTATCGAATAAACTCCGTAACTACTGAACCGACTTATACCGTTTGTTAAGAAGATAGTTTGAAATACTGGGAAGGACATAGAATATAGTTTTATCCCGGAAAATATCCCTTAAGATGGTGAAAATGGGGATGAAAGTTTGTATGGGGAAGCAGCCTAGAGACGAACCCGAGTGAAGCTGGGTGAGTCGCTAGTATATAAAAAAATATTGGTTATACGACGACGTAACGTTGTACGATAATATTTTTTATTTGCAACAATAAAACGATAATCTAAATCATAAAAACTTGCACTTAATTCTGTCCATGCAAATGTATAGACTATACGACCATCGCGTTTAACTAATGACATTGCGTTTTTTGAATCGGAAATAAAAATACGTTTTGTGTACATTTTCTTTTCCCTTTGCGTGACTTTATATAGAACTGTCACTGATTTTTTTACAACAGATTCAGATTGCAATCAAAAGTCATTTTATCCGATTTGGCCTCAAAGTCATATTGTTTATCTTCATAAAAATATTAATTAACGGCAAATTTTAAATAACGATGGCTTATTTGTGAACTAACTTTTCTTACTGAATGTTCAAAATGTTTTTAAGAGTCAAGGATATCTAATAAGCCTCATCTAAATTTTCTTATCTTAATATATTTTAACAGGTAACACCATAATCAAGTTCCTTATTACAAGCATAAGTTAGGTATTATAAGTCAGGTAGTTGTTTAGATATAGCATGAACGTAGTATTCTTTATGTGTTTTATTTAAAAAAAATTGGTATAGATCTAAATTAAATAGAATTTTATTAAAAAATCCAAATTAATGGCAATAAGAAATAAATACTTTAATATAATTATCAAAGTTTTTCACCAACAAGCCACACCGGTTCTGAAAAACCATCGAATTGCATGACTGAGTCAGTGATGTTTCGTGCCACTAATGCTTACGTTCTATTCAAATTACCTATCATTATAATTATCATACAGAGCCTTTGAATGTCGCGACGATAATATATGGTGATGTACCTGTACTACATACATATTGCTGACACATCGTATAATTCAACACAAAGTAAAAGTACTAAATGCTAAACATGTCCACTGAACACGAATTGATATATATCATATACTAATAGTACCTGGGCCACCGAGCTTCGCTCGGATTTTTGGTCAAAAGTACAATTTTCTTAAAAAAATACAAAAAACTTCAATAAATACAAAAAAAAAAAAACAAAAAAAAATTATAACTTTATATATATATATATATATATATATATATGTATATATATATATATATATATATATATATATATATATACAAGAATTGCTCGTTTAAATCTATTGGATATTTAATACTAACAGAAACCGCGGCTTCACCGGCGTTCAATCTACAAAAAAACTCTTTGGGTTTATGTTATATAGCGACTCATTCTCGCTTTGCTCAGCTTCGTCTCTAAGTATTTATAAATTATATAATATAGTTTTACAATAATGTATGAAAGTCTGCCCGATTTATTAACATTTATGATTACTGCTCAGCTGCCTTGGGTGGGCATGATGATATACTCGTATAACATAGCCTATAATGGTAAAAATTTTACTATCATATTTTTTTCCAAACTGTGCCAAAAGAAATATAGCTTCAAAAATATGTACATGTATTTATTTAGAAAATAAACTTCAAGCTTTTCACTGTCATAGATGTAACTTATTTTTTGTGTATTATTAACCTTGGCTTTGACCTAGACTATTTAATTTGTGGCAAGTTCATTAATTCTAAAGCACTTTATGTTTAGACTATAGGTAATTATTTTCATTATAATATGAATATAATTAATATATTTGTTAGTAATTTTCTTATATTTTATATAATATAAAATATTTCTTTTTAACCGACTTCCAAAACGGAGGAAGTTCTCAATTCGTCGGAATCTTTTTTTTTTATGTATGTTCACCGATTACTCGAAGACGTCTAAACCGATTTGGATTTTTTTTTTATTTCGAAGGGTATAACTTCCCAGGCAGTATAATTATAATTTTAACGAAATCTTTCGAGCGGATTTAAAAAAATCAACAATAAATTATTTTTTAAATAAATTGTTTAATCAAATATGTTATTAAAAAGCGTTTTTCTTACAAATTACCTGCTCATTACGTCTGCACTAAATTATTATGGAAAATTAAAAACAAAAAAAAACCGACTACCAAAATGTAAAAAATAACTAAACGGGGGTTTCCATTTAGATAATAGAATAGATACCTAATCAGATATTTTCGAAGTCGGTGCCAACCGAGAATATTTTAAGACATGAATATCTAATAGGTAAATATGACAAGCTATGAACTCTAATTATAGTTAAAATATTATACATTCATTAGTGATGTATTTTACGTATCGAAATATATTAGAATTGCTTTGGCTTGCACGACAGCCAACAAGCGACATGATGAAGGTAGCTGATAACCGTTTGTTGCCATGGTAACCGATGTTATTGTCTGACTAATCTATACATATAATAAAATTGTAACTAAGCCGAATCTGTACATTAAATATTTTTTGGAAAATCTTATTGAAATAGACATTATTATCGATACAGAGGCCGAATCTATAGTTTTTAGAATTTTTGTCTGTCTGTCTGTCTGTCTGTTACCGCATCACAGAAAACCATTAGAGGGATTTTTATGAAATTTGCTATGGTGATAGATGGTTATCCGGGTCAACATATAGGATACTTTTAACCGCGGGAAAATGTCTCATTTCAAAAAATTCAAAAACTGCAATGTAAGAGTATACTAATATGTAAAACCTAAGAATTTGGTTTTTGGTCATCTGAACACGGGCGGAGCCGCGGGAAATGCTAACGATATATAATATAAGATTCTTTCCTTAAATGAAATTCAATAAATATATGACTGTAAAATGCCTAATATGCCTTATTTAATTATTTTATTAATTTATCATTCCTTTTACAAACAGAGAGTTGTGACATACGGGATGAAATTTTTAGTTATTTTTGTTCTATTACGCCAAAGAAGTATAACTTCTTACGTGCGTACATAACTAAATACACACGTATTTTAATATGATATTGGTATAGTTTCTATCGCACACATAACACGTTTTAATAACGTAAAAAAGGTTACTAATCAACCGGCATTACGATTTCTTTACTAGAATGTGTGTGTGTATATATATATATATATACACACACAAATACACATTTAACTGAATGATGAGCGAAACAAACATACAAAAATGAAACCTGCTGTAATATAACTTTAACGAAAAATAGCTTATAGTAACTGATAATATTGCGTGGTGGGTTGCAAGTTCTATTTTTTAAAATTAACTTTTTTTAACACTGCTTATTTAAGACTTTCTAAAATAAGCTTATTTATTACTAGCGACTCACTAGACTTCATGCCTAAGTTGATTCCCCATACAAACTTTCATTCCCTTAAGGAATGATTTCCGGAATAAAAAATATTCTATGTCCTTTTCAGGGTCTCAAACTATCTTCGTACTAAATTTCATCTAAATTGGTCCAGTAGTTTTTGAGTTTATTCGTTACAAACATACAAAAATACAAATCTTTCCTATTTATAATAATATGTAGTAGTGTAGATGTAGATAATACATAACAAAAATATCGAAACCGATACAGCATTCTCTCTAGCTTTTATTACGAATATTTTAGTCCAGAAACATTTTTATATTAAATATTTTGCGGCGATTTTCTTCTCTATGATATTAAAAAGATATTTTTTGTTAGCTACACAGAATTCAATGCGGGGTTATGAAATAATATGACAAAAATATAACCCACATGATATTAATACCACTTAGTCCATATTACATTTGAGCTGACTCATGACTCGTACAAATAGCCTAAGTTTTTATCTAGGACCTACAGCTTCGTCACCCAGAACTTGTAAGTAGAACGGATATCGTTCTAACATGAAAATGTTATGTAATATACTTTTATGAATCACCGTCTTATTTCTGGTCATTTTTAATATATTTATTTACTGTACTGTACCTAATTTTTCTTAACTAGTGACCGCCCTTGCTTTTGGAGATTATTGACAAAACAAACATTCATTTACTTTTTTTAAATTTGCTAATCTGTGCAACTGCCAGTTGTATTAAAATAAACTTTGCGCTAAACACCCTATTTAATGAGAAAAGTTAAAGGCTATTTATTAGCATCCTTAGACCAGAGCAAAATTATGCATAAACATAATGGTAAGAGAAGCCATGGGCAAAAGTAAGTATAATCGTATATGAAAATTTTTTAATGCATCGAGATAAAAGTAATAAATATCACTTAACAGCTTAAAAATTATAATTATTTTATGTCAAATCACATCAAAAACGAGTATTTTCCTTTTTAACATCAAGTCTTACAAAAATATTAAACACTTTCCATTCGGCACAAAAACAGTATCAGTTGTTTATATAACATCTTTTGATTTGTTAATTTTAACAATGTCCAATAAATGGTATTTTAATATTTATGTATGTATAACTTACCTAGTTAAATAATATGAATTCTTTCTACTATTAATATCGTTTTTATTATAATATTTATAATATTTTAAATAAATTATAAAAATAATATTCAAATATATTAATAATAAGTTAAGTTGGGGTCAAAATTAATATTAAATAATAAGCAAAACGCATCGTTTCTGTATCTATTTCTTACCTCGTACCGATCCTCTTATTAGATTGCAATTTTATTAGGCTACAATGTTTAAAGAAAATTGTATTCACTTGTTTTGGTGCACATATTTATGCATAATCTGTGAGATTGGTTGCCGTGTACCCAAAAAAGTTTGACCCAAATATTAATTCCAATGAATTCGGTTTAAGTGATTTTTATGTTTACAAAGCTTTAATTTTTATATGCACATGTATATATTTCAAATAATTTTTATTCTGCATATTACGAGTAAATCAAACAGGGAATTGTTAATTTAACACTTTAATACTAGCTGAAAGAGCACTGTTATCTCAAACTGGCAGATGAAATTTTATAGACTGAAAAAAAATATAAAAGACAGCATAGCGTGAAATTTAAAACGTCACTGCTATAATAATTGTAAACGAATAATATTTTTTAATAGAAATAAATTTTTTGTGTAACTTACATTTGTGTGTGATATTGACTTTTTTTAATTAAACATTTATTAATTTTTACTCGATATTTTGAAATTTAGTCAGTAAGTTATATTTAGTTAGTTAGTTATTATTCTTCTACATTTTATATTATTATTATTATTGAGAACTACATATATATTGTTAGGCAGAATCACCGTCGACCTTTGCCTTAACTAGAACAAAAAAAATCTTACAAAGAAATATTTTCTTTAGATTTTTAACTTTATATTTTACCAATATCTTAAAAAAAATGACAAAAATGCACTTAATATTGTATATTCATAACAAATATAAAAAATATTACATAGTGTTACATCTGCTAGAAACACACTATTAACAAATGAGGAGTTCATACATACATCGCTTCGTAGAGCAAAGGATAATAGAGTTTTATATCTTTTAAGAAATTCACACGCCGTGGCAAATTGCGAGGAAAAGGTCTTAGCACGTAGTTTACTTACGAACATCCTAAGGAATAGCACTCTGTGGAGACACTACCTAGCGAAAACCTGATAATGCTAATGCGTAAACTGTAACATTTTATATGAGTGATAAAATTTTATACATTTACTTATATGGGCACCGTTATGATTATATTCCATGAAATGGTAGTTTGGATTTTGGGACAAAATCAGATACGGTTTCAGTCCTCGTCAGTTGTATAAGCCTAGTACTGCTATATGTACGTGTAGATCGTAATGGGAACAAAGCTATTTATTAAATATATTATACTAGCGACCTCACATTAAGAGTATAATAGAACTAAACATGAAACCGAATAGTATTGTTTTATAATAGTATACATATTAGTTTATTTACAATATATTATTATTATTATTTACATATTATTTATACTGTTTAGTTAAATGGGTGTTCAATCTATGTTTTATATTATTTTTGTGGTAAGACGGATAATGTTGTAAATAATATACTAATGAAAACTTGTATACTGAGTGATAACTAAATAAATGTTAATAAATAGAAAAAGTTAACGGATTTTATTATAAAAAAGAAAAAGGAGATAATAAAAATCTGACATTATTATGCTCTCTTTCAAGGGAATAGAGAACTAATGCCGAAAAAGCACGAAAGAATATAGTATTATTTAAAAACTTTCGTATTTATAATTTTTATCTCATTAGAACTTTTTGTTACATTTGACCCTAAGTTACATTTAATGGCCTATATAAAAATATTTTTTTTTGAGAATACGAGTCAGACAATGGATAGCATAAAGCTCGTAAGAGTTGTAGCTTTAAGTCCACACTAGGACTACGATAGACCAACAAACGGACGGAGGAGGCTCTCTTGAACAATATTATACCAGTCCTTTATCCCATACAAACTATAACAATGCGACCAATTCTCATAAACAAGGCGAACTTTGCGAAAGCATGTAGTGCTTTAGTTTGTTTAAAGAACAAAATATTTGAAAGGATCATGGAATAGTAAGTTGGACAATTCTTATAGATATAATTCATATATCGATTAGGACTTAAGGTTTTAAAAATAATAATATTTCAAATATTAATTATTATTGCTTATATAATATCGGTGTTTATGTAAATTTTTCTGAGTTATTTTTTTAAATGGTGGCACAACCATAGTAGATAAGGAAGATTAACATTCACAGTACAAATTTATTATGATAGTATTATTTTAAACTTCTGTCCAATATGTTTATAAGAATCATTTTTATTTGTTTTTTTTTTCTTTACAACGTATAACTCTATGTTTTAGTTCAATATCATTAACCATAGTTTGCTATAGGATAGAATTATGACATGAGAAGACAATAACTAAATCCCAATGAATTACTTGGACTATAGTGAACTGAAACGAATCGTAAGTCTTGTCATCTTCGATTACTTTAACAACGCTTCCCTGAATGACTTTTCCCGACTTATTTTGACTGGTATCCTTTCTTATGTTATCTATACATATAATAAAATTCAAACTAAGCCGAATCTGTACATTAGATATTTTTTGGAAAATCTTATTGAAATAGACATATTATCGATACAGAGGTCGAGTCTATAGTTTTAAGAATTTTTGTCTGTCTGTCTGTCTGTTATCGCATCACAGAAAAACCACTGAAGGGATTTTGATGAAATTTAGTACGATGATAGCTGGTTATCCGGGTCAAGGGCTTAGGCGTAGGGAAGTGACGACCCCACCGCCCGCTGGTAGGCTACACTACCAGTGCAGTCAGTCTATGGTTGATCCGCCATGCCTTTACACAAGACCACTTCGGTGTAGGAGGCGAGCACTGTCCGTAGACAAACGCACCCGGCTTCTACAGCGATGTGGCAAGGCACAGGGGAAGTGCCTCAAAGGGCGCACGCCAGGATACGTACAGTGGCGTATGGCCAATCTCCTGCAACCTCTGCTTTCCGCCGGTCGTATCGGCCATCCGGTCCACCGGCACTGGGAGGCCGAGGTCGAGAGAGTGGATCCGCACCTGCGCAACTGCCTATCCACTTAAATATATTCACGCGCAGATGACTCCTGCATGTTACCTGGTCTTCGAGCGCAAGCCCTGCGGCGGTGGAGAGCCGATGGTGGGGGGAGGATCGGTGTGTCCAAACCTTAATTGGCATCTGCACGTAGGCGGTTATCTGGTGATGGTCGCTCTGGGTCCCGATCGAGGCGGGGGACCGGTTCGGCAGCTCAGACGATGACAAAGCAGCCCTATTCAGGGAGCGCTCTGCTTTCCCCAATCCGGGGAGGGGCCTAGAAAAGGTGGCCCAAAAATAGCCCGTCTCATCCTCAAAGCAGATGGCAAACCGCGGTCATCTGCTCACCATCTTAATGCGGTCGAAAAATGAAGCTTAAACAAAAAATAAAAGATCTTATAATAGGAACGTGGAACGTTCGTACTTTATTAGACAATGACGTAAACTTATGTCCGGAGAGAAAGACGGCTCTAATCGCGAGAGAATTGGCCAAATACAACATAGATATAGCTGCAATAAGCGAAACCCATCTTAGTGACTCGGGAGAGCTTTGCGAACAACTGGGAGGCTACACCTATTACTGGAGCGGGAAACCAAGTACTGAGAGAGCAGCTAGTGGAGTCGGGTTTGCCGTAAAGAATCAGCTGGCAAAAACACTCAAAGAACTACCGAAAGGCATAAATGACAGAATAATAACACTTAGACTTCAGTTGTCATCAAAGAAGTACCTACATCTCATAAGTATATATGCCCCCACGCTGCCCTCTCCAGAAGAAGAAAAAATCAAATTCTACAGCGAGCTGAATCAAGTCCTGACTAAGATACCATCCACAGATAAGATAATTTTGTTCGGAGACTTTAACGCACGAGTTGGTAACGATTTCAGTGCTTGGAGTGGAGTTCTTGGTCGTCACGGTGTTGGTAAATGCAACGCCAATGGCTTCGATCTTCTCACTCTCTGTGCCGAATTTGATCTTACAATTACTAACACCTGTTACCGATTGCCAGAAAAGCTTAAGACCACGTGGATGCATCCAAGATCTAAGCACTGGCACCTCTTAGACTATGTGATAGTACGCAAGAGAGACCTCAATGAAGTACTTATCACTCGAGTAATGAGGGGTGCTCAGGGCTGGACCGATCATCGGCTAGTCCGATCAAAACTACGGTTCTACTTAAAAGCACCACGTCGAGCATCTCACAAGATCCCGACAAAAATACACTGTGAAAAGCTTCTTCGCGACTCACATTTAAGACAAGAGCTAGATGATGCATTCTGCACCAGTATGCCAGAGACAAAAGAGGGTATGTCTATTGATGAGGAGTGGCGTTTATACGCTGAGAACCTTCACGCCTGTGCCTCACGAGTTATTGGGAAACCGGAAAAGAAAAATCAAGATTGGTTTGATGATTCCGAAGTGGAAATCAAGAAGCTCGTTGAGGACCACAGACGTACCCTTCTTTCGTCAGACGTCTCTGAGCGGAGAACTGCTAACCATAGCCTAAAAGTAAAAGTGCGTGCTCTCAAAGATAAATGGTGGGTAGACAAAGCCAATGAAATCCAACGTTATGCTGATACCAATCAGACTGGTAGATTTTTTGAGAGTCTCAAAGCTATTTTCGGCCCAAGATCTAAGAAAGTAGCTCCAATTTTCAACAGGGACAAGACTCAACGGCTTACTGAACAGAAAGATGTTCTTGCCCGATGGGCAGAACATTTTAATGACGTTCTTAACCCTACTGCACAGACAGCTGACTTGTTGTTTATAGATTCCCTCGAAAGTTTACCGGTACTTGAAGACTTGGCAGAACCACCATCCTTTGATGACTTTATGAAGGCACTGGATAGGCTGAGAAATCACAAGGCACCTGGGGTAGATGGTTTACCGTCTGAATTATACAAATACAGCGGCCCTCACGTCAAAACCAGGTTATTCCAACTTATCCTGAAAATATGGGAGAGTGAAGTAGTTCCGCAGGATTGGAGAAATGCCTCCATCTGTAAATTGTACAAAGGCAAAGGCGACATCGCTGATTGCAGCTCGTACAGAGGTATCTCTCTTCTCTCAGTAGCTGGGAAAATCTTATCCCATATTATAAACACCCGTCTATCCCAACACGCAGAAACCATACTTTCCGAGACCCAGTGTGGTTTCCGGCCAGGACGAGGTACGGTAGATGCTATCTTTGTCGTAAGGCAAATCCAAGAAAAGAGCCTGGAACAATACCGTCCTCTTTATATGTGCTTTGTAGATCTGGAGAAAGCCTTTGACAGAGTCCCGCGTGAAGCCCTGTGGATAATGCTAAAGAAAATTGGCTGTCCTGGAAAGTTGTTAAACTTGATACGTCAGTTTCATGATAATATGACGGTTAAAGTTCGACATGAAAATGACTTTTCAGACCAAATACCAGTAACCAGTGGCGTGAAACAGGGCTGTGTCTTGGCTCCCACTCTGTTTTCTCTATACTTTGCCTTTGTTATGCGGGATGTGGTCAGAACTTGCAATAGTCAAATTGAAATTAGCTCCAGAACAGACAAGAGCATATTCGATCTATCCCGTTTCAGAGCTAAGAGACAAGTTTCCAAGCTCTCTGTTCTAGACGTTTTATATGCCGACGATGTTTGCCTTATGGCCGACTCAATAGAGTCTCTTCAAGCCTATGTGGACTCCTTATACACGTCGTGCCGCAGGTTTGGTCTGGTTATAAGCACCAGCAAAACTCAGGTTTTAAAGCAACCTGCTCGTGGCTGTCATGCTGACCAAATCCGCTATCAACTTGGATGGCTCTGCATTGGAGGAAGTCCCATACTTCAAATACTTAGGCAGCAGACTAAAGCACGACAACACACTAGAATCAGAAATACCAGCCCGAATAGCAGGTACTGCAGCGGCCTTTGGCAAACTTAAATCCCGTGTCTGGAATTCACACGACCTCAAATTGCAAACTAAAATATTAGTGTACAAAGCGATTGTCCTGCCTACATTATTGTACGCTTCAGAAACTTGGTGCTGCTATAAAGCAGATATCAAGAAGTTAGACACATTTCACCTCAAATGTCTAAGATCCATATTGCGCATTAAGTGGCAGGACCGAATTTCAAACACCGAGGTATTACGTCGTACAGGTATGTCTGGAATTGAAGCTCTCGTAATGAAAAGTCAACTGAGATGGAGCGGTCACGTCCTACGCATGCCCGATAGCAGACTACTGAAGGCAGTCTTCTATTCTGAGCTTTCAAACGGAAAACGAAAACAAGGCGGGCAATACCTTCGCTATAAAGACGTGCTCAAACGCAATCTTGTGGCTTGTCATATACCAACTGAGAGTTGGGAGAGTCTGGCACGTCAAAGACCGGAATGGCGTCGAACCATTCACAAAAGTATCGACCGTTTTGAATCTGCGCGTCTAGAAGATCTTGATGCGGAACGCCAAGTACGGAAGACTAGGCCAAAACCCTCCTACTCTTACACATACGACTCAGCTGGCCAACTATACTGTGCATCTTGCAACCGAGTCTTTAAAACTAAATTCGGTTTCGCTAGCCATATTAGAGCCCACCAGCGTAATTTATAGGAGTCGCCGTCACCGGATACGGTGTGGACGACATGCATGCATGCATCCGGGTCAACATATAGGATACTTTTTACCGCGGGAAAATATCTCATTTCTGAGAAAAAATACAAAAACTGCAATGTAAGATTATACTAATATGTAAAACCTAATAATTTGGTTTTTGGTCATCTGAAAGCGGGCGGAGCCGCGGGCAATGCTAGTAAATACTAAAAATATGGTCACGCCGTGCTATGCATACCTTTAATGAAGGTACGATTTATTTAGTTTTTACATAGATATAGTTTATGGGATGGAGATGGCGTGTAGCTACTTTTTATCCTAGTAAAAGTAGTTCCCGTAGGAAATTAACCCATTGCCAACACTTATCTAGAAAACTAAATACATTTTACCCTCTTATATGAACTCTACCAGCGCTAACTAATAAGTAGAGCTCAAGGCGAGCACTATGTAGTGTTATAGTTTGTTAATAAAATAAAATATTTAAAAATCTCTTCAACTGGGTACGAGTTGAATAACTTATCTTAATAACAAAAGTTTGCTCTTATAATACATGTAATAATGAAATCCGATGACTTGGTTTTTATAAGTGTTATTTGCTTCTAATTCATAACTGTAAATATGAACAATCCTTTGGTTTTGGAATGTTATACTTTATTTCAATATTTAGATGGAAATCGACTAGATTTCTTTAACTCTAGTACTCACTAAGATCGCTACTTCTGATTTTGATTATGATTTTTTTGTTGATTGATTCATCATCTTTTAAAGAGTAATGCCAGTAGAAAGCCGGATAAAATTTATACGAAATTTGTGTTACTAAGTACATCCTTGTTTTTCAGTTAGAAATCCCATTGACTTTATTGCTTTATTATATATATACTAGCGACTCACCCTCGCTCCGCTCGGGTTCGTACCTAACGTGGGCCGCCCTTATCACTTAGGGGTATGGAAAATAGATAGTAGCCGATTCTCAGACCTACTGAATACGCATATAAAATTTGGTAAAAATCGGCAAAGCCGTTTCGGAGGAGTACGGTAACTAATATTGTGACATGGAAATTTTATATATTAGATATACATACACATTCTTTCATTTACTTAACTTTTTCGGTATTAGAATTTAGTTTGATTTTTATTCTTGTAGAAATTACACTACACTGCAAAGTTGCGTCAGTAAACGATGAATGCAAGAATGATGTTGAGAATCTCAAGTATGAACAATTACCCTGGCCCTTGCCCTTAAAGCTTTGTGCAAGCGACACAATGCGACAAGGAGGTACTCGCGCTGTAGTGGAATTTCACAAGCAAAGGATAACGGATTTGTTTTTTTATAAAACAAACTTTTAACTTTTGAATTGAAATATTTACTACGCTAATAAAAGAATGCGGTATTTTACTTTAAAAGGATATTGTTAAAAGGTTTTCAATATTTTATCCGACAGACCGAATTTACAGTTTTTAGATTTTATGTCTATCTGTCTGTCTGTCTGGGATCGCATCACAAGAAAATCACTGGACAGATTTTGATGTTGGTATGATGATAGTTGGTTATCCGGATCAATTAGGATATTTTTTACTTCGGGAAAATATCTCATCTCTGAGAAATCTATATCAAACGTTAAAAAGTAAATAATAGTTTTAAATAAAACTACCTTTCCGGATTTTTTTTGCGGATCTACTTTGAATTTTGATTCCCGACGTTTCCAATGGTTACCAGCAAACATGGTCACGGAAGAGACTTACTTTAGTTTAAAGGTTTGAATAATATAAAGGATAAACCCTAATTACAAGCAAGTCTTGCGAAAATGCTATGGCTGTGATGTTTTTGTGTCTACGAGTACATTCGGGCACCTATAATCTAGCGTGAGGTAGTCCTGCGGTAAAATGATGAGAAGGCGTACATCTGTTGCGCACGTTCGTATTTCGTTTACAAACAAACCATTACAAGACCTTTTGTATTTGTAAAGCCTGACACCATAGGTTTGTTTCATGGGGTAGTGGTATTTTGCAATATTTTAGTGAGATTCCTTTGAATTTGGAGTTTAACGTATGTATTTGTGTATCTGTATGTCTGTTTGTGGTGTCGAAGCGTCCAACTGGATGAATCGACTTAAATTTAGTTTTTTTTTTATTTGAAGGTGACTTAATCAAGGGTATTTAGCTATAAATCAAGATAATTTGTCAGTCGTTCAGCTCTTTTCTAGACGGTAAAAGGACATGAACAATTTTCACAGAATGAATCAATTCGAAACTTGATATCCCGTCACTTGATTGACATTGTATTGATAAGGTAACCTTGGTTTGATGCTGCAGCATCAACCGAAATCTGCAAGATACTCAACTCTATCAAAATACTGCAGAAATATCGTGTTCAGGGTCATTGAAATGGCCTTAATGAATTGTGTTGTTGTTGTTTTAATTTTTATTTATAGAATTAAAATTATAAATCATCGAATCACATTTTATTTAGAAAAAACCTATAAAAATGATGAGGTTCCTGGCTATAAAATTCTTTCTTTTACGGAACTATATTTACACCTTATACATTTTATATAGTTCACCTAGTTGTATTCTATTTTAAATATGTATTATTTTTGTTACAGGTTAAACTATGCATTAGCCGGCTTGAGGCCGTGGTGGTGGCACGCGTGTAACGTGTCTTTGCACGCAGCGTGTTGCGCTCTCGTAGCACGCGCGTGTGTCACTATAGCACGCCTACAGCGGCCTTTCGCTGCGCTAGCGGCTTTGCTATTTGCCGTTCATCCTGTACATACAGAAGCGGTAAGATCTAGATTTTAGATAATACTAGTTTTTATTCGAAGCTTTACTTGCATAGTTTGTTTATTTAGGTTTATTTATATATAATTGCTTCGCTTTTTAGGTTCGTAGCATATTAGATAGCCTGTAACTTTCCTTACCAAATGCAATGAGGTTTTTGTGAACGTGAGATGAATATTCTCAAATAAATTAAAAAGAATCAAGTCTTTCAATTTTATTAGGTATATACCTAAGCGTAGATCAATTATAAATGTTTTATATTGCTTAATAACTGCCTCGGTGGTGTAGTGGCTAGCATGTACGGCTGCACACCCGGAGGTCCTGGGTTCGAGTCCTGGGTCGGGCCAAGATTAGTTATTGAGTCTTTCTGTATAGTAAGCCTCAGTAATAGCCCGGAGTTGGGAAGTTGGCGGTGTATCACCCCTGTGCCTCGGAGAGCACGTAAAGCCGTCGGTCCTGCGCCTTAACTCTCACTGGTCGTGTTGAATGGTCGTCCTACCGGAGTATGAGAGTAACAGGAATAGAGAGTGCACTTGTATCTGCGCGTACACTTGTGCACTATAATATCTCCTGCGCAGTTGGCTAGTCTCAATGAGATTGGCCGCCGTGACCGAAATCGGTCAGGAGAACATCATCATCATATTGTTTAATATTTCTGTTAATATTAATGTGCTATAAGCAATATTATGTAGATTTGAACATAAATATTTATTAACTTTTTACTAATAGTTTTTAGTTAATAGTTATTATTATACTGCATAACAACGTTTGGTTTACCTTTTAATATCGAAGCACTGTAATTGCTTTAAAGCCTTCTACCAATTATTGTCTGGTGTATTGATTTCCTTCCGAGAATCCTGTCCGATTTACTATATATCAATGTAACAGTTAGTGCCAATCAGGATCGAGTTAAGCTGCTTATTAAGAGGTCCAGGAAAGCGAAGAACGAAATGATACAGTGAGGCAATATATCATTCCTTAGAACGTTTTTGTTCCCACTAATTTCTAAACTCACTATTAAATTAATTATTTTGAATTATATTTCAAGGGAGAGTTTAGAGAGAGCTTTATATTATTTATTTATTTATTTAATAACCAACAAAAGATACATTATAAAATTATATCCATACTAATATTATAAATGTGAAAGTGTGTTTATTTGTTTGTTTGTCTTTCACGTCGAAACGGCTTGGCGGATTGGCGTGATTTATTGTGTGGAAATAGTTGGATGGCTGAAGAGTGACATAGGCTACTTTTTACCGCAGGGGATTATTTACCTCTTTCCCACGGGAAAACACGTTATAATGCAATTCAAAAAAATATTTACGATCAGAATTATTTAAAACTTGGTACAAATGCTTTTCAATACAATTAATTAAATACGTATTTAGCATTTTTCGAAATTCATCCCGTAAGGGGGTAAAATAGCGGATGATAGTTTGTATGAAACCTACCATTTTAGAGATATTTTTTGTAGTTTTATCGCGAGCGAAGCCACGGGTACTGCTAGTAACTTATAAATAATTGTACTAGAGGATTTATCATCTGTTCTTCTATCATAGCACGCAATATTTCGTTAACTCAAAATTAAATTGTGTTTTAAATTAATAACAATTAACAGATTATACAATTTTAGATTGATTTAAGTCAAAATAATATAATTAAATTAATTTAAAATTATAATTTAAATTTACATAGAATTGAGCAATTGTAAATATGTTTTGTGTTTAAATTATTTGAAATATTATTATGATCTATATACATTTTGGATACAATTTGGATGTAAAATAGTTAATAAATACTATTTTAAATATGATTTAATGGAAAATTTTATTGTATAAATATTATTTTCGACCTTTAAAGCACTGTATTAATAGACCATTGTCAAAGGATACTTGTAAGTTCAATTATTTTCAGTTTTTGAAAGATTTTTTTTTATTGGAAGAATATATATATATATATATAGTCTGTGATTTACTACACATACTTAAATATCATTTTCAATTTTCTTAGGTAGCCGGCGTGGTGGGCAGAGCAGATGTGCTTGCGTGTATATTCTTCCTATCCTCACTATTAGTATACCACAGGTAAGTATAGAAATACTATATTACATCATTTCATATTCTTATAATTTATCGAAAAGTCTAATTTGGATGTAAATTTATGCATATAATAAAATCGTAACTAAGCCGAATCTGTACATTAAATATTTTTTTAGAAAATCTTATTGAAATAGACATAATTATCGATACAGAATCCGAATCTATAGTTTTTAGAATTTTTGTCTGTCTGTCTGTCTGTTACGGCATCACAGAAATACCACTGGAGGGATTTTAATGAAATTTGGTATGGTGATATCTGGTTATCCGGGTCACCATATAGGACACTTTTTATAGCGCGAAAATATCTCATTTCTGAGAAAAACTACAAAAAATGTAATATAAGCGTGTACTAATATGTAAAACCTAAGAATTTGGTTTTTGGTCATCTAAACGCGGGCAAGGCTGCGCACTATGCTAGTGTAATATAATTGCATTTAATAAACGTTATTTCAGTAGATTTAAAAAATTAAATATCAATGTTATATTATAATACCAATAAAAAATCAATTCTAAACAGCATAAATACTGAGAATGCACTAATAAGTAAAAACTAAAAAGGTTAGAACTATAACTTGTTCGCCCTCACTTTAATAGGTAGTAACTTTATTTTTTAAGGTGACCAAGTTTCGCTCAACATTTTTTCGCGAAAGGTATAAAAATTGGGATTTTTAATCAGAACAGTCATCTACATATATTAATAGATAAAACCATTTATTAAAACCTTTTTTAGATACAAAATTTGATCCAAATCGTTAGAGCCGTTTCTGAAAGAAATGAAATAAATGTATACATATACAAGAATTGCTCATTACATATAAAATATTTTCTTTTTCAAAGTTTTCTTTCATAACTAAAACATCTTTATAGTTGACCCAAAAATGAATCTTATGTAAATTTACGATACATAAGTAAGACATAGAAACGCCGTATTATTTATGAACCGCATACTTAAATAGACTTTGACAGCAACTCCGCATTTAACAAAGACAAGGTTTTACGCCATAATATAAAGGTGTTGTACAAAATTAATTATAATCCTTTGGTTAGATTAACGCTACTCACACACCCTCAACTAAAATACCCTACGTAAGGCTTCCGTAATTTTTTCTTGAAAATATTCGTCCATTTTGAAATTTATTACCAAGCTATTTATTAAAAGACAAGAAAATCAGTTAATAATTTTTGAAGATATATAGCAATATAGACATAAAAATCACCAAATTCAGTACCTCGTCTGTTTTTTTTTTTTTTTTTTTTATTTTATTTTACACTACATTCATACATTTTAATTTACACTACATTCATTATGATGAAAGCTCCCTATAAGCTTAATTAAAACTTACTCAGTTGTGACATATTCTGAGTTAATATTTCGAAATGTAGGTATTTTCCACACATCTTTAAGTTTCATATAAGTAAAGATGTCGACTAAACTAGACTATGTGAACTGTCAACGAGGCTAAAATTTAGGTAAATATTGCGTGTATATTTGTACTATCATATTTGCTTAACATGTCACATGCTACAATGTTTGATCGAAGTTGAAATAAATAGATATATGTGGGTACTACATAATATTTATATATGTACAATTAACTAGAAAAGTGAATACCACACTATCACTACATATTATAAAATAAAGTTCTCCCACCGCGTCTGTCTGTCTGAACGCGATAAACTCAAAAACTACCAAACGGATTTTCATACGGTTTTCATCAATAGACAGAGTGATTCATGAGGAAGCTTTAAATAATTCATTAAGGTTTTGTGTAAATTAGTTGAAATGGGACTAGGAGGAGGCTTGCTAATATAAACCAATAAAGTTGTATGAAAACGACTTAAATAGATCTATTATCGTACCTAGAGACGCAGCCGAGCGAAGCGATGGTATGTCACTTGTAATTTTATACTTAATAGTTAGTAAAACTTTTGTACTCGAAAGTACTTTAGAAGCTAGGACTCATAGCTAATGCACAAGCTTTAATTAATTTTACTTTCGAAAAAAAAAATGAAGACACCAAACTGTATAATTGAAAAAGTTTCGCAATTTACAACACAATTCTTTTCAACGTAACAGAAACCTCTTGGACAAGGCCCTTAAAATATAAAGCCGTGTCATTCCGCTAGTCATTTTTAAAATTGGTATGACATTATTTTTCACTCAATCAGCTTAAATATCGGAAAAGTATAATGGAGTTCTTCCTGAATGGTAACAACCTACAATTTTGCGGTCATTTACAAAACGTCTCTGGGCGGAGTAGTCGAGGAAAACACAGTGTAATTGTTGTGGAATATATCCTTAGATTGAGCTCGATAAATCTAGCGCTGGGTTGAATTTTTTATCGATAGAAACAATTTTAGTTCACTGACATGTATGAGGCAATGTTCTGAATATATTACTTATGGACTTCAAAGTATTGTCACATAATATTAAATGAGTAATTTTTGTATGTAATTATATACATAAATTTATTTCGTGTATCTCGGAAACAGCTTTAATGATTTGGATCAAATTTTAGATCAATTTTTTTCTTTTCTGAAAAAGCGCAATTTTATATATTATCCGGAAAACTAACTAAATAAATGAGTTTATTTAAAGAAAAAAATATTTTTTTGGCATTCTACTGACACGTTTACCTCAATTTATAGTGACCCTACTTACTGCGCCAGCGATCGCGGGTTCGAATCCCGCATGAAGCAACCTTTTTGTGTGATGAATACGAATGTCTGTACTCCAGTCATGGATGTTTATATTCATAATATGCATGTATTTAAAGTTATATATGTATATTGTATCAACTATCTGGTATACATAACACAAGCCTCGTAGCTTGCCATGGAACTAGATGTGTACTGTATATTCATTTCCCAACATATTTATTTTTATATTTTTATCTTGATTTAATCCACATAAAGTGATTCATAATAATTTTATGATATCATTGGATTTAGATAATTTTACTATAAAGCTTTTGTTTTGTTATTTGTTAGTTTTGGTTATGATATAGTAAAACTTATTTCTATCTTATTTTCTTTTCTGTGACACTAGCGAAATAAATTGTACTTTTCTAGCACACTTAAAGTTATATAGGAATTAAAAAATTTTATTTAAAGCAGTTAAAATACAAGTAGATTTTTACATTAAAATGTAAGTTATTTTTAGTATTAAGATATTATAAATTAAGTTTTTCAGTTCATTAGTGACTATTTTCGTTCTTCCCCAGACCTACCAGCAATAAGAAATGTGTGTGGTTGAGTATCGTCCTCGGAGCTCTGAGTATGCTGGCAAAGGAGACTGGAGTTACAGTACTGCTATTGAACTTAGCCATCGACTTCTATAGATGTTGGCCGCTGGTTAAAAGGTAAGAATTTAGTTGGAGTATTTGATTAAATTTTTGAAATAAAACTATCTTTTCGGATTACTTCGCGGATTCATTTTAATTTTCGGTTCCCGATGTTTTGAATGCTGTACAGTAATTATGGTAACGGTAGAGATTAAGGTTTTAGACGTCTCAAAAGCGTTATATACTTGTGCAGACAGTGCCTACCCACAATTTTACAAAATTATTTTAAAATTGGCACCAAATTAACTTACAATATTTTACTTTTTAGCTAATATAATAAAGAATCACAGCACAACACACCAAAGTGATTTTAAAGATTTTAAAAAAAATCTTAATAGGTGAAAAGTTTTTTGAAATTTATATTATCAAGTGACTTCTGAAAAGAAAGATGTTATACGATCGGTCGTTGTTTTTATTTTATTTATTAAAACTAATTGAAATTGGTTCATGATTTTTGACACACGATTAAGTACTTGTTTCAAAAGTAAGTGAGTAAAGTTATCATGTGCAATGTCCAAATGGTAATGCCGTTTACTTTCAGTCGCGAAATAACCGTACATATTTTGTTCTAAGTAAGTTGAAATGCATCTAATTCATCATCTAAGCACATAATAAACTGATAAATTTACTATTTTTTTACTGTCCCTAACAAATTGACTGAACTCACTAAAGAGTTATATATCATATTAAAAAGTCAAAAATAGTTGCAAGTTTTGCTGTATAGATAGTTTTCTCGATTTTGCCTTACATATCGTTTACTTTCTTTAAAGAAGTCGTTAATGTACAATTTTTGACAATAAAATATTTGAAATAAAATTATTTTGTATTTTTAAGCATTAGTTCTCTTTTACTTGAAAGACCTTTTTTTTCTTTATTATAATAAAATCCGTTAGCTATTTTTATTTTATTAACATTTATTTACTTATCACAGCAATGAATATTCTATTAATATTTGTTTTCTTTTTTTTTAAATATTATATTTTTTTTAAAATCATAATTATTTGGCTTCATGTTTAGTTCTATGGCACTCTAGCTATATTATTCCTTAGTCTAAGACTGTTCATTACTAACAATTTAAAGAGCTTTTACTTTCATTAACATTAACATAGCGTTAAGTATGTAATAACTACTCCACTAAAATGACAGATTCAGATGCATCCAGATTTAACATTCAAACCATCAATTTTGATTTAACCGCTTGAAATATTTTATAATAATTTTAAACTTATTTAAATAATTTTTACATTAAAAGGCACTCCACGCGATATAATTCCAAGCTCAATATTCTATCTCTGAAGTCGCGTAATTGCTTTAAAATTAAACGTAATAAAATTTTCCTCATCATTGATAGCGAAATACTAAATTACGAACGAGAGTACTTGAGATGAAATTGTCTCATTAAGCCCAAATAATTTATTGGACGTGACGTAAGCTGGTAATGGAGTAGCGTTATGTAATACGATTTATTCCATGTTACTGACTAATGAGTTTTAATTAAAATTTGCGATGTGTGATTTATTCAACATGACGATTGGTTCTTACTCGTTTGCCTGATATTTTTAAACCTTTCTTTCTAATGTTCAAATACTAGCCTTCTCCGCGAATCTGTCTGAATAAATTATTAATTTATAGATAGATATTGCGCTTTTAAGATATTTGGTTATTTCAATGGTTATTCTATGGCATACAATAGTGTTGTGGATTAAATATAATTAGGAGTACTATATTACTATGAAAATATCAGCGTTATAGACATTGTCCAGAAATTTTGCAGAATACCCGAAATATAAGCGATTTTGACAAGATAAATATAACCAATAAAGCCATTTTACAAACGAGAAAGCCAAGTATTTAACTAGTGGTAAAATAAAATCCTTCATTTATTTATAAAAAAATTCTTGCTACATATCACTTTGTCTAATCTAAATAGCAAGTAGTTCTATACGTCTAATATATATGTAATCCCTATGAGAACCTTGGCATTTTAATAGGGTCTATAATACAATATTTTTATTATTAAGATTTCAATCTGTTTTAGGATCTCTAACACGCATTTCATTCGTACATTTTATACATAAAATAGAGCCATAAACAGTCTTCATATGACACTTAAACGTGCGTTCAAACTTAAAAATACTAAGCGCATATCACGACTCTTACGGCTGTATAAATATATACCTATTTTGAAATATAATATTCACTTAGAAAATCCTCGAGCTGATATAAATCCTGTTAAAACTATACTGCATGCCTGTGTCACTTAAATTATGATACATTAATTTTGCTTTTATTTTTAGTCTGGAAACAGAAATGGAAGTGGGTTAATTGTCATTATGCGCGTTTTAAGTAAAAAATAGTTAAGTCTTACTTGTGTGTTCACCACGTAGAGCTCCTTAGATTATGGATATTATAAAAAGTCAAATAATTTAATTTCCAAATATATAACTAAGAATTTTAAAAATATCGGGTATATTTATATGTAAATATCAAGGTGTTGTAAATCTTATGTATCTCTTCCACTTTTTCGCCGTAAAAATTCGATTCAAAGTCCATACAAGTAATAAAATTCTGAGTCAAATCTGTACATTAAAAAATATGTGCCATTTTTGAATTTTTGTAATAATTTTTGTAAAATAGTGGGTAGGCACTTTTTGTAACAAATATATGTCTTTGAGACATCTATTTTTTTTTATAGTTGGGAAATCCTATTACGGATACCACCCAACTTCCCCCGGGGTGGTTATGTGGAGACTCTCCGGCTAATGAGACCGGCATACCCACTAAAACCCAACTTTCCCCCTCTGCCGCCATGTGGGACGCCACGGGATCGCTCTCGCATAAACCTTAGTCTCTCCTGTGATCATGATTGCTGTAAAGCATTCGAAATGTCGGGAACCAAAAATCAAAATAAATCCGCGAATAATCCGAAAAGATAGTTTTATTTAAAATGGAGAAATTTTGATGAAATTTGGTATGATGGTAGCTAGTAATCGAAGTTAACATATAAGATACTTTTTACTGCGAGAAAATATCTCATCTCTGAGAAATGTATACTTACCATTAAAACTAGGGACGAACCCAAGCGGAGCAAGGGTGAGTCGCTAGTTCTATACATTTTCTCTGACAACACCTGTACGTCTGTGTTTTTATTGTATGTCCACTAAAGAGTAAATAAAAATAAAATAAATTGTTTCTAGATCGCTTAGTTCGCTGAAGATCGAAAAGAAATGCACAGGATTATCGCTGAGGACGACAAAAGTGCTGGTGTCGTTAGCTTTGCTAGTGTGTCTTCGGCTTGCGCTTTTACAAGGAACTTGGCCAACTTTTTCACCTCAAGACAACCCTGCTGCGTTTCACCCTAGCTTCTTTGTAAGGTAAGTAACTAACTTAACTAACCTATTTGTAACTTCTAAATAAAAATCCTTAAACATAAGTATTTAAATTATAACAAAACATATGTTATTAATATTATGAATTTTAATTTTAATATTGACAATAATTGAGAAACGTGTCGATATGATTTTTAACTTTGTAGGACAAGATGAAATTTTACTTTTTATTCCAGTTTATCAAGTAGTACGTCATACTATTAATAAATAAATAATTCATAAATATGTTGGGACATTAACACACAGCACCATCTAGTTCCATGTGAAGCTGCGAGGCTTGTGTTATGGATACCAGATAGTTGATACACTACACATATATAACTTTAAATACATACATGTTATAAGTATAAATACCCATGACTGGAGTACAAATATTCATCATCACACAAATGAATGCCCCCAGCGGGACTCAAACCCGCGACCGCTGGTAACTGCAATTAGGGTTACTACAAACTGAACCAAACGTGTCGTCGAATTAATAAAAGTTATTTAAGTTTATTATCACACTAATAATAAAAATGCGAAGTATAACTCATTTTATTATTTGTTCACTCTATAACGGCTTAACGGATTGAGTGAAATAGAATCGGGACAGAACGAATGAAAAATCTGAGTTATATCTTGAATTACCACAAGCTAATATTTGTTCGATGTATCTACGGATATTTATATGTATGTATTTAACCGAGCAGAGAGAAGTAGTTTATAAATAGTTAATGTTATAGAATTATACTACAATATTTATTATTTCTTGATTTATCTATACATATGTAATAAAATTCTGAGTAGAATCTGTACGTTAAATATCTTATTGAAATAGTCATTATTATCGATACAAAGGCCGAATCTATAGGTTTTTGAATTTTTGTCTTTCTGGGAAGGCATCACTGGAAAACCACTGGACAGATTTTGATGAAATTTGCCATGATAGTAGCTGGTTATCCAGGTCAACATATAGGATACTTTTTACAGCGGGAAAATATCTCATTTCTAATAGATTTATACCAAAGATCTATGTATCTCAACTTATGTTTCCATGTAAGAGACTTGTGTCGTTTAAAAGTTATACTTCTTGGCACGTAGGAAAATATGATGAGTGATTTTTTATGGAAATAAATATCTTTAAAGCAATTTATAAGTTCTAGCAAATAATGTTAAAATTATATAATCCCAGTACAATATGATGCTAGCTATGAGCTATTCTTAGTCAAGAGCAACGACGACAAAGTTTAGAATTTCATTCATGAAACTTGTAACAGTAGGCAAGCTTATAACGGAACAAGCTTGTTAGTTTAGTTGTGTAAAAAGTATCTTTGATATAAACTAACCGTTACTTGAGCTGTTACTTGCAGATGTTCAAATAGTATTTATGATACTTTTTAGTATTATAAATGTGTCAGTAACTTTGTTTTATATATCCCCTTAGTTGTCACCCATTTTTATAATAATAGAAAAAGACAATTAATTTTATCAAAATGTATTATAACTTATTAAAAAAAATTACTCTGAATTGTATTTAATAGGGGTTAAACATTAAACAACAATTTATTATTAACACGTAGATTTAGTAGTAGTAGTAGTTTAAAAATATTAGGATAAAATATAATTTAAGAAACTTATTTTAAACTTACTTCGGTACAAAGTTTTTAAAAACAGGATCGGAGTAACAGGTTCGATTATCTCGTAAATATTAGTGAATTTTTCTTCAGTCTTCCAATGAAAGGGTTTTTTTGTGTTAAATATAAAAAAAGTTCAAAATGTATCATTTTGAATTCAAATAAAGTTTAGTAATTGACTCTTCAAATCACTGCAGTGTGCTCATACAACTTGTTGAGTGCTCTACGAAAAACCAGTTCAATTTTTAGAAACCGCGAATTAATCTCGATTTTAAATACAACATTCGTTACTTTAACGCTATAGGAGTTGACTGAAAGTTTTTGATGTAAAACTAATTTGTTACTCAAAAAAATCTATACGTTAGAGTGGTATTTCACTTGTATATAACAAGTGTAATACCACTCACTGATTTATCACGAAACCTCAGAAAGTATAAACGCTACAGACATGTTTGGCAGATTGTTTATTGACTCATAATAGGTATCCGTTAAAAAAGAATTTATAGAAATTCAACCACTTAACCTATATAAATCCTAATAAAGTTACTTTTACAGTTAGTTACAGTGATCAAAATTGGAAATAATTTTTTTTGTATAAAAATGACGACTAATCTAAATCAACACTTTATGCAGTAGGAATATTATCCTCTGGTTGTAACATATAAGGGTCTCGTGACTTGATTCCCTATGCAAACTTTCATTCAAATTTTCACCCCCTTAAGGGATAATTTCCGGGATAAAAAGTATCCTATATCCTTCCTAAGGTCTCAAACTATCTTCTTACCAAATTTCATCTAAATCGGTTCAGTAGATCCAGAGATTACCCCCTACATCGTCACAAACACACAATCTCACAAACTCACAAACTTTACCTCTTTATAATATTAGTATATATGAAGTGAATTTAGGACTTCGTCAAGATAACCTTAATTGAGAGTGTAAGTTTCCGCTAAGAAATATTTTTCGAGATTCAACCCCTAAAGATCCTTTGAATATTTGATTGTCAGAACGCGGCAACGTTCCTACTGTTAGTTTTAGTTTATACTAACATCTTATGTTACAGTCTTATTTCAAAACTAGCGGCTTACCTTTGCTTCACTCGGGTTCGCTTCTAGAAAAAGAAAAACTAATGTATCCCACGAGAACCGTACATTTTTCCGGGATAAAAAGTAGCCTTTAAGTTATTCTGATGTATGAGCTATATTATTGGCAAAGTTTTATTAAAATCCATTCAGTGGTTTATGCGTAAAAGAATAACAAACATCCATAAATCCTCACAAACTTTCGAATTTATAATATTAGTAGGATTAGATCGTATTATTTATTGTATCATTCAACGAAACCGTGATCGAGTAAACCTAATAATGAATGTTGCCCATAAATACGTAAATTAGCACGAATAATTATGTTAAGTAAAATTCAAATCGTTAAGCAACACAAATAGAATTAGCTGGAAAAAGTAGACAAACTTCAAGTGTTCTAAGCCGAACTTCATAATTTATACACCATTGTGAAGTTCACCGTGCTTCACTTGACATTAATTTACGTTCTATTGTATCGTTGCCAACTTCTAACTCGGTTCTAATTTGTTTTCTATTGTTAGTCCCTGGATAAACTTTAACTCACCTGCCGATGATTTTAGACGTGAATTCGAAATCATTACAGCAGTGTCGGACGTAAAAGAATCAAGTGAGCGGGTGGTTTTTTCTTAATTGTCTTCAAATATCATTGTAATTTGTTTACTGGCAGGTATTAAAATACTTCGGATGGGAAGCTTACATTTATTTTGTATCTATAATATGATATACTGCTTGTTAAATAAGTTTATATAAAAGTTTTTTTTATATTTCATTATATAAGTGGTGTAAAATTCAATTAAACTCTTTGTTAAGTAATAAAACATAGTAAGTAGTAAGTTTTCTAATCGTATCCAATGAAGGCAAGAACGTGACGAATTTCGTTATAGTTCTATTAAGTTAAGTTAAATAGAAATGTGGCAAACTTTGCACATTAAACCAACAATGGGCCATTTTGTACCGCACCAGACATGTATCTGACTCAATAATGGGGCTGAGCAGAGAATTTAGTCAGATTTCGTTATCTGTTCGTGTTTTAGCTATTTACTACGTAAAAAAAGGGAAGAAATAAGTAAAAAATAGCTCAAGTATTCTCGCATTGAGGGTTAGCATTATGCAATGCTTTGTTTATCCTTTTAAATTAAAACTGGCAGTAATCACGCAAAATGTAACGTTTATTTGCAGATACGAGTATTATCATTTTAAGTCTAGGCGAAATTTGTAAAATCCTTAATAACATATTTCATTTATAGAAACTCAGTTATAATTTGTTTAATATTTCTATTGTTAGGATGTTCGCCTTAATGACCATAATATGTATTTTGTAAAAGTTTAACTGGTTATAACTCTTCAGCTAAACGAATCCATTTTAAAGTTGAATGAACAAGGCAAGATGTCACTCTACAATTATCTATACATTGCTTAGAATAAAACAAAGTCGCTGTCTGCATCTGTCTCTTTCTGCGCTTACTTTTTCTAACCTATTCAACTAATTTTGATAAGGTTTTCACTAATAGAGAGGGCGATAAAGGGGGAAGGTCTGTGTATATAATTTGTAAATATTTTGTACAAAACTGTGAGCTTAAACGGTGTTTCGTCAAAACACCTGCCTTCGCACGATTACATTTCTAACGTTGGCTAAACCTTTAGATATATATAAGAACAATATGCTAATAAATTGTAGGTCTTAAAAAACCTACAGAAAGTCTACAGAAACGTACGTGATAGTATATGTTTTACTTCTAATGTACACTCGTTATAACAATTTTTACCTTACCTATATAAAGCGTACCTGGGGATGCACCCGAGAGAATTGAGAGAAACTCGCTAGCTTATTATTAAAAATATAAATTTTAAAAATAATATTTAAATGAAAAATATTAATTTTCCTTAGTATTTTTTTCGATTTCTTTATTTCAACGATTGTAGAATGACATCTTGTCTAACCTCTATTCGAATTCGAAGGTCTAACTCTATTCGAATACAAAATTCCATATACAATATTTTTTTTTAAATAAAACTATATTTTAGATTGTTTCGCGGATTTATTTTGATTTTGGGTTCCCGACGTTTCGAATGCTTTACAGCAATCATGGTCACGGGAGAGACTAAGGTTTTAGACGTCTCAAAGGCGTAATATACTTGTTACAGACAGTGCCCCTACCCATTGTGTGTATTAATTACCGTGATTGCTGTAAAGCATTTGAAACGTCAAGAACCAAAAATCAAAATAAATCCGCGTAATAATCCGAGAAGATAGTTTTATTTAAAATGACAAATATTCGCGTAAATCTAAGAAACTATTAATTAATTATTAGTTTATTAAATCAAAATTTTCTACTATTTATACAGATTGATGACATTTTGCTATCTGGCGGCCTTCAACTGGTGGTTGTTACTGTGCCCGTGGTCGCTCAGCCACGACTGGCAGATGGGATCTGTTCCACTCATAACAAGTGGGTGGGACCCGCGGAACTTTATCACTTGTGCGGCTTTCGGTGCCTTACTTCTATTGTGCTACAGATGTGTGGCTGATTTGGAAGTGAGTCTTAGGATAATTTTTGTTTATTGCTACTTATCTATACATATAATAAAATTGTAACTAAGCCGAATCTGTACATTAAATATTTTTTGGAAAGTCTTATTGAAATATAAATTATTATCTCTATATCGATAATAATGTATATTTCAATAAGAGCCAATAAGGCCGAATCTATAGTTTTTAAAAATTTTGTCTGTCTGTCTGTTACCGCATCACGGAAAAACCACTGGAGCATATCAGTACGTTTATGCGGGCATGCTCATTACACATTATTAAAGTTTCATCAAAGGCGAATGAACGGTAAAGGATAGCATTTGCTACAAACAGACATACAGACATATGTACATATGAACTTATTTTAATTTTAGTGTGTATGATTAGATTACTTAATTAATGTCTTTAAGCTCGAAAGAGGTTGATACCTAAAATAACCTAAAATATGTTAGTTAAATATCACATTACATATTTACTTTGTTTTAGTACACTTATGTTGAAATGAAAAAGTTAACCTAGTATATATAAATATAATTACTAGAATTATTTTCATATTTTTATTTTATTATAGTATTATTTTATAGATTTAAATATACAAAAAAATATCAGTTCCATAAATGAATAGAAATTTAATGAATCGGAAATTCACGTCATACAAATATTTATCGTTCAACGAAATATTCTCTACGAAATTGACTTTGATTGAAATAGGGTCTGTATAATTTATATAATGTATTTGCTAACATTAATAACGCTATGTGATTGATGTCTGATCTCTTTGATTTCGTATCAAACAGATATATACCTACTAAATATTATGATGTTAGATTTGCTTTAATATTCTGGTAGTGAACTATTATTATAACTGTCTTATCTAAGTTAACTTCTATGTAGTAGGTCGTTTTATTTGTAAATCTGTTCAGAAAAAAATTATTATAACTAACTAGTTCTAACAAACAAAGCCGGGTTATAGCCATATGTAATGAATCACCTAAATACACCCAGCTGTACTTAAAATATTATATTATTTAAGTGTATATATGTATGTAAAATATTATAATGCAACAATATTCAATGACAGTTTTGTTTTGAAAAGAAACTACAACAAAAATTACTAAAATAGTGACAAAATTTTAAAGAAACATTCTCGCTTACTATGAATTATAAGTAATAAGAAATTGTAGGGAGAGTTAACTTATATTCTTTAATTTTGGTTAAAATAAAGAATATTTCGGCGTGTATAATATAATCTATCTATTTTAAACTAACCTAGGGATGATCCCGAGCGAAGCAAGGGTGAGTCGTTAGTAATAGATATCTAAAATCTTAGTAATAATAATAAATTTACTATCGCCGTATTACCACAAGCGGATTAGGATAAAAACTAGTCTTTTTTTTTTTTATAATATAAGCGAGCAAACGAGCAGGCGGGTCTCCTGATGTTAAGAGATTACCGCCGCCCATGAACATTTGTAGCACCAGAGGCACCACTAATGCGTTGCCGGCTTTTCAGGACTTTATTGGTCCGCCCCTTGAATAACCCCATGTTGTAGTCTATCTATACATATAAATAAAATTCTAACTTGTCGAATCTGTGCATTAAATATTTTTTGGAAAATCTTAGTGAAATAGTCATTATCTACTATCGATACAGAGGCCGAATTTAGGGTTTTTAGAATTTTTGTATGTCTGTTTGGGAACGCATTACGAGTAAACCACTGGACAGATTTTGATGAAATTTGGTATGATGATATCTGGTTATCCAGATCAACATATAGGATACTTTTTACTGCGGGAAAATATCTCATCTCTGAGAAATGTATACTAAACGTAATTATATATTGTTTTTAATATTTGTTATATTTGAAACCAGGTCCAAAGACACACGCCCGCCGTGATCGGTCTGTTGCTCCTCGTGGTGCCTTTCGTGCCGGCGAGCAATCTTCTCGTCACTGTAGGTTTTGTTATTGCTGAACGAGTTTTGTACATACCGAGGTGAGTACATATTTACTTTACACATTTACTATCGTGCCTTTTTTGTGTAAATAAAGAATAGATATACCCACATTGGTCTCTGTATTATCTGTGTTACTCTGTTAATATGTAATAAAGAATATATATAATTATTACGTAATACTTAATTGATGTATTGAATGGAAGTTCCAAACAAAGAAAGATTTTAGCATAATTATTTTTTAATTTAAAATTGCTTTAATAGTAATTATGCAAGCGTAGAGGAAGTTCTTTTCTTGAAATTCGTATGGATATTATCTCTTTGAAGTATGGACTATTTATAAAAAAAAAATTATAACCAATTTACAATAATTGGCGAAGCTTCAGAGTAACTGCAATATACGGTGTTTTATAAAAATAAATTAAAAAGCTTATTAAAATTAAAATATTATATAAAGAATTATATAAAGCAAAAGTCTAATTCAATGAAGATTAGTATAAAAAAAATTATACTAATGTTATAAGGAGACAGGATTTGTTAGTTTGTTTGAACGCGCTAATCTCAGGAACTACTAACCCGATTTGAAAAATGCTTTTTGTATCAGATAGCCCGTTTATTGAGGGAGGCTATTGGCTATAGCCTATATATATCATATACTTGTAATATATAGTCATTTCCATACTAATTTTTAAAACGTACTTAGGGACAAACCCGAGCAAAGCGAGGGTAAATCGCTAGTATTATGTAAAATTACAGGTGATTATAATGTTAAATTTTGGTTCTCCAATAATAAACGGATACCGTCCAGCGCCATTTGAGATGGTCTATACGTGTCAATGTGTCTATAAGTTTAGTTTTCGATCTTATCTCCGAGTTTCTTATTTTAGTAACACTAGCGACTCACCCTCGCTACATTACTAGGCACATTTTTTTTTAAATAAAATGAGCCCCAGTTCTCCTTATAACACCAACTACCTGCCAGGGCAAAATCGGCCCAGCCGTTTCAGAGATTAGCCGGAATAAACAGACAGACAGATTTTTTTTTAAATTGTGTTTTTCTTATAAATACCGTGTATAGTTCCATGTGCATTTAGTAACACGTTGTTATTTTGACATTACAAACAGACACTTTAATTTTATATACCTGTATAGATAAGGAATTACAGGTACAGTAATATTTTCAGTGTGGGGAGTGTAATAATAACAGCGTACGGCGTGCAACTGATGTGGTACTCGCGGCGCGGCGCGCGCCTGCTGCTGCTGGCGGCGCTGGCGGCTCTGGCGGCGGGCGGCGCCGCGCGCACGCACCGCCGGAACTGCGACTGGAGGGACAGGGCCACGCTCTTGAGGTACCAATTACGATCTATTTATTGAAGTGAAACTTCTTTACAATCGTTGTGATTTGACTAAATGAAACCAAAATGCGATACTAATAAAAACTTAAAAAAAATGACTTTCAGACACTGAAATGTAAAAATAACTAAACGGGGGTTTTCATTTAGAATAGATACCTAATTAGATATTTTCAAAGTCGGTGCAAGCCGACTATATTTTAAGATTCGAATATCTAATACATCAATTTGTGATGTATTTTACGTATCTAAATATGTTAGATTTGCTTGCTTTGCATCGAAAGTAGTTTTTTTTTAAGTTTTTTTTTACATTTTTAGTGTAGACATAACAAGCAGGTAATTTGTAAGAAGAAAGTTCTTTAATTTGATAACATATTCGATTAAACAATTTATTAAAAAAAAAAAATTAAAACCGTCAACCCATTTCGATAAAATTTAGATAAGATCACCTGGATAGTATACCCTTCAAAATTAAAAAAAAATCCAAATCAGTCCAGCCGTCTTAGAGTAATCGATAAACATACATAAAAAAAAAGATTGCGACAAACTGAGAACGACCTCCTTTTTGGAAGTCGGTTAAAAGGAGACAGACACATAAATATATATAATTAATCCGGCGAGAGAATGAGATAGAATACATTGCCATGTTGCCATGGTAACCGATCTTATTATCTGACAAGTATAAAATAATATTAAGTTTGACTTCTACCATGTGTAAATGGCACATACACGAACTTTTTTTATTCAGGTACAGATAATTTTAATAGATTACATATTCAATATGCAAAATACAATTACCAATTTTAAGGAGTTATTTGGTATAAGAGTGAAGATATTGTTAAATAAATCCATATCCCTATTAGTTGGGGACTTAGAAGCATGGTGATCTCATATCGTATAAAACGAGGTAAAATCGCCTCAACTTACTATTAATGCCTAATTCAGTTCCTATCATATAACCCGAGGGTAAAACGGCATTGAATGATATTTTGGCTTTTTTTCAATCTTTTTGTTAAAGGTATATATTTTTTATTAAATGAAAGATCTCTAATAAGTTTTAAATAAAAAATTAAGATACTATCTCACTCATCCCACAAACTAAAAAAAGAACACTTAAATGCCTGAATTGCTTAGAAATAACCAACTATGCAGTGGGCCATTTTAATTATCACTAGTTACAGTTTAACATCGGGAATCAATTTATATATTGAAATTAATTCATTTCCAGATGAATAATCATAGGAATTAGAGGCCGATTCTAATTAAATTAACTAGTGCCTATATCAATACATCATCCTAATCGATCGTTACGAATAAAATGGAGACCATGTCATCTGAGACACAAACTGCTTTCCGAACCGGTACTTGCTGGCTTACGGACTGTCTACACTGACGCTTACATTAAATTGACCATTCAAAAGCACTTGTAATAAGTCTAATTGAATAAAGTTTATTTCATTCATTCATTCATTCACATCACAGTGAGAAGTCATTATGTTGTTAATATCATATTTGTATATGTGTTCAGCCATTTTTAACATCGCACTGCTGGGCGCGGGCCTTCGTCCAATACGAGGGGGATCAGGTCATAGTCCACCATGTTGGCCAAGTGAGGGCGGACTTCACATGTTTTTCGAAAACTTGATAGGCTCTCTCAGACATGTAGGTTTCCTCACGATGTTTTCCTTCACCGTAAGACAAGTGGTGATCATGTTGGAAATGATTCGCATCTAACATTCAGAGGTACTAGATCAGGGATTTGAACCAGCTTCACTCGGTCTCCCAAGCGAGCGCATTATCACTGAGTTACCACTATTTTAATATAATACTTAACGCAATGGAATTATAATATAGATCAAAACTAATTAATCAGTGTTTTTTTTAAATCTATACTAATATTATAAAGAGGTAAAGATTGTGAGTTTGTGAATTGTAATTTTGTGAATCTCTGGATCTACTGAACCGATTTAGATGAAATTTGGTGAGAAGATAGTTTGAGACCCTGGGAAGGACTTTTTATCATGGAAATCATCTCTAAACGGGGTGAAAATGGAAATGAAAGTTTGTATGGGGAAGCAACCTAGGAAAGAGAACCCTAGCGAAGTGAGGGTGAGTCGCTCGTCTATCAATAAATGACTGAGAAATTAATTGTTTTTAAGTATTTTAACGCACAACGACCGCGGTCTCTCACTCGGGCGTGACGTCACGCGCCTCGCCGCGAGCCGAGATCGTCGCGCCACAGAATATCACTGATCACTCAATTATAGCTCGATTGTCTCCGAGTCACACACGAGCTCTCGCGCTGTTCCTAGTTATTCTACGTACAACTTGTTTTTTTATTTATTGGTAGCGTTTTTTTTAATTTCAATTTCGGCCGTTCAAGTCATGTGATGCTACAAAATTATCTTTGCAAGCGCAACTTTAAAGTTGCATAACTTTTCCATTTATTGAGATATTTTAAAAATTAGCCCCTAAGTCTAAGAAGAGATTTTGCGTCGCTAAGTGTGCTCTATCGTTTGTACAATGGGTTGTGTTCCGAAGAATTGTTCGAAATGATGCCCACGGCCACTTTCTATCACCGCACCGGTCGCCATCGACAGCGAGTTCATGCTCACACATTGCAGCCCAAATGGTCCCGTACAGTTCAGTTTCAGAGGAATTTTCTCCCACGGACCATCTCGCTGTGGAATGAACTCCCTGCCGAGGTTTTCCCAGAGGGCTACAGTATGGGGTCCTTCAAAAGGGGAGTAAATAGGTTTTTAAAGGGTCGGCAACGCGCATGTGATGCCCCAGGTGTTGCAGGCGTCCATAGGCTGCGGTAACCGCTTACCATCAGGTGGGCCACATGCCTGATTGCCACCGACGTGGTATAAAAAAAAATATTTCACATTTTTTTTTATATTTTACTTAATTGTTTATAATTAATTCATTAAAAATGAAAACTTCTCAATAGAGATTTTGGGCGAGAGCGAAATATGTATTGGAAAATACTATGAATTTCAACGAATAGAAAATAGAAGGTAGCCGGTATCTACCGGTGCAGTGATGTAGATTCCTCGTGGCCTTTACATACTGACATTTAATTTAAATTTTGAAAATGTCAAATGTGACAATTCAAAATTGCTTGTAAAAAGTCTATTTGAATGAAGTGTATTTTAATTTGATTTCTTTTCAAAAAGAATGGCTTAGCGCTCTTCTTTTGCCTTTACAACAACATGTTAATAATAACATACTAAAAATATAAATAAATTAATTTAAAAAATATATATTAAACTTGCTTATAATTCTAACTTTAATTCAGTTAAATTCAATTTATTTCTTAGTAATGAATGGGGTAATAGAAACTACATATAAATGGTAAACAATTTTGTAATGGATATCGAATTTAAAAAAAGCAGTCAGCCAAAGCCGAAGCACGCTGTTTGTCACATAAATTAAAAACAAAACCAGAATTTGTAAATTAAAGTAAATAAGCACGCCACGCCATTTATATTCATAATAGCAAAGCTCAAATCTCAGTTTATTACAATAAATTTTTCCCTCGCATTCATAAAATTACCCAAATGTGTTTTGTTTCAGAGCGGATTTAGTGACTTTGCCCCAAAACGCCAAACTGCACTACAACTTCGGTAACTTTCTTCGCGAGACAGAACAACAAGAGAACGCGATCAAACATTACAAAGAAGCTTTGAGGTAACTACTTGTATGTACTTAGAACTAGTTTTGTATAAAGATGGCGTTTGCACGTTGAGTTAATGTAATTAGAAGGGTTTGTTGTAGGCTTGGTATGTGGTTAAGGGTTATTTACCTGAAACTTGAATTCTGTATTTGTGTGAAGCTTCCTTTGTCATATTTGTATCTGGAATGTGATGGAGGCCTTCATATCTCTTATCACAAACTATAATATGTGTAGATATTTGGTAGGATTATATTATACTAGCGATTTAACTTCGCTCCGCTCGGGTGCGTCCTGAGTACGATTTTGTTCACAATTTCGTAGGTTTAAAGTTTTTTGCGCGAAACCCTAATTCCTTCTCTGAAATAAAAGCCTATGTTACTCCTTATAACATCAACTATCTTTTAGTGAAAGCCCCGTCCGTTTCAGAGATTAGCCAGAACAAACAGACAGACAGATAGACGGACATGTATTTTAAAAACTTTTTTTTTTCTTAAAATTTAAGTGTCGTATATACTTTTTATATGCATTATTTAGTAATAAGATGTTGTTTTGATCGCGTCGCCCCTAATAATCCAAACAAAGATTTGCCATTTCTTGTTTTTTTGGATTTTGCGTTTCTACATTTTTTACTGAGCAACTTAGTTATTTATTGATGTAGTTTTTTGCCTACAGAAGATGTATGGATCGTCAAGTGTCTTGGACGTATTTTGAACGAAGTGGGAGGGTCTCGCAATATAAAAGGGGAAACGAAAGAAAATAATTAACATGAATCTAAAAATGTAACTTCACGAATAAAAGTTTTATTACTATTATCGTTAATTATTATGGCTCAGTTTGTAGTGACCCTACTTGCTATGCCAGTGGTCGCGGGTTCGAGTTCCGCTGGTTCATTTGTGTGATGAGCACGAATGTTCGTACTCCAGTCGTGGGTGTTTATGTTCATAATATGTATGTATTTAAAGTTATATATGTGTAGTGTATCAACTATCTGGTATCCATAACACAAGCCTTGTATTTTACTATGGAACTAAGTGGTGCTTGTGTTAATGTTCAAACATATTTATTTATTTATTTCTTGAAATATTTAAACGTTTTATTCTATTTTTTACAAATAATTTTAAAATACGTAGTTTTGCCCACGTCATACTTCGGCTCAAATATCGACAGATTATTAAAGAAGCTATATATAAAGAAAATAATATTAAATGTATGTATTTAATATATAATATAATATATGAATCAGTATTTCCACAATATACAAATTCTAAGGTGACGCTTGAGGCCGCGGTTAAGGTTTGTCGCGTTAATTGCAAACTAGTTGAACTCAATATTTAGTCTTTTGTCAAAGAAAGGCTCAAAGTTACAGAGTAACTCCTTTTGCTTTTGCTCAGATAGAGCTTTATCTTTAGCTTATTTGAATTCTTAGAAAGCACCAGAATTGCCCGAGGCTCCGCCAGCGATAAGATGACCAAAAACCAAATTTTTAGGTTTTTAGGTTTTTTTTATTTTTAGGTTTTATTTATAGGTTTTATTAGTATACTCTTACAATGCAGTTTTTGTATTTTATCTGAGAAATGAGATATTTTCCCGCGATAAAAAGTATTCTATATGTTGACCCGGATAACCAGCTACCATCATACCAAATTTCATCAAAATCCGTCCAGTGGTTTTTCCGTGATGCAGTAACAGACAGACAGACAGACAAAAATTCTAAAAACTATAGATTCGGCCTCTGTATCGATAATAATATCTATTTCAATACGATTTTCCAAAAAATATTTAATGTGCAGATTCGACTTAGAATTTGATTATACCTATGTATAGATTTAAGGTAGAACTACGAGGAAATTGGTTCCAAAACAATAAATTTAAGATGAGTTTTCATTAAAGTTTTTTGAAATATCAGAGGTCGGGATTTGAACTCGCTTACTCAAGCGAACGCGTTACCACTGGACTTGGTAGCAGTGGTCTGCCCAATCTTTTTTTTGAGATAATCTACAATACCGTGAACTATCTGAAAATATTAAGAAAAATTAGAAATATTATCAAACACTATAACTTAAAAACAATTTATTATTAAATTTTCATCTTTAACAAGCAGGTACATATATAATAAAAGTTTTTAGTAACAAAACCTTCTCCCGCAGGCTGTGGCCGACATACGCGAGTGCGCACAACAACATCGGCACGCTGGTAGCCGCGGACAGCGCCGAGCAGCACTTCCTGCAGGCCATCAAGTATAACAGGCATCACGTCAATGCACATTATAATCTCGGAAAGCTTTATAAGTAAGTGTTTATAAATAGATTTGTGATAGCACAACTATGTGGTATCCATAACACAAGCCTCGAAGCTTACCATGGAACTAGATGGTTCTGTGTGTCTATGTCTGAACGTATTAATTTATTTATATACTAATTATAAGTTTCTAAATAAAAGTATTATAAAAAAGGAGAAATAAAAGTTATTACAGGATCGTGCTATGTCATTTTTAAAATGTATTTTTTTATTCAGCACAGGAATTAAACATTATTAGGTCGGTTACGAGAGAAAGGTTTTGACTTGTACCTATACAAGTCAAAACTATTCTCTCGTAACAGCCCTGTGTCTTGACAAATTTCCGACTAAACTTCGATAATCGAACCTAAAACCTCATAATCTGCAAAGCAACAAGTCAATTAAAAATATAAAATATACCAAATATAATATATCTTTTGCACGCACGTCTATTTATGTACTTATAATTGGTCCTCTCCTGAGGGTCAAAGCATGATGTTAGATTAACCTTTAATCTTTCTCAATAAAAAAGCTATAGAACACGAGAAAAAATTGTGAAATCTGACCAGTACCAACATCTGGAGATTATCGCGTGCAAATAAAAAAAAATAATAAAAAACAGCGTTATAAAATTAGGATGAATTTAACTGAAAATAATATTTTACATACTAAATAAAGCTCGACCGCATAATTTTAGCGGTAATTTGAACACTAAATAATGAATACTTTAATTGAATTATTAAAATAGTACTAAAATTGAAAGGAAACCCGTTTACATTATAATAATTATTATTTTAAATTATGACTAAAATAACATGTAAACGTGTGCGTGCGATATAATTAAAACCACAAAATGTTAACATAATAAATTGCTTGTTTTATTTGGACATGAATTAATATAGGTATTGTTCTATTTACCTAACATTTATGTATGTAATTTGTGTAATTATGAATAATATATATTATACATTATTTTGTTATTAAAATGCCTATAATATATTTATCGTCGTATTCGACTCAGCCCAAACACGTTGGATGTTGGACATAGGTTTTCCCCAAAGATTTTCAAGACAACCGGTCTTGTGCCATTCGCATTCAGTGGGCTCCAGCGACTTTGACCAAGTCGTCTGACTATTCGTCAATTCTTGAATGTTTTCAAAGATGATCAGTCAAAAAAAAATCCTTCAAACCAAAAATTTAAATGTTTATTATGAAAATCAGCGGGACACCTCAAAATGTTGAGTAAAAATTTTTTTTCAATTTTTTTAATTTTTTTATAAGCTACAAATTATACCCCCAAGCTAAGAAAAAAATATGTTTTCGCTCCTCCCTACTTTTCGTCTCCAACGACCGTCGGTGGTCTTGGTCCTACTGCGTATTTCCTTATTCCTGATTTGATCTCGCAGGAAAATCCCGTGCGTAGCCCTCTTCATTGTTCTCTGTTTGACCTTGAGTTTTCTTATGAGGTCCATCGTGAGCGGCGATGTCTCTTCCATATGTTATTACTGGCAACATGCAGTAGTCAAAGACTTTTGTCTTGAAGTACTGCGGTATCTGAAATAATATTAACACGCTTATTTAGCTTCAGTTGGACTTTTTATTAGAGTTATTTGGTAACTTTATTTGATAACTATAAAATCGAATCCCCGAAAACGAATCAAAGTCCAATTTTACGTTCCTTTATATATAGTTATAAATATATATATATATATATATATATATATATATATAATGAAAACGATTTTTCCTTTTATCATGCCATCACGTAAAACCTATTGATCGTATCGGTATGGGACTTTGACCAATCGACACGGGATCTTCTGAAGATTGTTTTAAGCTATTTATATTTTGAATTCCATACACTCTTCGCCATTATTATTTTATATTTACTTCCATAAATATTTCCTTTCGCCAATAAAAACAAAAGAAGTTATATATTTTATTCATTATGATATGTTTTCATTAAGTATTCATTTTATTTCACATAAATATTTAATTTATAAGCAAAAAACTTAAATATACATTAAGGTCTCTGAAGACCAAAAGATATATTTATCGTACTTCAAGTAAACCAGTCAGATGACGGTTGGTAATTGTACGAGTATATTGTCGTGTCGAAATGGAACTTTGTATGTGAAACCCGAATGATACAATAAATGGGTACCATTAAGATGATCCGGTGACGAATCTAAGAGAAAGGCAGCAAGATTATATAGTTACTAGTAGTTTTACTATTGGGCCATTTCACGTGAAGTGGACAAACGAAAAAAAAGTGAGGTTCCGAAATTCGTTTCGATCTTACTTTCTACACATATTTTTGTTCAGAATAATGCATTTTATTTTAAATTAATATATTAAATAAACGTATAATGACACAAATAGAAAGGGAAATAATATATATAATCAATATTATTTAAATATAATCGACGTTTTGATGTCTTCACATCAACCAGCTTTAACAAGCGCCAGGTTCCTCGCTCAGTACGACATGTACGTACTCTAATTGATTTATCTCCTAAACTAATTAAGATCACATTCTGTAATATTATGATAAGATTTGTATATATTAATCTTACTTTTGCACTAAAAAAAATTAAAATGGTCGAAGTTATTGAAATTTGAATTTAAAATATTTATTCCGGTTTAACATTAGAAAAATAATTCAAATTTGGAATCTGATTATAAAATCAAAAAGAACGGTAAATTTTCTGTACAGAACACAAGATTTATTATTTTATTTCTACTTCCATATGAAAATAGAATCCAAAAAAACCCTTCCTTCAATCTGAGCAACTCTAGAATCCCATAATTTGACAACTAAACCGCAAATAAAAAAAAAACATTATATGCACATGTTCTTATCTCTTAAGAGGTTCAAATATGCCTAATATGTAAGGATTTCACAACCTCATTTTTTTTGTTGTCAGTTTTACGTGAAATGCCCCTTATTTCATTCATGTTGACGAGACCCGTTTTTTAATTAAAAACAAATATGAGATCAATCTGTCAACAGGAAAGGGGTAAAATGTCAATTACTAAATTTTGCCCCAACAAACGGAGCAACCTACATAAAATCGTTTAATATATTAATAATAATAGCCGATTTTTTTATGAGGGTGCAATTTTATAAATAAATTATATATTTTATAATATCTTGTGGAATAATGCGAAAGAAAATCGTGTGATAACTCGAAAACCCCCGTTTACCAGACATAAGACTAATCTAGATCGATTTTTCGCCCCCGAATAACCCTACATACCTAATTTCAGCGAAATCGTTAGAGCCGTTTTCAAGATCGCTGGTATAAATAAATAATTATACAAGAATTGCTCGTTTAAAGGTATTAGATAAATAATATAAAAAATAAATATGTTATTTTTCATAGATTTTTATAATACTCTTATATTAAAATCAAAATTATAAATAATAATCCTTAGAAAAAGTGGTCGGACATTTAAGCAATCAAAATGTTGAAGCGCCGTATATTACCGCCTCGCTTCATCGAGCCCACGTTGAATTGCTATCACTGAATAAGATACTCTAAGTGATAAATAACTGCCAGGAATACGATGATGGAATATAATATTTATACATTTTTTTGCAATAATATACTTTTACAGTGCTATTTCTTTATAAAAATATTCTTAGGAAAATTGTACTCTGCCCTTTCGGTTTGAACCCGTTTCACTCGGATTCCCAAGCGAGCGCTTAACCACTGGGCTACCACTGCCTTCAGGAAAATTAGTCTTCCTTTAGGAAACATATTTATTATTATATAATAAATTCATGTTACTTTTTTTATTTATTAACCGAATGATATAAAAAAATACTCAATGTTAAGTGAAGCTTACCACAATACTTTAGTAAAAACCGGATCCAAATCGGTTAAGCCATTTCTGATATTAGCGCGCACAAACGTACAGACAAATAGACAAAAATTCTAAAAATCATTATTATGGGTTCTATTGCGTTAATAAAGATCCTCAATAATAGTTAGTCTCAAATATCTTCCACGTACAAACAGCGATCAGTTACAATTTTATTATATGTATAGATATATATCCTTTTATAATATATTCATTAGCATGAACAGTAATAATATTATAAAATAATTCCAAGGAAAAGTGGTCGAACATCTCAAGCAATCAAGATGTTGGAGCGCTGTATAACACTGCAGCCGCGCTTCGTGCAAGCGCACGTCGAGCTGCTCTCGCTGAAGCCGGAGACGGAGAAACGGAAAATATTAACAAGACTTGTGGAACTCGAACCTAACAATTGGGAGCATTATGTGCTTTACGGGAACTGGCTGAGAACTAAAGGTGAGTTTTGACATGTTTAATTTTATACTTATGTTACAATTTAACGTTTAGCTTAGATTTCTCAGAGATGAGATATTTTCTCGCGGTAAAAAGTACCCTATATATACCCGGAGAACCAGCTATCATTATACCAAATTTCATCAAAATCTGTCCAGTGGTTTGCCTGTGATGCGCTCCTAGACAGACAGAAAGACAGTCAAATATTCTAAAAACTAGATTCGGCCTTTGTATTGTTAATAATGACTATTTCATGAAGATTTTTCAAAACATATTTAATGTATGTACGGATTTGACTCAGTTAGGATTTTATTCTACATATGTATAGATTTTGGTTGGTTATTTATTCGTGTATTGACCGATATTATACGACAAATTGGTTTTTTCCTGTTGAATTTGTCAAACTTCATGATTGCTGTAAAGCATTCGAAACGTCTGGAACCAAAAATCAAAATGAATCCGTGAAAAAATCCGAAAAAAATAGTAAATCTAAGAAAATATTAAAGTGTCATCAAGTTTGGAGTCATGATGTTATTTTTTCGCAAAGTAGTATCTTAAGATGATAATGTTATAGTTCATGCATTTATAACGACCGCTAACATTTTCTCCGATGTCGAGCAATATTATAAGAAAATAATTAAATTTTAAAACTAAAAGTTAACCAAGTATAACATAAGTAAAATTAAGCAATATGTATGATAAATACCCTCTAAATTCTTGAGTGAATTTTTAGCGAACTACTTAACAAGAATTTGCTTATCGTTGAATATTAGAATGCTGATAGGCTCATTCTAAGTAAAATACTACACCCTTTTAAATTACGAGCCTTTCAACAAAGGATTTGATAAATCTGATAATATGCCTCATTATCGATGAAGTCTTTAAAGTCGAGAGAGACATAACCATGTATTCAGTCAACTTAAAAATTGAGGTTCTTTTTCAATTTTATTGCACGTGTATGTAATTTTTGGAATGCTACTCAAATATAAATATATGTCAAATATTAGCCGATTTTTACATGTTACATGGACAGCCTTATTACTTGATCTTAGGACAAGATCATCTCGTTGTATAATACTGATTATGCAATTTTTGTATATGTATATATAAATTAATTTCGTGTATATATATATATATATATATATATAGATTTCTTAAAAACTTCTTTGTTACAGGCTTACCGAGTGCGGCTGCAAAATATTTTTTAGAAGCAACAAGACTTAGCTTCAAAAATCGAAACATAGAGAAGACAGTTAGGGGAGATCTAATATCTTTCCGATCGACGGCCTTAATGTATAGAAGTTTGGGGCAAAAGTCAAGGACGCTACAACTACTAACGAGGTATATAAAGCTTTCTTGTCTTATTTATTACTAGCGTCTCACCCTCGCTTCACTCGGGTTCGTCTGTACCTACGTTTTGACGCTTAGTATAGATTTCTCAGAGATCAGATATTTTCCCGCAGTAAAAAGTATTCTTTAAGTTAGCCCGGATAGCTATCATCATAACAAATTTCATCAAAATCCGTCCAGTGGTTTTTCCGTGATACGATCACAGACAGATATACAAAAAATCAAAAACCTATAGATTCGGCCTCTGTATCGATAATAATGTCTATGTCAATAAGATTTTCCAAAATACGTTTAAGGTATAGATTCAGATAAGTTACAATTTTATTATATGTATTTTTCTTTTGCATTATTCCACGCAAAATATTATTTTCGATAATTTCGCACGCTCGGGCATGGTCAAGCTGCCAAGGCGCAAGATTGAATAAGTGTCCGGGTTCGAATCCCGGTCGGATACAAAGGTATAATTTACTTTTGTTTTTTTTTTGTATTTATTCAAGTTTTTTGTTTTTTTTTTTATAAAAATTGTACTTTTGACCAAAAAATCCGAGCGAAGCTCGGTGGCCCAGGTACTAATTAATAATATAAGGTTTTCTTGGTTTTGTTCATCCACAAATAAATATAAGTATAAAGATGGGGTATTTTTGTTTCTTTTGCATTTTCGAGTGTAATATGGATTTAGCTATCGTTGAAGGTCGGTTTTCCTAGATCTAGTACCAATAACTGTAATCTTTTCAAATATAGTTTTACTGAGAAAAGCTGGTGCAAAACATACAAGAATATAACAAAATATAAAAATATTAACAGAAAATATAAAATTTTGTTTTGTGTTGCGAGCTTAGATAATTGGCACGAAGCCGCGGGCTATGAAAAATTTCATAACATTGCGTCAAAATTTATGTATTACTTTTAAGATATGTGTGTGAGCGTGAATTTTCTCCCTTACGTCTCACTGGGACTTGTCGGAACTGATTTTGATAAATGATGCGTCGATGTAATTTTCTGTGGATTCCTTGAAAATATTTTTTCATATTTCTTGGAAGCTAAGTGGTTAATCACTTAGTAAATAAATAAATATATATATATTGGGACATTAACACGCAGCACCATCTAGTTCCCTCGTAAGCTACGAGGCTTGTGCTATGGATACCGGATAGTTGATACACTACACATATATAACTTTATATACATGCATATTATAAATAAAAACAGCCATGATTAGAGTATAAATATTCGTGCTCATCACACAAATGAATGCCCCCAGCGGATCTCAAACCTGCGACCGCTGGCACCGCAAGTACAATAAGCACTAAAAATTGAGCCAAACGCTTCGTTAATACACGTAGTGTATGAAGGTTTTACTAAACTAGCGAGCTTACCTAACTTGGTGTTCCCTAAGTAGCTTTAAACTTTCATCTCGCGGAAAGATTTGATGTTAATGAACACAATTCATGGCAATCATGATGAAAATGAGATTTTCTTATAAAAATCTCAAATATGCAAGACCTTTGGTATGAAGCTAATTCTTGCTGTTTTTAAGTTGATTCTGTTACTAATACTACGCTTAGGAAATATAAATAAAATTTTGAAAATTAAATACTTTGAAAATCTTGTTTAATTCACTTTTGTTTTATTAAAGCTTATTATAATTTAACTGACCAGAAAATGTGTCATTCAAACAACGACCAGCTCGCGTAGTGATAGATTTATTTGAAAATTGAATAGGATTGAAATAAATGAAATATGAATTAGAGTTATTTTTCACATATTTGAATAAATTATGAACAAAAACATTTGTACCATAATATCCACCTACAGCATTTTCTATTGATTTCAACGAACAATTTTATTTTCCTATACTTATAAGCTTTTGCTTGCTTCTCAATATTTTATTTGAGTTTTACTTTTTACTGACATTTAATACGGTTTCTAAATCTTTATAAATTGTTGATGCCGAATTCGTGGATATCAATTTCCGTGTAATTCAATATTTTAGTAAAAATCTCTCACTTTCACATCAAAACAACCTGATCGTCTTTCAGATCAAAAATATCAGATATTTCATAATAATCATTGAAAAGGCTTGAAAAGTATTTTAAAGATATAAATTCTGCCCCAGATCCATTCCTAATAAGTTCATGAAAAAAATATCATTTGTGAAATCAAAAGTTTTTTACACGTGCTCTGTTACCTTTTCACGCTTTGAGACTCTAGGAAAGTTATAATATAGTTTTTATCCCGGAAATTATCCTTTAAGGGGATGAAAAGTGGGGTGGAAGTTTTTATAGGGATTCAATAATTTCTCAAGTAAGGTATAAGTTTTTTTTACATTGTATTATTATAAGTAGGTTCTTACCTACTTTTCTATACTTATGTATATATACTCTATTTATTCCATACTAACAGTTTAGCGTACCTAGAGACGAACTCGAGCGAAGTGAGGATGAGTCGCTAGTAGGATATAAAATAATACAGTTTATAAATATTATAAAGGCTAATAGTACTAAAAGATATATATTAGCCCTTCTACAATTAGCAGTATTATAATATAAGAACACTGATTCCTTCATATCAACCGATTTTAAATCTCTGCTACTCATATTTTCTGAGAAAAATGTTCAAAATTTGTTTTTTTTTAATATATCTTTTGAAATTTTATTGGATTTTTTGCATTGTCAGTTCAATGCTTTTTACATGGATTTTGTTGAAAATTGCAAATAGCGGAAATACTGGACATTCGAATGACGCAATATCGTATTATTGTACCGTATAAGAATGTAACATTTATATCACTTTAAAATAACATTATAGTAATTTAAAAAGTTACACGGTTTTTTGTGAAATATAAAAAAATACGTTGTAAAATAATAAATATGTCTTATTACTAGTACGTGTTGAGTCTAAAATGTAAAGAACTTATTGTTAAAGCAGCGGACGGAGTCAATGTTCCTGAGAATACAATATACTCGTAGTATTTGTAAATGACTTTCCAATTTTATTAGATTTCCATATAATTTTACAAAGGCAGCGGTAGCCTAGTGGTAACGCGCTCGCTTAGGAAACCGAGTGAAGCGGGTTCAAATCCCGGGTCTTGCACCTCTGATATTTTCATGTGCTAATCATTTCTAACGTGATTACCACTTGTCTCACGGTGAAGGAAAACATCATGAGGAAACCTGTATATCTGAGAGAACCTAGCAAGTTTTCAAAAACCATGTGAAGTCCGCCCGCACTCGGCCAGCATGGTGAACTATGGCCTGATCCCCCTCGTACTGAAGGAAGGCCCGTGCCCAGCAGTGGGACGTTAAAAAGGGCTGAATACATACATACATAATTTTACCTCATTGTTTTATCGATATCATTCCTAATATGTGCTTATAGTTTGAGTTTATTTGCATTTTGATAATTGAAAACACGAATCAATATTTTTGATTATTAATTCCCATAAAAACATTGGTCCTTACCTATAAGAGCTCTTTATCTGTTCAAATAATAATAAGCATTCAATTTAACAAAGCTCCCTTATGAATGTATAAATACAGTACATTTAAATTAAAACAAATTAGAAATACCATTCAGTTTTTATAGCGACCAGTATAAAGTGATTTTTTCCACTTTAAACAAACCAACGTTTATAAAACAATACAGGTTCACCATATATTGGATACGTAACCGATCAGCAATAAAACCACGGCGACCGGGAGTAAAATGCTATCGAATTGCTTAGTTAAGAGTCAGTAGCGATTGTTAATATTTTGTACTAGAAATACTCTGTATTTTAAGCTTACAATATTTTCATTTTAGTATAATACGATAAGTAGACTTTGGCTACATATAGCACTTTGATTTTAGTGATTTTTAACCGACTTCCAAAAACGAGCAGGTTCTCAATTCGTTGGAATCATTTTTTTTATATATGTTCATCGATTACTCAAAGACGCCTGAACCGATTTGGAAAAATTTTGTTTTGTTTGAAAGTGTATACTTTCCAGGTGGTCCCATATAAATTTTATCGAAATCGGTCGAGCGGTTTTTAAAAAAAACAACAATAAATATATTTTTTAAACAAATTGTTTAATCGAATATGTTATTAAAAACTTTTTCTTACAAATTACCTGCTTATTATGTCTATACTAAAAATATAAATTAAAAACTTAAAAAAAACCGACTTCCAGGCACTAAAATATAAAAAATAACTAAACGGGGGTTTTCATTTAGAATAGATACCTAATCAGATATTTGCGAAGTCGGTGGCCAGCGAACAATATTTTAAGATATGAATATCTAATAGGTAAATATGTGTTTTACGTATCAAAATATATTAGATTTCCTATGCGTCGGCTGGCTGGCATCTTATTTATAGTAGTGGCACTAATGTCACTAAATGCTATTAAAACTAGCGATTTCTCCTTGCTTCGCTCCTGTGCGGTCCTATTAATAGTAGTCTATATGGTACTCAAGCTCATAGCCTATTCGTGTAAATTTCATTCAAATCTCTCCAGCGTTTACAGCGTGAATTAGCAAGTAACAAACAAACATACATACACGCAAAACAACATAATAACTCCATTTAACATTGTAACTAATTTTTAACAATACTTTATTAAATTTATGCGAATATTTGACATTTTAAATAAAACAATACAACTTGTGGGTAGGCTGTCTGTAACAACTATATAATACCTTTGAGACATCTAACACTTTAGTCTCCCCCGTGACCATGATTGCTGTTAAGCATTTGAAACGACGGGAACCAATAATCAAAATAAATTCACGAAAAAATCCTAAAAGATAGTTTTATTTAGAAAAAATAAAAAATTAAATTACTTTTTAACTATTGTCTATGAACGCTATGTACTTGTTGTAGATATATCAGATACATACATAAAATGTTCTTTATATTACTAATAAGATTATCTAAAATATTTTATATGTATAAATTGTTAGTGTGCTTTTATAAATAAAATAAAATAAAAACGTGTGTGTGTATTAGAAGAAAAATAGCTATGCAGCTAACTTCATCATGTCGCTTTTTGGCTGTCGGCGTGCGCGCGCATCGTAAAAATTTTACTCTCATAAGTTTTTCCAAACGTGCCAAAAGAATTATAACTACAAAAACAAACTTTCGCATACATAATAGTATAATAATAATAACATTTCCGTATTATATGTAGATGGCACACGTGGCGGCGCGGCTGGCCGAGCGCGGCGGCGGCGCACGCCTACCTGCGCGAGTGGCGCCTCAAGCTGGAGCTCGAAGGCCGCGTCAGGATATACTCGAAAGCTGTAAACCCTATTGTAAGTATTGTATTGTGGATTAACAATCTCTATATAAAGGTTTTATTTCTTAATGCGTCCATCTTAACGTAACGTTTTGTTTTTATTTAAATAATATACACACTCGATTTCTCATCACCATAATGTTGAACCTATTACGTAGATTCGAAGGATTCATTATTAATTAGATATATTACAAATTAGTTCTTATATAAGTACTTTGAAAAGCTCTGCGTTTTAAGTAAATTTTGTTAGATGATTTTAGTATGAAGTATTTAGACTTTATTAACCAACTTCAAAAAAAAGTTACAATTTCTAGTAACAGAGTACACGTAGATTACAATAACAAAATTCTTGGTTAAATTAAATATTTATAGCATTAGTTTTTATTATATGTAGATATTTATGTTTGAATTCCTCAATCCCCCAATCTATATTAGTTTTAGGCACCTTCACATTTAGTGCTTTTAGTCTAAGTAAGATTCTAGCGTGAGATAGAATTGTAGCTTTAAGCTAGAGCTCCTAGCAATAGTATACGATATTTACGTAGTAGTGGTACTACATGAATACTCGTTCAATCTATATAGTAGATTTGTATACTGTATAGTACATTTCCACGAATTGGAGTGTATATTTTGTCTAACGTTCGTGTGTCTATTTGCAAAGGTAGTTTATGAAATTATTGATCACTCACGAACGTGTTTCTTACATAAGGTATGTTGTATGTTCTCATGTGCGAAATATGTCTGTCTCTGTCTGTTAAAGATGAACGTTTAGTGAAAAGGCCAATTTTTCATTTTATTTCAAAATTATTATTTCACCCTAACCGCTGGTATATTTTATGAAATTGGAAATATAGTATATTTATTAAATAATTCGTAATTTAAAATTTGGAAATTGCGAAGACGTCACTAAATACACAAACAAAAACAAACAACTGAATTAAGCGAATCCCTCTTTTCGAAGTTGGTCAATAATCAGCTTGCCATATAAGCTTATAAGTTACTATGAAAATTTAGAACATTTTATATATCATTTTAATACTATGTTAATTAATAGTATACTATTTCATACACAGAAATCAACAACATGTTTCGACCATTCTCAGCTGGCAGTGGCTTCAAGTAAAAGCAGTTCGAAGAACGATGAAGCAACAAGTGACGAAGTTAAAAACTCTAAAGACGATGACAGTGATACAAAAGTGATAATCGATAGTAATTCGTGCAACAAAAATTGTGAGAGCAAAAAACGTAACTTATCAATATCTGCACAAATAAAGACGACGCACAACAAATCAGAAATCGGACTGAAACAAAAAAAGTGTACAATGCATAGGAAAAAAAGTGTTAAAAATAAAGATGTTATACCGAACATAGCGCCGCTTGCTGAACACATTTTGATGAAGACCTTTTAATTTTGAACGCTTCTAGTTTTGTTTAAAGTGACAAACGTGGGCTTGAAAGTGATTTGACGTTTTGGGAATATCAGTGAATTTAGTTGTATAATGCGCCGACAATATCGCGAGGTTATAACGTAAGTCAGTTATCGAAGTGAGAAACTTTAATTTCATTAAAACTTTAAAACGAGTTTTTAGTAAAGTTCATGTAATTTGTCGTTTATGATCCAAAAATATTTTTTTTAACATTGATCCTTCGAGCCGGATATTTTTTGTAGTTCAAATATTAAAATTTCTCGCATCGATAACATTAGATAGGAAACTAATTCTAAAGAAAATTTTGTAGAGAAATAAAAAAAAGTTATATTTTTGTCAGAAAGACGACTGTATTAGGTAATGTAACGGTTTTTACGCTAGACTAGGTAACTTAAATTAATAAAATACTATACTTTCTGTTATAAAGCTGGGAAAAATATTGAAAAGCCGTTGTCACGCGGACTTTTCTGTTAAAATTAAATATATTTGTCGCAGGAAAATTGTAAAAATCATAAAATTATTATTTCACTAGTAAAATCATAATTGCTTGGAGAATTTTGTCAATCGTCTCCGTCTTACAATATCACGGGACATATACATATAAATCGGCAAATTTGATTATTGGTTTTTAAATTACAAGTAGACAAACAAACAGACAAACAGACGTTCTATTGCATGATACTCGTATGTAAACACTGTTTATAACAGAAAGTATAGTAAAGCACGGCTAAGAGTAAGACTACCACTACATACTGCTTGGCCTCCAATAATCACATAAACGTTATCTGTAACTCAATAATATATAATTTACTAAAATCCATACACGTAGAGAGTGGACTGAGCAATACTCTCATGAAATTAGCAACTCTCAAAAAAGAGAAAGTGAATGTGCGGCCGATATATATTTAAAAAAAATAGCAACTTACCCCCGCTTTGCTCGGATGCGTCCCTAAGTACGTTTTAATTTTTTTGAGCAGAACCCTAATTCTTTTTCTAAAATAAAAATAGCCTAAGTTACTCTCTATAACATCAGCTATCTTCCAGTGAAAGTCTCGTCAAAATCAGTTTAGCTCTTTTGAAGATTAGCCGGAACGAACAGAGAGACAAAAATGGTAAAAGTTGTGTTTCTCTTATAAGTACCGTAAATAACTTCATATGCATTTAGTAAAAAGCTTTTATTTTGATATTACAAACAGACACTTCAATTATTATTATTATTTATCTGTATAAATTATAATATTATAATGGAATGTAAATTGGTTATAAATATCTATCTTCATCAATAGTAGGTATTTCAATTAATACAGAAGAATTCTGGCCGCACATTCATTTTGTCTCTGTCACGCATCGATCAAAAAAGTACGAGATACCACAATCAGCGACAAAAATGTCAAAAATAAGCGCGTTTTTATTTAAATTTTTCTTGTGAAAACAACTTTAAGCATTGCATTTTAGGTTCAATTTACATTGTTGTATATTTATTTCAACTAGAATAATTACCTCAACATAATTGGTGACAGTTTCGAGAGAACTTTTGCATGGGATTGTATATCTAATAGGTACTTTTTTTTTGCTGTCACACCTTTCCGCCATTTTTAGTTTACGGTTGGCAAAAAAACGCTCAGATCACTCTCTATGTCTATGACAAAATCTACCTACCTTTAACATGAGTTACTATAGACACCTTACGTAACTACAGTTGCTATCGTAACCATGTAGCAATGTTACGATATCAATTACATGACTTCGTTATTTCTATTTTATGGTTCGTTAATCATTATCGAGTTACCATTAATATCTACTCGAGCTTTTTACGTGATCGCTAACGTTTATCGAACAGTTAACCATGTTAGAGGTATACTTCAATAATGTACATATTATTTTTAAGGGTAGACTAAAGGCACTTGACAATGCTTTGAATGTACTGAAAATAAACAATTGAATTAATTATGTTTGTTTCATTTTAATCTCTTTATTGATTTCATTAATGTAGGTACTTTGTATTTATATAAGGCAGTGGTAGCCCAGTGATAATGCGCTTGCTTAGGAGACCAAGTGAAGCGGGTTCAAATCCCGGGTCTCGCACCTCTGATATTTTCATGTGCGAATCATTTCTAACATGATTATCACTTGTCTAACGGTGAAGGAAAACATCGTGAGGAAACCTGCATGTTTTAGATAACCTAGCGAGTTTTCGAAAGATATGCTCAGTTCTATCTTCACTTGACCAGCGTAGTAGGTTATGGCCTGATCCCCCCTATAATAAAGGAGGCCCGCGCCTAGCAGTGGGTCGTTAAAGGGAGATGAGTACTTACTTTTTAGGGTTCCGTACCCAAAAGGTACCAACGGTACCCCTATTACTAAGCCTCCGCTATCCGTCCGTCCATCTGTCAGAGTGCTGTATCTCATGAACCGTGATAGGTAGAGAGTTAAAATTTTCATAGAGATGAATGTCTATTGCCGCTATAACAGCAAATAATAAAAAACAAATTTCATTTTTCATTCAGGCCGCCAAGATAATTAAAAATAACGATTAGTACATAAGGATTATATCTTGTACGATGGTAGGAAACCCTTTGTATACGAGTCCGACTCGCAGTTGACCGGTTTTATAAATGTCACTAGCCTTTTCCCGCGGCTTTACTTGCTGCTGCTGTTTATTTATGACATAATGCGTAATCTTTGATATCATATGAACTGAAAATAATACGAGAAGATTTTTTCAGTTACTTCTGAAGATGCCTACGATGAAAAATGAATATTTTATTCAAAGCTATGTACTAAATATTTTTCAAAAAGTTTGCATTTCAAGAATATTTTGGTCTTCTATATAACTGATATAAATACAATAAAACAAAAAAAATAATAGTAATGCGCTGAATTAAAAAGACCTTGATAGATGCATTACTATACTAGTATATAGCAGTATCTCATTACAATAGATATACTTATACGAGTGTGTTAGTAGGTTCATTTCCATCGAATATTCAAACACAGAGTTTTAAATTTCCTATACAAAGCGAGGACTAAATAATAAGTAAAATAAACATAAATACATTTATTGTTGGCTATTGTTTAAGTAAATAATAAAAAAAAGTTATACTAAAATTTGTCCAGCAATTCTCGAATTATGGAAAATAAAAACAAACAGACCGATAAAATACATAAATGCTATCATTACATGTTTTTACGCAGTTCTTACCCAGATGGACGTTAAAAGATGAACTATTAATATTTTTTTATATTTACGCGAATATTTGACGTTTTAAATAAAACTATTTTTTTCGCACATTATTACTATATAGAACTCTTATTGGATAGGCACTGTCTGCAATAACTTAGACTTTCGAGACGTCACGTCTCCATGTTTGTTGTAAATTCTCCAAAATGCTTAGAACAAAAAATCAAATTAAAACGTGACAAAAAATGACAAACAAAAATAATTTCAATTAGATAATCTGACTATTAAGACGTAACTATTTTTTTCAATATCTTATTATATGTATATAAAAAAAATCACCAAATATATATTTTTGTTCTAAAATATTAAACAGACAAGCTTATATTATAGCTTATTTCATCAACATCGTAATATTACAAACGTTATTAAAGAATTCCTATCCAATAAAAATGTTTAAAATTGAATAGTGAGCTATTTAAAAAAATAACAACTTTTAATAAAAAAACATTCATACGTATACAAAAAAGCTTAAAATACCTTTGCAAAAATCACTCAATTGCAATGCGAAAGTAAATTTAAATATAAAAAAATATTTACGTGACTAATAAATTTAATTTTGCACTAAATATACATAGATTGTTGGAATTTGCTTTGTTTGATTTATTTCCATCAATAAACTGAAGTATCGCAGAATTTCCGTATATTGTGAAATATCCAACAATCAATTGTGTAGCTACACACATTTGTTTTCCACATATTCTAAACTGAGAACTTTATTTTTGAGTTTGAACTTTTCAATTACAGTTTTGATTTTACCCCATTTAAATATATCAATGGTTCTAACTTGTTATAATATCGAATCTGCATTTAGAAGATGGTAGAAATCAATTTCCAAGTTTTTTATACACGTATTTTGGGATAAATAATAAAAGATTGTTAAAACAAATCTGTTTTTAAGCTAGCATACATATATATTACATCTTTTCTTTTGTTTGAGAACCTTCTTGATTAAAAGGTAGGTTAAAATTATAATAAAGATTTTTTAATTTTGTTACTTTATAAACATGTGACATAAACTTACCAGCCCTTACTGTAGAGAATACACTGATCATCCATATCCATACTAATATTATAAATGTGAAAGTGTTTTTGTTTGTTTGTTTGTGTTTGTTTGTCTTCTTTTACGTCGAAACGGAGTGACGGATTGACGTGATTTTTGGTGTGAAGATAGTTGGAGAGCTAGAGAGTGACATAGGCTACTTTTTATCGCGGGAGATCATCTCATTTCTACAGAAAAAGCAGTATAATACAATCCAAAAATTTATTTCTGATCAGAATTACTTGAAACTTGGTATTAATGCTCTCAATGACAATTAAATAAATACGTGTTTTAGTATTTTTCGAAATTCATTCTATAAGGGGGTAAAATAGGGGATGAAAGTTTGTATGAAACCTAGGTTCCTAACTTTTTCCTTTTTAGAGATTTTTTGTAGTTTTTTGCGCGAGCGAAGCCGCGGGTCCTGCTAGTATGTAATATTACTCGAATACTTTTTCATCGAAGTCATTCAGGAGTCGGTTATAATAAGTAAGTATTCCCAGGATAATATCTAAAGGAGAAGTCTAAGTCAATGTAGAAGTCTACTGAGTTTGTTGACAAATTTCTCGATTAGTTTGTTCATTTTTAAATTTTTACTTAATTAAATTATTGCAACTTAACAGTAATATTGATACTCTTATCGGACATTATTATAATTAACCATATAAAACTCCAACAGTCGTAATTTTAATAAAAGTGGTATACGACTTTTACCATACATATTTAATATTCATTTTAAGTATATTTAAAGCTTTATATGAAAGTAAAAAAAAATTGTTTTATATTAAATATAACTAACATTGTTGAATTTCAATGTGAAAGCACCGTTAAGCATATTCAAATATCCACCAAACACATTCAGAAATAGCTTGGTTAGATCAAAAACAATAGTTCGCGCGGCGTATCCGAGTATGTAGAGCTTTATCTGAACTACAAATAACTTTTGATAATTAGAATCGGTTTAATTAAAATCAGTTCAATTTGTTTTTTTAATATAGAAGTGATGTTTAATTTGCTTGTTTTTCTGAGTTAAAAAAGGAACTACTGAATTCGATTATGTTTTTGTGTGCATATTCGATATCGTAGCTAATATAATTATAAAAATATTTTAATAATCCTTATTTTTATGAATAAGTTATAATCAACTTAAAAGCCAACGTCTTACCTTACTTTTAAGTGATTTTGAAGCCCCTATAGCTATTTTTTAGATATTTCATTAGCGCACTAAGGTATAATAACGAACGAACGTTTAAGCAAAATTTTCAGGAAAAAGCTATTAAATATGCTTCAACTGTGACCACACACTGGTATAAATTTCAATTATTTCAGATACATTCATAAACAAAACCGATTTGACATATTTTATTTCTTAGGCAACTATAACTTTGAACTAATGACGTCAACAGTCTATATTATAATCAAGTAACTCAGCAAATTTAAACGATCTTACTAAACCAAAACTAAAATATTTTTGTATTTAACGTAAGTTAGTCGTTTGAACAATAAAACCAGTCTGAAGAGATGAAGTTCTCCCTTAAATCACGCTAAGTTCGGGCATCGTTAAATGCACGCGTACTCGAACTCGTGCGTGAGGGCTCTCGCGGATAGTTGTTTGCTCGCAACCCTTTCATAACCAGACCCAGTACATCTAGGCTGAATTATTATTGTTTAAATAATATATTGTGCTTAATGTCACTACCGACCTTTCGTTATGATACCAAAATTTGTTGTATCATTATAACTTTTGTTCCCCGAGTGGTCGCAATTCGAACATGATTATGATTTGAGGAAAACATTTATTCGCTCTGTATGGTTTGCCTCTAGGAAAACAAAAACCTATCCCACGGGAACCGTACATTTTTCCGGGATAAAAAGTAGCCTATGCACTATTCCAGACTATAATCTATCTCTGTGCCTTTTATCCAGATCCGTTCAGCCGTTCTAGCGTGAAAGAGTAACAAACATCCATACTCACAAACTTTCACATTTATAATATTAATACGGATTTACCTACCTATATAAAAAAACTGACTGTTCCTAAAAGGTTTTTATTTATTACATTACTTTTCATCAATACCAAACGAAAAAGGAAGGAAATCGGTTGACAAGGAAAATGTACTGAACAGTTTTGACTTTACCTATATTGTATAATATAAATATTACATAAGCTAATTAAACTTATATTATTCGACCGAATTATTTTGAGTTATTTTACATTTACAAATGAAAATTTGTAATATATTATGTATTTTTAACTCCCGATGCAAAAATGAAGGGGTGTTATAAGTTTGACGTATCTGTGTGTGGCAACGTAGCTCCCGAACGGATGAACCGATTTTGATTTTGTTTTTTTTTTGTTTGAAAGGTGAATTAGTCGGGAGTGTTCTTAGCTATGTTTCATGAAAATCGGTCCAAGATAGTTGGCGTTTTTTTATTTTTTTATTTAATGTAGTAGTGACTTACACTCGCTACGCTCATCTCTCAGGTGCAACATTAAGTGCCTAAAAGCAACCTATGTATTACTCCAAGTCATAGTATAATTTTCATCCAAATCCATCCAGCCACTTCAGTATGTGGGAGTGACATACATACATAAACAAGTGTGGGTATGTGTGTACGTATGTGTGTGTGAAACTTTTGCATAGATAATACTAAAACGATCACCAAATATCGCGCTAAATGGCAGAAGAAGTATTAATATCAATTATATTTTTCAAAAGAGTAGAAACGCATATACAATGCCTATTGCAGTAGAAATCTTTTACTTTTCTGGGTTTCACAAGTTGACCTCACTCTTAGAAACCTTTCTGTTTGAATGTTATTGTGCCATAATATTATGTATGTATGTATTCAGCCCTTTTTAACGTTCCACTGCTGGGCACGGGTCTCCTTTCAATGCGAGGGGGATCAGGCCATAGTCCACCACGCTGGCCAAGTGCGGGTTGGCAGACTTCATGTGTCTTTCAAAAATTGCTAGGTTCTCTACAGCTTTCCTTGCAATGCTTTCCTTCACCGTAAGACAAGTAGTAATCATGTTGGAAATGATTCGCAACATGAAAATATCAGTGGTGTGAGACCCGGGATTTGAACCCAATTCACGCTGTTTCTCAAGCGAGCGCGCTACCACTGGTCTATCATTGTCCATTGCAAACATGACTTGCAAGGATTACACAGTAATATGTCTACATATGTACATTGTACATATATGTTAAATTACAGTTCGTATGTTATTATACAATTTTCTAATCAGCTATTATTATTATTTGCTAAAAGATACGAAGATTTTTTTTTATTGTTAAATTATAAAAAAATATATATTATTCTGTTTTATCTATAACCATTATCTTGATATTTACGTAAAGTTACTTATTTGTCAGACATCCCGGTCAATACAGTTGAGCGGTAGTTTCAAGCATTTTCAATTTAGATTTAGAGGCGACCCTCCTGTCCTATATTTGGATGTGGACTGTTGAATTTTTAAACCGAGCTCCTGATGTAAGGAAATTCTTCCAGAAAGGAAACAGAATTCGCAATTTTCTTCTTACGTTACACTTAAGTTTCGCTTTAGCTTGACGGTTGGTGAAATGTTTATTTTAAAAGTATCTGTAGCTAAGGAAATAGCAAAAAATATTATATACAAACATTTCAAAATTTATATATAAATAAATAAATATATATGTATTTATTTAGATTTAGCTTCTGAATGTTGCATAGGAGAAGCTTCAATTTATTAAATATTTTTATAATAAAATACCGATTTACTCAATGTCTAAATAAGATTGAGCAAATTGTAATACTTCAGAATAAAAAGTGAACTATAAAGCTATAATTTCAAAACTGATATCGACGTCTAACATGGTGACGAAAAGACAAACTAGCATATCGTCACACAAAAATCTTTCACCATACATAATATTAGCACAGTAAAAATTTTTACAGTAAGCAAAGTGATTTTAACGGAAATGCTGTCAAATGCAAGGGTTGTCAAAAAATAACAATTTTCAAAGCGAATGGTTTCGAACTTATAGCATTTTTACGTGACTGGCGAAGTAATATGTGCTCAACTGACACACTTTGAAACCATTAACAAAAGGATTGAATTGAACTTAAAACACTGCAGTGCAATCTACACTGTAATGCAATGGTAAGTTACAATTATACCCTTAAACCCAGAAGCAGTTTCCCCACTTTCATTTAAAAGAAAGTATGGCAGTCGGTATCCCGTCATCCGTTAGATTATTCTATCGTATACTAGTACTAACCGCGCCTCCGCCCCCGTTCACATGACCAAAAACCAAATTCTTAGGTTTTACATATTAGTATACTCTTACATTGCAGTTTTTGTATTTTTTCTCAAAAATGAGATATTTTCCTGCGGTAAAAAGTATCCTATATGTTGACCCGGATAACCAGCTATCACCATACCAAATTTCATCAAAACCCCTCCAGTGGTTTTTCTGTGATGCGGAAACAGACAGACAGACAGACAAAAATTCTAAAAACTATAGATTCGGCCTCTGTATCGATAATAAGATTTATTTAAAATGTACACATTTGGCTCAGTTACAATTTTATTATATATATAGATATAGATTATAGTAGACTATGGCTTTAGTAAAGAAAACATTCCTAACTAAAACTAGTAAATTATTTGACAAATTTAAACTATATTACTTGGTCAAAATCAAAATATAATTAAACATTAGTAAATCAGTATAATTATTAGCGCAGATTTTATCTAAATCAAGGATCATAGATCGCATCAAATTCAAACCAAACCACCGTAACCTATTATTTATTCCAGTCCCGCAAACTTGTTGGATATAATAATGAGGATATAATTAACTCGTGCAGTTCATCAGAGTTAAGTCAACAAACATAGACCGTGTTCTAATTGTTCTAATACTGTTATTACACATTGTTATCATTGCTTATAAATACCTCGTTGGTTTAATGGTTACTGTTACGTGAAGTTCTGAGTTCAAATCCCGGGTAGGGTAAAACAAAGTTATTACGTTTTTCAAGTTAATTATATACGCCCATGAAACTTTCTATATTTTTTTTAAAAGTATTACTTAATACAAAAATGTGAGATAAGATTCTATATTAATACATACATATATTCGTAACGATGGGCAAAATATAAGTATATTTACAATATTTTTTAATTTTATTCTTTATTTTTTACAACTAAATATTAAAATATCTTTATTTATTATATAATCGATTCGTCGAATAAAGTTACATAAATTAATTGAATGATCCTGAAATATTTTGAAACAGCATTTTTTAAAACCTTTATAATATTATGATTACTTATAAACGTAATATTATATACTGATTATTTATATTCATGAATATATAAAATAATTCTGGTTCTATTTTTTAAAGTGATATAAAATAATACTTAAGCAGTAATCTTAATTTGACGACACGTTTGGCTCAGTTTGTAGTGACCCTACTTGCTGTTGCCACCGGTCGCGGGTTCGAGGCCCGCTGGGGGCATTCATTTGTTTGATTACGAATGTTTGTAATCCAGTCATGGGTGTTTATATTTATAATATATATGTATTAAAAGATATATATCAACTATCTGGTATCCATAACACAGGCCTCGTAGCTTACCATGGAACTAGACGGTGCCGTGTGTAATGTCCCAACGTATTTATTTATTTATTTAATCTCATTGCAATGTTTTAAAATATCTATTTCAAAACTAAAAATAAAATATACGAAATCTAATCAAGGGCGTATTTACTTGGAGTTTGCGCAAACTTGTCACCATTTAAAATATGAGTAAACAAGAATTAAAATAAATGCGTTTTAAAAATATGTGCATGAAGTGTTTTTTACAGTAGCCGTGCTTTTAGTAATTTTAGCCCTTATGTAAATTAAAATAAGATGCTTTTAACTATGTCCCCCTAATTGATATGTTAGTTGTAAAGAGGGTGTGAAGCTTTTTTCTACATTTATGCATATATTCTCCAGTTTTCAAGATTGTATATGTATGTATGTATGTATGTATGTATGTATGTATGTATGTATGTATGTATGTATGTATGTATGTATGTATGTATATCCTTGTAACATTATAGTCTACTAACTTTATTAACTGTTAACTATTGGTATGTATATTGTAAGTCTAGAGAAAGTTAAAGGTGTTCGTAATACAGATTTTCATAGTATGAGCTGTTAAGACTCTTTCTGGATATTTTACAAGTTTTAAGTGTTAGCATCATAATTTTACATCTTTTAATTTAAAATATCAATTATTGTAAGGAGAATATTTTTTGTAGCCTAACCATTCATTAAAAATAAACGGTTATCATTATTACAAAAATAGGCAAAGATAAAACAGCTTACTAGCGTTGTTTTGTTTGTCAACCGATTTTGTTTTGTGGTTTGGTACCTATTGACAAGCATTAATGTTATCAAAAAAAAATGATTAGGGTCGAATTTTGATTAGGTTAGGTTAGGTTAGCAGCAATAGCAGTCTCTATAAACTCACATGTATTGTACAGTTTTATTTTCAGGTACATTTTTTTATTTATTAGAGTTTAGACTGCTTATTTATTATATTGTTGACTCTAAGTTCGATTCCAGATGCAGTGAATATATATTGATACAATTATTCAACTCATATAAAAATCAAAACTGGTACTTCATTGGATGAAAATCAATTGTGTGCCCTAATTTAAAATATCTATCCCACATTATGCGCTCATATAGCTATTCGCGATACTGAACGAAAAACAACTTGCCAATATAGTAAAATAAACCTATCGTCGAAGTGTTTGCGTTTAATCGGAAATCAGAAAACTTACTAAAGAAATTACTTAAGTAATGTGTGTTTGCTTTTCCATACAAACTTTTATCCCCATTTTCACCCCCTTAAGGGATGATTTCCGGGATAAAAACAATCCTATGTTCCTCTTTATAATATAAGAATAAAAGAATAGATAAACATTTCCATTATACATTATATTCGTGTAACTCCAACGGTTTTTGAGGTGCAGGCAGAATAGCTCGCAGATGACAAATTTTTTTCCTACTTGACACTTATCGTTATATATTTTGGATAATTTACACTATATCTTTATAGCCTATGTGTTATTATGATGTGTAAGCTATATTATTGTACAGTTTCATCAAAATCCAATTAGTAGTTTTTGCGTCAAAGAGTAACAAACATACATCCATACATACATTCTTACAAACTTTCGCGTTTATAATATTAGTAGGATGTTTCTGATAAGCGAAAAAGGCATGAGGCAAGATAAAACTAACTAATCTCTATATTGTAATAGCACTTAGTATATAGCACAAACATATGTACATTTTATGTATATATGTAGTTTCTTGTATATGTAGTTTGTTGCCACAGTTCTCTTCAAAACCTTTCATATTTTCTGAAAGTGACAACTAAAAAGCTCTTTCATTATTTTCACATAAATATAAATAGTACTGATGTTAGAAGTAATAAAAACAAAGAGTTTTATTAGTAAAAGCTTTAAGGAACGCTACAATCTAATCAAGTGTGACCAATAAACAACGAGTGTTGTTCGAGAAAGTTTCTCAAACTTTGAAACACATAACTCCCAATTCCCTGGAAAAATAAAGTGTATTCTGAAGACAATTCTTTAAATAAAGTAGAATATATTCTGCAAGTGACGATATTTTTTTTTCTATCGCTATTGTTTGTGTTTTGTATAGTTTATTTTTTAATATTAAATATACTCATATGTAAATACTATACATAGTTAATAGTATGAGTACATACTTTAAATATAACTCTGTACGAAATTCAAACCATAAACTGGATTAATCAATATTTCATATTTCACTTAAATTAAAATTCTCCCAAAATAATCAAACTTGACAAAAAAACTTTTTAACAAAAAAATAAAAACCGACTTCAAACAAAAGCACTAAAAGGTAAAAAAATTACTGATTGGTAGTTTTCATTTACTATATCAAATATTTTCGAAGTCGGTGTGCTTTGCTTTTTATGGGCTGGCACCGATTACGAAAATATTTGATTAGGTATGTATTTAATAGGTAGGCTTTAATTACTTAGCCAAAGCACACCGACTTCGAAAATATTTGCTTAGGTATGTATAGTAAATGAAAACTACCAATCAGTTATTTTTTACTTTTTAGTGCTTTTGTTTGAAGTCGGTTTTTAATTTTTTGTTAAAAAGTTTTCATTTTTCCCTTTTTAGTGTAGACAGTAGTAGCAAAGTAAGAATTCTAACGTGTTAGGCTTGTCAAATCAAACAAAATAAGCCCAAACTAAAAGTATCTACTATTAGCCGTTGAAGAGTTCCACCTATCCACCTTCTGGCCTTACCATCAGATCAGGTCAACAATACCGAACCACTGTACTATCAACGGAAATAGAAACACTTGCAAAGTTTCAAGTCAATATGACAATTAGAAGTAGGTTAAATTCATCATTAGCTATTTTTCCACCCTTAGGGGTGGTATTTTATTTTTTGAAATGTTAGTTGAAAATATACCGACTTTAAAGTATTTCTCTCACTCTTAGCTATGGAAAATACGAGACCTCCGTCGACGTTTATAAACTATAGTATACCTCGATCTATAGTGGCCCCAAATGAAAATCATTATTTATAAATCAATAGAAGTTCACAATATAAGAAATTATCGTATAACAAACATAAAATCACAAGGAAAACTTTAAACTCGATTTGAGTATTTCCTATATTTAAAGTCGGTCAAAAACAAGACGGATATATGTACGTATAGGGCAAGCATCATGTCATGAGCAAGATAACTTCAAAAGTGTCTCAATATGTCATAATGATGGCACATCGCCAACAATTACCTCTGAATATGAAATTGTAAAACAAATGGACACTTGGAACAAAAGTTCACAACTTTTAGTACGATTGTCAGTATGAGTTACGTGAGCAGATTTTTTCTGTTTTATCCCCCTGAAGATAAAATATTTTTGTGTAAGTAAATGGGATTTACGTTAAGAGATAATGAGTGAAGTTGGCACTGGACTTAGTTACATAACTTATAATACGGACTAGGAGTAACTGAATCAATGTCTTTTCATAGAATAAAATATTTATATTATACATACTAACGACTCACCCTCGCTTCGCTTGGGTTTGTCTCTAGGTACGTTTTGACGGTAAATAAAAAATTGATAGACATATATATTATATATAGCTATGATAAGTTGTTGTGGGTTATATTATAACCCGTAGTTCGTAGACCGTCCGTAGACCCGTAGTCTGTGTCACTCTCGAACCCTCCAACTATCTCCATGTAAAAAATCACGTCAATCCATCACTTTGCTTCGACGTAAAAGAAGGACAAACAAACAAACAAATAAACACACTTTCACGTTTATAATATTTTAGTATGGATATCCATGATCTTCTTTCCAGAGAGGTAAATATAAATTAAATATGTTAGGAAATTAACACACAGCGCTATCTAGTTCCATGGTAAGCTATGAGGTTTGTGTTATGGATACCAGATAGTTGATACACTACATATACATATATATTATAAATATAAACACCTATGACTGGAGTACAAACATTCGTGCTCATCACACAAATGAATGCACCTAGCGGGGTTCTAACCCGCGACCGCTGACACGGTAACTAGGGTCATACAAACTGAGCCAAATGTGTCGTCGTGGGTAGAAGGTACACCTTATGACAGCAACAAAATGTTCAATTCCTTTTCTCAGACTAAAGAATTATATAGGCGGAGTCTACTAAAATAAATGTCAGGTTGATAGTATCGTAACTTGCGGTTTTACTAGTATTCTCGATTTCGCATTACAGATCGCTTTAACAATAAGGGTTGGATGTGTGTTAGTTAAGTTTACATAAAAACTAGCATTGCCCGCGGCTCCGCCCGACTTCAGATGACCAAAAACCAAATTCTAAGGTTTACATATTAGTATACTCTTACATTGCAGTTTTTGTGTTTTTTCTCAGAAATAAGACGTTTTCCCGCGATAAAAAGCATCCTATATGTTGACCCGGATAACCACCTATCACTATACCAAATATCATCAAGATTCCTCCAGTGATTTTTCTGTGATTCGGTAACAGACAGACAGACATAAATTCTAAAAACTATATATTCGGCCTCTGTATCGATAATAATGTTTATTTCAATAAGATTTTCCAAAAAATATTTGATGTACAGATTCGGCTTAGTTACAATTTTATTATATGTATAGATTTTTGAGAATGAATATTATTATGTAATACGATATTCTTGGTATATTGTGTATTGGTTTGGTGCCATGCCTGGGCCTGCTATGATGGATGCCACTGGTTTACCTGGCCCTTTTCTGGGGCATGCTTCTTTAATGTATTCATACAAATATTTTTTATCGATTTTAACTTTATATCCATAATTGGATAGTTTACACTATTAACCTAGTAAATATTCCTCTTATTTTTGTACTTAAAATTTGATTCATTTTCAACTAGCTGTACAATTAATTTATGATGCCTTGAAATCAATAAATAATCAATTGAATTCCCAAATAAGTGACGTTACACACACAGGTTGCTGCTGCCATACAAAATCTGTAGGGGAAGCGGCTTTTGACGACTTACAAAAAGTATGTAATACGTGTCTACGTCCGTAGAGTTGAATAGTTGACACAATACCTATATCAATGGAGATGGAAAATAAATCGTAACTCGGAATCAACATAATTAAAAAATAAAAATACTTAGCTTCTAATACTTAACTGAGTTACTAAGTTGTATAACTTGCAGATGTCGTTTTTTAGGGTTCCGTACCTCAAAAGGTAAAAAACTCTTAAAATAAAATAATAAAACTTAAAGAAATTAGATCACTCTCTTGTGCGTCTGTTCGTCTGTCTGTCCGTGTGTCACCACCGATTTTCACAGGAACGGGTGGAAGAAGAAGACACTCAGTTTTGACTTTATACCAGAGTTTATATTTCTTATTAGGTGTATAAAAATCAAGATTCTGAGTCAAGGCAATAAAAAGATATGGGCAAATTTAGATTTTCGAAAAAAATTGTAAGTACCAAAATTCACCTTAATTTTCAACTTTTTATATTTTTCGGAATTTTCCCTTTACTTGTGCTGTAAGACCTTGCTTAAAGTTAAACAGATTTCCTACAAATTTGTACGGAACCCTCGGTGGTCAGTCCGACTCGCACTCGTCCGGAATTTTTAAACAAAAGATGGGCCGTCGACGGTAATGATAAGTCATTCCTGTCTTTCTTACTACGAAGAAAAATAGCACAAATGAATCTAAGCGAATTGAAAAGTCACGCTTAAAAAATTACAAATAATAAATTAAAAAGACGCGCACAAACAAAAAGAAGACAAACAATTCTTTTTAAGTGAAGAACGTAATATTAAGTAATATTCGTCTTTTACTTAAATCGCTATAAGCAATATTGTGAAAGAATGTCGACAATCGCCATTTCTCATAGCTTGTTTAATTTCCTTTTAATTTTTCCAGCTTTTTGTCATCTCCCTCGCAGTTCATCTTTTGTAATTAAGTAATTATGTAGACCGTCCAGATTGTATTTAAAATGCGTTTTCAAACAAAAGAAATCCAGAGAAGCTTTTAAAAGAATTTCGCTGACAACCAAGTCACATTTATATATATATATATATTATATATATATATATATATATATATATATATATATATATATATATATATATATATATATATATGTATATATATAGGTAAAGACAAAACAGTTCGGTACCTTTTTCTTCTCTGTTTATTAACCAATTTTCTTTTTTGTTAATAGCTATTGATAAGCTTTAGTGTTATCAATAACAAATCGGTCAAGTGTGAATCCAATTCGCACATGAAGGGTTCTGTACTATCATACATATACTATTTTAATATGAGTATTTTACTCTATGTATGTAGTATATTGACTTCGATTATAATCGATTACGATCGATTAAAAATGTTTCTTGTATTATTATTTGTTATTTATTTCTATTATTTGTTGTTATAGCGGCAATAGCAATACATACTCTGTGCATATTTCAACCTGTTCATGAGATACGGATGTATCTCATGAACTATCAGAGGGATCTCTGACAGAATGAATTTTGAAAAATGTCAAAATATGTATTTATTTAATTGTATTGAAGAGCATTAATACCAAGTTTCAAGTAATTCTGATCATAAATATGTTTTTGGATTGTATTATAACGTGTTTCCCCGTGGGAGTTATATATTCTCCCGCAGTAAAAAGCCTTTGTCACTCTCCAGCCCCCCAACTATCTCCATACAAAAAATAACGCAAATCCCTCACTCTGTTTCGACGTGAAAGAAGGACAAACAAACAAATATTAGCATAGCACTTAAAATGAAATACCCAATTATTACATTTTTCACAATATTCACAATAATAATTATTCACAATATTTAAATAATTTGAATTTACAGTAATGAAATAACACACCCGACCGTTACTCGCACTCTCACACCCTGTCCATATGACAGTTGTGTCACATACATTTTTAGTCCCTCAACGACCGCGGACACGACGGCGTTACTTAGAAATTTAATTAATTTCTTAGAAATTTACCTGGAGGTGTAAACACCTCCAGGACTAACTAGGCATTAATAATAAAAAAAAGAATGTTGCCATCAATGCAATCGTATTATTAAAAATCAAATTAATAAATTCACGAAATAGTCCGAAAAAATAGTTTTATTTAAAATAATTATTATGTAACACATTATTATTGCCTCTTTAATTCATTTATTTTAATTCATTATAGTAAATACAGATATTTTAAATTAAAAGATATAAAAATGTGATGACTATGCTAACACAAACAAAGACACTCACATTTATAATATTAGTATGGATATGAAAATTGATGCACAGTGAGTTAGTATCTTATTCTTAAGTGAATTTCAGTATGTGCATATATGTAGGTATTTGCTAAAAGCCGTACCATTCCCTGTGGGATGCAGACATGCATTATCACGAATTAGGGCACTCTCGCCTAATAGCCTTACAAGCAATAAATATGTAATTGAATCTTGGCTCTATTGCTATATAACATACGTTTTAATTATTCAATTAATTTAGTTCTAACAAATTAAGTATTTTAATCGGCACTTAAAATAATTATGTATTAGTTATTCATATGTACGTATTGTATTATATGTAATAACAATAACAGATTAATTAATTCGTATAGTTAAAACAGACATGCCGTACAAAGTATGACAATAACAAGAAGTTAATCTAAGCTGCAAATTAATATTACGAGCCTAATATTATATCTATACATATAATAAAATTGTAAGTAAGCCGAATCTGTACATTAAATATTTTTTGGAAAATCTTATTGAAATAGACATTATTATTGATACAGAGGCCGAATCTAGTTTTTAGAATTTTTGTCTGTCTGTCTGTCTGTCTGTTACCGCATCAGGGAAAAACCACTGGAGGGATTTTAATGAAATTTGGTATGATGGTAGTTGGTTATCCGGGTCAACATATAGGATACTTTTTACCGCGGGAAAATGTCTCATTTCTGAGAAAAAATACAAAAACTGCAATGTAAGAGCATACTAATATGTAAAACCTAAGAATTTGGTTTTTGGTCATGTGAGTGCGGGCTAAGGGCGGCGGGCCGCGGGCGATGCTAGTGTATATATATATATATATATATATACACTAGCATCACATATATATGTATATATATATATATATATATATATTATGCTTCAACAATCTCATTTCTTTGACAAAATATATAAAGGAAGTACGCTCTCAAACTAATACGTTTATACGTCCTTTTTAGCAATCCAATAAGAAAACGAGTATTTTTTCATATTTCCAAGACGATGCTAAGATCTAAGCTCACAAAGGAAGCAACAACCGACAACCGTGCAGCCAGTATTGTATTCTGAGCGCTGAATTGGATGCAAATCGATGTGAAAGCTCTATTGCTATTCAATTTTTCTTTGTAATCTAAGAATAGGGGTCTCCTTTTTCTTCTAAAATAGCACAAAGTAAGAGCTGTGTGTGTTTTAGTTCAATGTCGAATATAAAATCGTATCGTAAGTTACAAAATGAAATAATTCGACTAAAGAAGATGTTAGTTACACTTTTATCTGCTTCTAGTGAATTTCATTTTGGTTTGTTTTTTTTTTAATTTACTATGAAGTATTTACTCTGAAGAGTGAAGGTCTGTATGAATACAAGAGAATATACTTTGTATTAGCATTTATTGACTCCTTTTTATTGTTTCAATATCGTTTTTAATAGAACATAGAATTAGAAAAAAAAACTAATTTTCTTAACCTGTTTTGCTTCTTCTTAAAATAAAAAATAGATCAGCTCTCTCAAAATCTTTAATAGATAGATTTTATTAAAGCCTTATTAAAATAGCCTAACCGTTTAGAAGTTAACCCTTAACAAATAAACAAACAAACATAAACAAAATATTTTTGTGAGTTTTTTGACAAATAAGTAACAACAATGTGATCTTATTAATAGTTATTGCGTAAAAAACAGTCCTATTGTAATGTATAAATATAAAGATTATTCGTTAGAAGAAGAAAACGATGAAGAAATACGAGTTTACTACATGTCAAGATTTATTTTAAACATACATGTCCCAAAGGAAGACATCACACAACAGATGTCAACAATCCTCGCATGCAAACAACGGTTTTATATCCAGATCGTGATTTACTCAATCGCATTCAAACTCAATCCACGACCGTTCACTGCTCGTCCCTATGAATTGAATTTAGACTTTGAGAGGGAATTAGATGAGATTTGCAAATATTGTTACATACTTTAAAATACTCTTGTAAAAGTAACGTGTTTACTGTGTTTAGTTAGTAGATGGGGAATGGATAAGGCAATATACACACCACTTTAAAATTAGCAACTCTAGTTGCTTATTTCAACATTTGGTAAAAAGAAATTAAACAAGCTGCGATTAACAAATCTCAGTAAGATTAAATCTAAAAACCTACTTACATATATTGTAAATACGAAAGCTTGTATGCGTGTATGTTTGTTACTCCTTTACCTTGAAAACGCTGGACGGATTTTGATGAAATTTAGGACAGAGAGAAGCCAGTTATTCGCTAGATAGTTTTAGTAATCAAATTAGCAGTCTATCTGCTAGTAGTCAGGGGTTCAAGTTCCATTAGGTACAGATATACATATTTCACCTAGTCGTGGCCACGCCACATTAAGACGGATGAGGTTCCGTTGGATTTTAGTGACTGATAGTAAATGTATTTAATTATGTAGAAAAAGGTATAGTAGGTATAGATGTATTAGCCAAACAAATGTTTGTATGATATGCGTGTGTGTGTATGGCTCATGTGAGAGTTGTCAGAGCTATTGCATTTGAGTTTTGACAGAACGTCACGGTAGTTAGCCCTATCAGAGTGCAATGTGAAGCGGCACCCTATAAATGGTCCGGTCTCTTCAAAATGGTTAATACCTGTAGGTATATACTAAAATTATCTAATTCTAGAAAGATGATTAAAATTAAAAATCACAGAACATAAAATTAGCGTGCACAAATATTACCAAAATTATTTTGATCAAGCCTTTCGTGACTTAAATAATTAGACATAGCTATAATTTCATTGGTCGATTGCTACACACATCACGTGATGCGCTCGGATACTAAACGATACGAAGAAAATCCAATATAATTTTATTGTTTCACAAGCGGAATGTAACGTGAATGCTTATTTTATTTTGGCCATTAAGCGGAAATTTTTATTTCCATGACGGGTTTAAGTACTATAAAATAGCGCACATCACGCTAACGTTTAAGATAACTTTGTACAAATTAACGGATTCAGAGACTATTTGTTGAGTAAACGAAATTTTTTATAGTTATTGTGAAATTACTTGATAACTGATAGTTTATATGAAAATTGATCATGTTAGTTCAAAATATTTTATTTTACCTATTTAATATCTACGTACTAATCTATACATGGACAATCTAGCATCATATAAAAATGTCTTCTTCATAAAAAAACATATAAAAATTGCGTATTTTTAGAAAAGACACCTATACCTATAGATAAAGTTAAAAACAAAACCCTATCTAAATACAAAATATGATCCAAATTGCTAGAGCCGCACAAAATAAATACATCCAAGAATTATTTAATATTACAAGATGAGTTTATTCGTCAGTGTCTTGTTCCATATCAAATTGGTACAGAAAATATTTTCGCTCCATCCATTTACACAGGTGAAGCCGAGAACTAGGATTGGTAAAAAATACAAATACGTAAAAAATAGCAAAGATATATATTTTTTTATTTTGGTCTCTTTGGTCAAAAATATAACCAAAATAAAAGTATTAATAGATCGTTATAAATGTATGTTATATATGTGTGGTGTATATAAATTCCAAAAATATTTTTAAAACAACATAATTTCACATAACAACATTCGTATATGGCAATAACACAATCAAAAATATGTACTGTGCTTACGGAATTTTGTTATATGCATTGACAGAGTTGGGATATTTGAAATATTTTGAAACACCGAAAATTATGCGATAAATTTTATAGGATACTTCGGAATAAGCTACCCTAAACTAAAATGATAACGTTGCATGCTTACCTGCTATAATAACGGGGGCAGAGCTGTCTTAAACGAAGAACATTTATCAAATACAATAACCGTTTTAAAATGTACATAACATATACTAATACTAAATTCGTAGGCATATATTTTGGTCAAAAAAATTGAGCGTTCAATAAATATGATACATAATATTATTAAAATAATATTCCAATACATATATTATTTAATTATGTAATGGCTTCACACGCGACTTTACTCGCAACTCCTTTGTGTGATAATGCGAGGTTTTAAGTTTATCAGATTCAACTATATATATATATAAACCGTCAATCAAGTGACAGTTAAAACTCTAGCTTTCCTGAAATTAAATAAATTAAGTCTAAATTGTATTTACAATAGTAGATATTAGTTAAAATAACTTATTAGTTTAATATCTCCAGATATTTAATTTTTATGTATATATCATACTGTGCTCGTATATGATCCTTTTTTTTTTGACATATTTATATATTAGCAGAACCCGCGGCTTCGCTCGCACTAAAATAAAATAAAAATACTAAAAAATAGATTTTATAAATTTCATCCTCTATTTTACCCCTTTACGGGAAGAATTTAGAAAAAATCTAAAACACATATTTATTTAATTGTATTGAAGAACATTAATATCTTTCAAGTAATTCTGATCATAAATTATTTTTGAGTTATATTATCCCCTGTATTATCTGTGTAAATCGCTTTTAAGTGATTCTGTCAAAGTGACAGCTAAAGTACGCGTCTGTGTCGATCGTTGGATCAGTGATCTTTACAATACGTTTGTACCATAAGCTTCAAGGCTTGGTTACCCAAGCAAGCGCGTTACTGAGCTATACTCTGTTATATTAATATTGAAATAATTCGTAGAGAAACGACGTCTTGTTAAATTAGTAGCATGACTGACTGGAAACGTCTTAAACGACCGTTAAAGATAATATGATTTTAAATGGTTTCGTTCGCAGTTAGATTGCTGATAGTAAGTTATATTTGATATTTCAAGCAATATCGCTCAAAGCTCGTTTTGATCAAACGTCGTTGAGCATTTTGTGCTCCACTACCTTTGCTTGCGGCTCCGTTCGTGTATTTGATATATATCTACATACACTTTATATATAATTGCTTCGCTCCTAAGGATCATAGCGCAATGTTATAATAATATCCCGAATCCATACGAATATTATACCTAAATGTGAAAGTAAAGTAACTATGTCTGTAAACTTTTCACGCTTAAAGCGCTGAACAGATTTCGATAAAATTTGAGAAGTACATATTGATCTTGGGAATCGACAATGGCTACTTTTGAGCCCTGCTACTATTACCACTCGAGCGAAGCCATGAGCGAAACTAGGAGACTATATATATATATATGGTCGCATTGAGAACCTCCTCCTTTTTGAAGAATTCGGTTGAGAATGCAAAAAAAAAATTAATATCAAAGTGTTCCCTACCAGAGTTTAGCGGTTGAAACATACAAAAAAATAATACCTTTGACCTTGTAATTTTATCTCTTAATATTTATAGTTCTTTTATACGTGTGTTTGTCACCTTACTCCTCCTAAAGAGCCAATTTGAATGAAATTTTGTGTGTATATTTCAATGGGCTCCTGAATGGTTTGAAAACACAATTGGACCTAGTCGGTTGCTCTGGTGTCGGTGTATCATTTAGTAGTTTGAACGCGGGCGAAACCGCGGGTATTGCTAGTATTAGCATAGAATAGATTATCTAATTAAAAATGTCGTTTTGTATTACTTTATTATTTATTCTAATTAGCATTGAGTTCCTTTCTTAATGCCTCATTGCATTAATATTCATCTACTACCGTTTAATATTTTTGACACATATTACGTTGTATTTAAGAAACACATTACACAATATATGTAATTATTATGTGATTAATATTACTCGCGTAGTGTCGATTATCGACCGTAATCATTTTAAAAAAATCGAGGAAAATATTATATATTATAAATGGAATTTACCTATATATAGAAATAAAATGTTTTACAATTTTTTTTATTTAAAATATCAAAGCTTGCCAATACCTACTGAACAAAAAGTAGGAAACCGGTTGATAAACAGAGGAGAAAAAGGCGGTGAACTGTTTTATCTTTACTTAATGACTATTTATATATAGATTATTATATGTATTCTATTGGGATTCCGTTATTATTAGTCTGTACTCAGCTTTTTTTAACGTCCCAATGCTGGGCACTGGCCACTCTTCAATATGGGGAGGATCAGGCCATAGTCCACCACGCTGGCCAAGTGCGGATTGGCATGATTAGTATATCTAACCTAACCTACTATAACCTAATACAGATAAATAAAATTGAAGCGTCTGTTTGTAATGTCACAATAACAGCGTTTTACTAAATGCATATGAAATTATATACGGTACTTATAAGAAAAACACATTTTTTAACATTTTTGTCTGTCTGTCTGTTTGTTCCGGGTAATCTCTGAAACGGCTAGATTGATTTTGTCGGGTCTTTCACTGGAAGATAGCTGATGTTATAGGGAGTAACGTAGGCTACTTTTATTTTAGAAAAAGAATTAGGATTCCACTCAAAAAAATTAAAACGTAGCTCTAGTTCAATATAAAAATAAAAAACAGTTTTATTGTTTACAATAATAAACATTGTTCTTACTTAGTTATTAATTTTAAATATATCAAAACGACTTCATTAAGTTAAAAATAACCAACACTAAATCCAATAAAAATATACAAATAGTACACAAATTATATTTAAAACAAAACAAGATGATTAAAGCTAAGAACTCAAAAGACTTGAGAAGCAATTCGTAGAAGGCTAAACATGATTTTAAAGGAGACAAGCGAGTCAAACAGTCGTTAAGTCAGCGTCCGCTCGAAAGAGATCTCAGATATGCGATCCACAGGGAAATGGAAATGCACTTAATGCATACGTAATCAAATTATCTCGGTGCGCGGCTTGCTTACGCTTTCCGGCCGACAGTTACACCAACAGTGTTTTCTTTTTAAATACATACATTACTATATATATATATATATATATATATATATATATATATATATATATATATATATATATATATACATTACTATATATATATATATATATATATAAACGACAGCTTAGAAATATGATATCAAGTATCAACTGGCCTCTTCAACCTTTAAAATATTAAACACAAAACGGTTAATATATAATGTGACAATGTAATGACTTAATTTAATAAGTTAACTCGATTTTAAATTATTTTCAATAATTTCATGTTCACGTCACACAAACTTTTTCTTAAGATTTTGATATTTTCAGATAAAGTATATTTTAGCATAACCGCGTCCAATTATACCATGAAATCCACTTAGAAATTATTAAAAGTTTCAAGTTGGATTAATAAAGTGAGTCTCGAGGGAATTAAATGAATATTTAACAACGTATAATAAGTAGATGTTACCAAGGGTTTTTTATTCTACTATAATAACTGGCATGCGTTTATTTAAATTCGCTGTACATTTTTTTTTAATTACAGACATGGTTATCGTTATCTATATCATAATAGATATACATTCTTATACTGCAACCGCCCCTTTTGATACAGAATTACTACCAATATGAAGAATTTAAATATACGTTGTGTTTATTGACTGTTTTAAAGTATATATTTATACCCGATAGTATATAAGGCTTGATAAAAAATATTTTATTTTATATTAGCCAATACCCGCAACTTTGTTCAAGTAAAATTCATAATTTTATATAAGCAATATTTCTCAATTTCACAGCCACATTCCATTTCTAAAGTTTCATTGGAATCTCAACCACCCTTTCCCCTTTAAAATATAAATTGCCTAATATGATTAAATAATTATATTTATTATAGTTGAATATAATAAACACAAACTCTCATCTGACCTCTAATAATCCCAGCTTTAGTGGTCATTGACATTTTGTGATTAATCAGTCAGGGAATGAGTGGTACTTCGCTTATACGTATATCCATAGATTATACTAACATTATGATGGGGAAGAATAATTCAATTCAATTAAATTCTCATGTTAATGGCTTCAAAGCATGCCAGTTGAGCACACATGATTAATTCGCCAATGTCTCGTACAATGGAGAAGACATGAAAGAGATTGGGCGGTAAAATAAAATCATTAAACAAAATTAAATTATAATATATAAAAAAGCAATAAATTTATAAAAACCTTGTACCTACTACAAGATACAACACAATCTAATATATAAAAATCTCGTGCCACAGTGTTTGTGTTCGCACACCTCCGAAACGGCTCGACCGATTTTCATGATTTTTTTTTGTATATTTGGTAGCTATGAGAATACTTACGACCGTAAAGTATTTGTGTAAGTGAGGTGAGTCGCTGTATAACATAAAACCATTTTTTTGTAGATTGAACGCGGGTGTAGCCGCGGGTTCTTAGCATATACCAAAAAAACTTAATAGAAATATGTAAGTGGTTTGTAAATTCTAGTTACAAATTATATACAAAATATTATGTAACTTGTTCCAAGTCATACGAGTATGATACGGTGTGATGTACAGTAAGGTTAAACATCCATTGATATACCTCGCCGTGCTGGGGACAACCTGTCAGTTACTAATGAGGGACCGCCAGTGTGAACACAGCATTACACTCGTACATTTTTAATCTGTTATCCGACTCACCTTTGTTTGAACCCCTAGGGAATGCTCTATAATGATAGGGCAGTGCACACTGGTTGTATAGCGCAAAATGCTTCATATAAAATATTGTAATAAGGCTTCATATATTTCAAAACTTCATGTACATTAGTGGTCTATCTTTAAATAGCGCGTTTTAACATTTCATTTTTACATTTTTTTATTTAGTTCAAAGATTTAATTTAATTTAATCATATGTTTAATTATAATTTATTTATTAATTTGATAATTATTTATTTAATTTTATATTATTAAATGTTTATAGTGGAAATCAATTTATATAAAAAATCACATGAATCTGTCGTTCCGTTTATACGTGAAAGAAAGTTATGCCGCGAAACAAACAAACAAACAAACATACTTTGACATTTAAACTATTCAGTAAGTATTCGTAAATTAAATAGATTGTACGGTCATCATATACTTTTATACCAAAATTATTTACTCAATTGGCACGCTTTGAAGCCATAAACAAGAGAATTGAATTGAATTAAAATGATTTACGACTGTGTTTTGTACTAAAATTATTATTTTTGAAATTTTCAGTAACAGCCTGAAGTAAATTGGCAGTTACACCCCATGACTTGGAAAGCTCTTTAAATCCTCGGTCGTGGGCCTGATCTTCCACCGGTCATGTTGAAATGCTGTCCCATCGGAATTTGAGAATAATAGGAACAAAAAATGTACTCGTATTTGGGCACACACATGTGCCCTATAAATAACATCTACGGAGCTTTTCAGTGGTATTGGCCACTTCTTACGAGACTAACAGTAAAACCAACAGTATTTTACGTGTAAACATAGCATAGTGATAAAATGGCAATTTTTAAATTAACTAAATGGAAATAGTTGTTCGCTTTTGAAAAGCGATGTTATACTATATTTCGATGGACATCCACCCTTAACATTTAGTACATTAAGATCATTGCGTCAAGTCCCGCTTGAATATATCGTGCATTAGCGCGACTCGTATTATAGAATGCACTCAGACCATTCATACTATGTGAAGGTCTACTGTTTTATCAGCGGCATACAATTTAAATACGTTTTATTTCTTTCATGTTGCTGTATATTCATAAACGACTTCAAACTAACTCAGGCATGATTCTACTTTGTAAAGAATGAAACAGTAACTATAGTTATAACTAACGACTCAACCTCACTTCGCTCGGGTTCTTCCCTATATGATTATTCAAATTGACATAACTTTTTTTATTTATGAACCGATTGAAATAGAACAAATATTAAATGTTAAGCGAAGCTTACTAAAAATACATTCGGGAAAACCGCATTCAAATTAGTTAAGCTATTTCTGAGATTAGCGCGCACAAATCCACAGTCAAACAGACAAAAATTCTAAAAATCATTTTCTTGAGTCCTATTGCGTTAATAGAGGCCCCCAATATTAGTTTTTCTCAAGTATCTTACATGTACAGACAGCGATCAGTTACAATTTTATTATTTGTATAGATTTTCCTTATATATTTGTTCATTTACAATCAATGAAAGATTATTCTTATTATTTTAGTTCTTAATATATTTTAGTTCAATGCAGCAGCAGTATGTGCGCAAATCTAAGCACATTCTCTATACCTTTTATTCTCAAAGATCGATGGGACGATACTTTGACACGACTGGTGAGAGAGGGACAATCCGCTTCATGTATTCTCTGAGGCACGGGGTTGCAACGCCGTCAACTTTCCAACTCCGGGTTTCTACTGGGAATTTCTTACCAAAAATCACAATAAAAATACTTTCTATCCCGAGACTCGAAGAAGGGCCTCAGCATCTTCAGCTGAGACTTACAAGGCAGAAAAGATAAGGCAGGCAGGCAGAAAGACTAAATATAGGCGATAGAGGTATATAAGACCATTGGAACCTAGACAAAGTAAGGGTAGGTTTACTAGTTAATATTATTACTTGCATTGCTTAGACATACTGGTTAAGAAAGGGTTGCGAGCAAACAACTATCCGCGAGAGCCCTCACGCACGAGTTCGAGTACGCGTGCATTTAACGATGCCCGAACTTAGCGTGATTTAAGGGAGAACTTCATCTTTTCAGACTATTTGTTCTAGAACTAAACAAAACTTTATCGATCACTTTTAAATATATAAGTATAGTATACTCTTGTAGAGAACAAACTTGTGAGACTACTCTGTTTTACAATTTTCGTTAGAATCAATTATATATAATTTTTCGCTTATTATTTTCAACGGTTGGATAGGTGCGTACGTTTTGATTTATACTTAAATATTTTTTTATGCAGTGAAAATGATTGAATTTATCATATTAGACGTATAATACGTGTATGCATTTTGTTTAACTCTATTAATATATATATATATATATATATATATATATATATATATATATATATATATATATATTTGAGATGTGATATAATCCATATCGAGAGTTTGTAGAATTTTCTCTCAATTTGTTAATCACGCGTAAACAGGTAAACGATTTCAATAGGACCTTAATTTTGTATAAAAATTAGGGTCTCAATAATTCATTCATTCAAGTCATATATTAATGGCTAAGTTTAATTTGCTCTTCATTTATCTTTTATTTAGCTTAAGTGCGCTTCTATGATGTCCTCTCTGATATGGCCATCATAAGCCCAGCTTGAGATATTAGAAAGGGCAGTATATACTGCCCTCTACACACTAATAAAAAGCTACAATAATGCAAGTGGCTATGTACTCAAAACAAATTTATACACATACTTTTATTCTTTTTTGTAAAATACACAGACTGACACTTTATTTTGTTAAAAAATACATATTATCTTTCATATTAATAAGAAGTGACGACATATTTGGCTGACTTTGTAGTGATCCTACTTGCTGTGTCAGCGGTCGCGGATTTGAGTCCCGCTGGGAGCATTCATTTGTGTGATGAGCAAAAATGTTTGTACTCCTTTCATGGGTGTTTATTTTTATAATGTGTAATGTGTATGTATTTAAAGTTATATATGTGTAGTGTATCAACTATCTGGTATCTATAACATAACCCTCGTAACTGACCATGGAACTAAATGGTGCTGCGTGTTAATATCCCAACATATTTATTTATTTATAAAATACTAAAAATATATAAATATGATACGTGCAAGGACTATCATAAAGTTTTCTATTAGCGATATGGTAGCGATATTATAGAAAATCAATTTGTATTAAAGGAGCCTTGCTTAGAATATGAGATGACAGGATGCCCTGTTTGTAACAAAATAGTATATTGTACATAAATAGATATTGTAAGATAGATATCGGAATTAAGAAACAAATGCTTGTTATAATATCTTCAATATCACCACAAAGCACTTAAAGAGAAATTCAACCACCAATTTCAAAAGTACGCATTATGGTTTCAGAATTTATGATACTGTTAATAGTGATTGATGACTTATAACTTATGGAATTAAATTTTCATATTTTAACGATAAATCTATTGCTATTATAATATTTTTTTGTTATATTTAACTACTAATGATTTTCCTTAAAACATCCCTTCTATGTTCATAAAACACCATGTAATATAACTTATGTATATTATGCATATCATAAAATCTCCCATTGACGCTAACAGTCCAATAAAAATTTAGAAAAAACATCACCAATTTTTTGAAATTGGCCAAAATATCATTATTTAATTATATATTTCACTAGCATTGCCCGCGGCTCCGCCCGCGTTCAGATGACTATAAACCAAATTCTTATGTTTTAAATATTAGTATACTCTTACAATGCAGTTTTTGTATTTTTTCACAGAAAGAGATATTTCCCCGGGGTAAAAAGTATCCTATAAACCACACGTTGACCCGGATAACCAGCTATCATCATACTAAATTTCATCAAAATCTGTCTACTGGTTTTCTCGTGATGCGGTAACAGACAGACAGACAAAAATTGTAAAAACTATAGATTCGGACTCTGTATCGATAATAATGTCTATTTCAATTAGATTTTCCAAAAAATATTTAATGTACAGATTCGACTTAGTTACAATTTTATTATATGTATAGATTTATGAGTTTATATGTAACACGACATTACTTTACATGTAAGTTGAATATAACGTTATGTATCAAGGAAATCTCCTTTTTTTACCCGATCCCGGTAAAGCCTAAAAGGAGAGTTATGTGTTTGACTTTTCATCTTTTTAACATGCTTTTTACACTGTTGAGTTTGTTTTTTTTTATGTTTTTTATTTTTACATTACCAATATTATAAGCTAGAAATCACTATCAATCAGTGTATTAATTTCATAATTATGTATCAATAAACAACAAATAATATTTTCAGAAAGTGAAACCAGTTCTGGATATGAAACGTGTCGTCGTAACCTAAAAATCGCCGAAAATTCATTCGACCCTCGTTACAATTTTTATAATCAAAAATGCAAATCCGAGAGCTAAAATTACTCTAATTTGCAAGTCAGTTTTTGTCGACTAAATTTTGAACCTTCACTTTGAACGAAATTCGCATTCCTTCGTAATTACAGGCCTAGATTTCTTAATTTACCTTAAATACCAAATAAACTTTAATTATAATGTAAATAAAATAATATGCGGGCTATTCTTTTGTCATGCAAACACAGTTTATGACATGAGATTACTTTTCCCATGAAAATTATAGCTCCCGTAGGATATTTGTATGAAATGACCAATATATAAAATGAGTTTCCATTACATATAAAAACAAGCGGCTTTCCTGCACTTCGCTCGAGTTTGCACCTAGAAAAACAAAAACAAAACTATCCCACGGGAACCGTACATGTTTCCGGGATAAAAAGTAACCTATGTGTAATTATTCTGATATAATGAGCTTATATTGTTGTAAAGTTTCATTAAAATCCATTCTTTAGATTTTGTGTGAAAGACTAACAAACATTCATACATCTTCACAAATTTTCGCATTTATAATATTATCAGTATTTTTCTCAAACATATTATGTAAATTATTTAAAAGACGAAATATTAAAGTATTGAAACGTTTCACTTATTGAAATAATTTAAACATAATACTATAAACACCTTTTTAAAATCGTAAACTGTTGGCCAAAATAAAATGAGACGTGGGAAATAAAATTTAATAGTGCTCCCATGGGTTATGATGTTCTGGCTGCATCTGCATCACAAACGTCGGCGAAAATTTTTCAGATCGCGACGAAATCCGGCTCACTACCGAACTGAATACATTTTCATAAAGTTTTGCATTTTTGATGAATCTAAAAAAAACTTCCACACGAATCAACATTTTCCCTGGCTTTTTATTATTTTTAACCTTTTAAAGTTCGCAGTTTATTTTTGGTTATGAATCAGCCTATTGGTTGAGGTAAGACCATAAAATCTCTATTACATTAGAATATTCAAAGTAAATCGCTTTTTTTATTTGAGACTAGTGACCTGTCCTGGCTACGTCTGTGTACATAAGTATACCTGCGATTGGTTATCACTGGTTATGTCTGTTGCATTCAGACGATTAATGTCATATTAATTTACGATTTAAGTGTGCTCCTCAATTTACTAAAGTTTTATCGGAAAAGCATAAAATGTTACAATAATGCATATAATATATGTACATATACATACATAAATTTATCGGTTTGTTCATACAAAAACCGACGAAATAAATTAGCTATTTTATTATTTATATAGAATTTATAAAAAAATATAAAGTGATTTTTATTTTAATCGTATTAAATTAAGTGGTCAAAGTCACTTGAATCATAGTAATATTATAAAAACGAAAATATACGAGTAAATATATTTATTTCTTTACGCTATAATGGCTTTGATTTCATGATAAACGGATTTGAGTTAAAATAAAATGTAGACGATGAAAAAATACTTTGTTGTATCATATTTGTAAAAATTTACATAAAAACTAAATTCTGTCATGTATATGTATTTAATTAAATTTTCATATTGAAATATTGCTTTATAAAAATTGTATAACTAATTACACACGGTTTTCGTAACAATTATTGGTTCGGCAAGCCGTAATTAATATCTTCCTTGACGTATCATCTATACATTAATAAAATTCTGAGTCGAATCTGTACATTAAATATTTTTTGGAAAATCTTATTGAAATATTCATTATTATCGATACAGAGGAGAATCTATAGTTTTTAGAATTTTTGTCTGTCTGTTTGTCTGTCTGGGCACGCATCACGGAAAAACCAACAGATTTTGATGAAATTTGGTATGATGATAGCTGGTTATCCGGGACAAAATATAGGACTTTTTACTGCGAGAAATTATCTCATCTCTGAGAAACCTATACTAAACGATAAAACGTAATCAGGGATGAACCCGAGCGAAGCGAGGGTGAGTCGCTAGTAATAAATATAAGAGAAAAACACATCATCCACTTTACCTATCTGAAATTCTCCAAAAAATTGTGTCCCCGACGGCCAGTTTTGTAATCAAAAATGCAAATCGAAAGTTTAAATTATACGTATTTGCAAGTCCGCCTTTCGGTTAACGAATTTGTTGTTAGATATTCATGTAGCTCAGATAATTTTCAAAGACATTATTTAAGACTATAACGAATTAACATCTTTTTGTTTTTATAAGAAACTAAGTGATAAAATAGACAGAGTGTCATAAAACTAAATGAGAAGCCAAAAAATAATGTTTTAAAATAATAATATCTATTCTATTAGATACTGTGATAAGTAAATAAACGTTAATAAATAAAAATGGCAAGTTAATTATTTTATCTGTTCCGAAATCTATTGATTTTATTTTAATATAGAAATAAAAATAAAATAATAAACAGCTAATATTAAATTAGCTCTCCTTCAAGGGAAGGAGTACCTACTGTAATGTATTCAGCCTTTTTTAACGTCGCACTGCTGGGCACGAGTCTCCCTTCAGTACGAGGGGGATCAGGCCATAGACCACCACGCTGGCCAAGTGCGAGTTAGCGGACTTCACGTCTTTTGAAAACTCGCTAGGTTCTTTCAGAAATGCAGGTTTCCTCTCGATATTTTTCGCCGTTAAAACGAGTGGCAACCATGTTGGAAATGATTCGCACATGAACATATCAGAGGAGCGAGACCCGAGATTTGAACCCGCTTCGCTCGGTTTCCCAAGCGAGCGCGTAACCACTGGGTTACCACTGTACATTTATAATATAAATCATTATCTAATATCTAAATTTTACTATTAAGTGAAGTACCGGATGCTTGAAACGTTTTAATTCGACAAAGTTTTCTATCTGGAACTCTGGCCGTGAGTTAAATCATTGTTCCAACACAGACATATTTATATTAAATGTTCATTTTAAAATGAAGATTTAAAAATGTTTGACAATTATATTAACAAAAGACTTTACTTAGATAATAAAATTCAATATATTTCACAATGTGTTTCAATTTACATAACAAATGAGTTTCCTCGAAGTCGCTTCAAAATAAATTAATGAATCAAATAGAAGTTCTAAAATAATCCAAACTGTACGCAGATTGGACGGAAAGAAGTTTTAATGATGATTTATACGAGGAGTCGGGGAAAAAATGGAATCTGTAAAGATCAAGTGAAAATTAACATACTTTTGTAATGACGGGGTATAAAGAGTTAACGAAGGAAAGTTTAGGGGTTTGAAATAAATGGTATTTTTAGGGTTCCATACATCTAATGTACCTAAAACCGAATCTCTGTTCTTTTCTGCTATATTACTATTTTCTTCAATTATTCTGGACAAACATTTTACATCGTTATATTTATATTTCAAATTATAATTGATTCGGCTGCAGATCCGGAGGTTCCGGATTCTAGTCCTGGGTTGGACCTTTAGGTAGTGCAGTCTTTCTGTGTGTTAGAAAGCATGTAGAGCCGGTCCTGCATCTGTACTCTAACCGTTGTATCGAATGAACGTCCCACGAAAGTATGTGAGCCATAGGAATAGAGAGTAAACTTGTGTCTGTGCGTACACTTGTGTACTATTGTACACCATGGCTAAAATGGATATAAGGAACTTACGTCTAAAACCAAAATTAAGTAAAAGAATTCTGAAAGTCATTTAATTTTAGCAATTGAATGCAGTGTATTAAGGGTATTCTCAAAATTTACTGAAAAGTAAAACTATAATTGTTTTTTTCTAAATCTTACAATACACGGACTGTTCTCTTTGTTATCCCAACTTTAGAATTTTTTGAGAGCGCATTGTGAATTTACACCTAGTTTACTACTTTTTGCCAATATCGAGATTACATTATAGTAGAAATATCGTTTATATTAACTAAATAGGGTCACATTTTTATATGATGAATTATGAATATTTACTTCATGCGAGAATCGAACACATGACTCAATTAGTTCTCCTTCTTCTTCTGCCTGGCATTATTAATCCCGGCTATTGCCAGGGTCTGCCTTCCTACTAAGTCTCCTCCACTTTGCACGGTCTTTGACGTCATCCTGTGTGAGTCCATTGGCTCTCATATCCTTCTTCACGACATCCAGCCATCGCTTTCTTGGGCACCCGGGAGGTCTTGTTCCAGGGACAGACATATCAAGGCACTTCCTTCCGACATAGTCCTCAGACCGACGTGCGATATGACCATACCACCTCAGACGCCGCTCTTGGAGCTTATCCGCTACGTTACGGACCCCGAGACTACCCCGGATGAACGTGTTGCGTATGCGGTCAGCCCGCGTTACGCCACACATCCACCTCAGCATCTTCATCTCCGTGACGTGAAGCTCCTGAGTGTGCCGAGATAGCGCTGGCCAACACTCGCTCCCGTATAAAAGGACCGGTCGGATGATGCTCTTGTATATCTGTCCCTTGAGCTTGGGCGGTATTCTGCGATCACAGACCACACCTGTGACCTCTCGCCATTTGGCCCAAGCAGCGCTTATACGGGCTTGAACGTCGTGGTCGATGCTACCGGACTCGTGTAGGACGGATCCAAGGTACCTGAACTTCTCCGACTTAACGGCTGGTTCAAGCCCTATTTGGAGGGTGCTAGAGTCCGGACTCCCGCAAGCCATGTACTCGGTCTTTGCCACATTTAGTTTGAGACCGCCGTTCTCAAGCGTACCCTTCCACCGGTTGACCCTACGCTCCAGCTCCAGACGGCTCTCATCAACGAGCGCTATGTCATCTGCATACATCATCAGCCATGGAGGCTGGTCCTGGATGCAGGCAGAGACAACATCTAGTACTACGTTGAACAAGAACGGGCTGAGAGCCGAGCCTTGGTGGACCCCTACAGTGATCGGAAAGGGCTCGGTATCGCCAACAGCGGTTCTAACCACGGAAGTGGAATTGTGGTACATGTCTCTGATAATGTCAATATAGGTTTCGGGCACGCCCTTGAATCGCAACGCCCACCAGATGCATTGACGAGGCACACAGTCAAAGGCCTTCTGCAAGTCCAAAAATGCCAAATGCAGAGCTCTCCTTTTCTCCCTGTAAGCCTCGACCAAAGTTCTAAGGGCAAAAATGGCGTCAATGGTGCTTGATCCCGGCTGGAACCCATATTGACACTCAGAGACAGCACACTCTCGGCGGAGCCTGAGATCGATCACGCGTTCGAAGAGCTTCATGGTGTGACACATGATTTTGATCCCTCTATAACTACCGCAATCCTGAACACTGCCCCTGCCTTTGTATATAGGGGTAATGAAGCTTAAGCGCCACAGGTTAGGCATCTTTCCAGTGTTCAGGATGCAGTTAAAGAGATCAGTAAGCATGAGTACACCAAGAGAGCCTAACGATTTCCACGCCTCGATCGGTATGTCGTCAGGTCCCTCCGCTTTTCTGTTCTTCATGCGGCGAAGACAATCCCGAGTTTCGTCAGGTGTTATTGGGGCAACAAGTCCTAGGTTAGGGGGCGGTTCGGGGGGAAGACTATATAAGTGCTGGTTGTTCAGGAGCTCCCGGAAGTAATCTTTCCATCTCTCTTTCACAGAGGCCTGGTTACAAAGCAGCGTGCCCTGGGAGTCCCTGACGCAAAGACATTTTGTAATATCTTGCGTCGCTTTATCCCGGGCACGTGCCAGCTTGTATATGAGCTTTTGCCCCTCCGCAGTTTCTAGCTTATCATATAATGGTGATAAGCTATCGCTGCGGGCTCTGGCTACAGCTCTCTTGCTAGCACGTTTGGCTGCATTGTACTCTTCTCTATCTACAGCAGTGTTGGTTTGCTGCCACTCTTTAAACGCAGTCTTCTTTTCTCGAATCGCCCCCTGCACCTGATCATTCCACCACCACGTCTCCTTGTCGATGACTCGTCCTCCCTTAGAAACGCCAAGAACTCGCCTTCCTGCCGCGGTAATTACTGACTGGGCTCGATCCCAAGCCTCCTCGGCGGTTTCGGTGTCATTCGATACATTTTGCTTTTCAACCTCCGCCAAGAAGTCCATCCGCATCGGTCCATTCAGTAACCACCACTTGATTCTAGGTTTGCGTTTCTCGGCTAGTTTCTTTTTCGGGGTAAACATATAGTCCATGACAAGGAGACGATGTTGGGCCGTTAGGCTTTCACCCGGAATGACTTTGCAGTTAATCACCTTGCCAATATGACACCGTCTGGTCAGGAGATAGTCAATTTGAGTTGAGTGAGGACCGCTCTTATACGTGATAAGGTGCTGAGCATTCTTTTGGAAGAACGTATTCACGATGGCCAGATCAGACGCGATACAGGTTCTTAGAATGTGTGCTCCCTCTGCATTGCGACGACCATAACCAAAACCACCGTGAACACGTTCATACGTTTCAGCTGCCTTACCTACATGACCGTTCAAGTCCCCCCCAACAACTATCACTTCGGTAGTCTGTACAGCGCGTAGTACCTCTTCAAACTGCTCCCAGAAGGATTCCTTCTCGGCCTCACTACAGCCTGCCTGGGGGGCATAGGCACTGATTAAGTTGGTGGTAACACCCTCAATCAGTACCTTTACCCGCATCAGCCGGTCACAGCAACGGTCAACTTCAAGGAGACCATTCCGAAGCTCTTCAGAAAGCACTACCGCTACACCGTTTTTACCTGAAGGTGACCCAGTGTATATAAGCTGGTAACCCTGTCCGATGTTACGGGACTTATTGCCCTTCCAGCGAGTTTCTTGAAGGAAAGCACACTGGACCCGACGTCTCACGAGTACATCTGCGAGTTCCCTGCATCGTCCTGTTAGAGAGCCAATATTCCACGTTGCAAAGCGGAGTTTCCGTCTGGGTACTAACGTCTTTAGCCGTGCCCGTACTTGACACGGTAGCCCTTGCCCACTTGTCGCAGGTGTAGGGTGATGTGCCTGCGCGTCGTTTAGCGGCGACGCCCTAGCCGTACCCAGAATTTTCTTTACTCTCCTCATATAAATGGCGAAATTGGTTTTAAATGGAGCGATTGCCATCTGACCTCCAAAACCCCGCATTTCGTGGGTAAAACCAGGGTAGGAAATGGATCAAAAAGAGGGGATGACTCAATTAGTTATATAATAGAATTCTATTGGATTACAATAAATTTCAATGTGGCTATGTAACATACAGATTAAGTTAAACTTTGTTAAAAGTAGGTTTATTAGTATTACTTTGTACTCTTTATCGTCAAAAACAAGACGTTGAGTTGAAGAAGCGTGTTCTTAATTTAGTTATCCTAATAAATATTCATAACTAAGCGACTCACCCTCGCTCCGCTCGGGTTCTTTCCTACTTACGTTTTAATGTTTAGTATAGATTTTTCAGTGATGAGGTATTTTCTTGCAGTAAAAAGTATCCTATATGTTGACCCGGATAACCAGCTATCATCATACCAAATTTCATCAAAATCCGTCCAGTGGTTTTTCCGTGATGCGGTCACAGACAGACAGATAACATTTCTAAAAACTATAGATTCGGCCTCTGCATTGATAATAATGACTATTTCAATAAGAGTTTCCAAAAAATATTTAATGTACAGATTCGGCTTTGTTATGATTTTATTATATGTATAGATTAAATACAATATTTGAACAAGTTCGGGCTGTCCATAGTTTCCTCATTTAACGCGTTTTTTATTTTTTAACACTGTTTTCGGGAAATTGGTTATCATAAGTTTTAATGCGCTATTAATTATATATTTATTATTTTTTATTTATATATTACATTGTAATATACAAAATAAAATTACAATGTAATAAAAAAAAAGAAGAAAAGGAGGAAAAATATTTATTTTTAAAATCTCAATGCGGTCTCAATGTAGTTTTCGGTCAATCTACCTAACGTTAAATGTCACTATTTCATGGCTTTTCAAATCTTTTTTAGTTTCCGTCTAAAATAATAAATATACACAAAAATCTGTGACAGTTAACGTCGCCCAAAACTGTTGTGGTGCATATATGGACATGAACAGTGAATATATGTGCATTGTACATATATGCGTGAAAAATACAACATGAAAAAGCAAAAAAAATCAAAAACATCTTAATTATAACAACTTTATTAAATAAAACTATCTTTTCGGATTATTTCGCGGATTTATTTTGATTTTTGGTTCCCGACGTTTCGAATGCTTTACAGCATCCATGGTCACGGGAGAGACTGAGGTGTTACATGTCTTAAAGATATAGTTGTTACAGACAGCCTACCCACAATTAACAAAATGAAAATTGCACCAATTACATTACAATATTTTTAACTTTAAACATTTTTATAATTTTAATTATAATTGAATATGGAAAATTATTTATTTAATTTTTGCTATTATTTTTATAATTATTACAATTTTAAAAATATTAATTAGTAATCTATATTTAGTGTTGCCATTATTATATTTATAACCATAAATAAAAATATAAAAATATAGTATTAATTATTAAAGCCATATAATTGTTCTATGTGTAATTTAAAAAAGTTAAAATTAATTACGGATAATCATTTTAATTTAGTTGCTATTATTTAAAAACAACTTACTAAGCAACACTATTAATATATACTTTTACAAATGAAAAATATTAATCTGATAAGCTGTCATTTTGATCTACACAGTATGAACTTACTACATCTGCCTGTCTGTTATGTTTATATTTATTATTTGATTTTATTATATTAATAACAGGATCCCATGACGATGGTAGTACCCAGCCATCTTCCCTATTGAAATTTGGATGTTTTTTAATTTCTATGGCTTCTCGAATCATTCTAGGGCGATATCGGTTTTCTTTCGCCAGGATTTGAGGTTTATCGAAATGAATATAATGGCTTGGGCGGTCCTGGCTATGTTTGCAGACAGCAGATGTTGTATTGCGACGGTGCTTCACATCAGCTATGTGTTCTTTGACCCGGGTTCTAATGGATCGCTTTGTTTGTCCAATGTAAGAGAGCCCACAATCACAATCAAGCTTGTAGACTCCTGCATCTTGTAGAGGGATGTGGCACTTGACAGGTGGTAAGAACTGACTAATTTTCTTTGGCGGCTTGAAATAAGTTTTAATTGAAGCTCGCTTTAGAATGTAGCCAATCTTGTCAGTGACTCCTTTCATGTATGGCAAGAATGCAGGGACGCGCTCGACTGTGGCTGGTTTCACTCGGTCACTGTGACGCAGGCGCGGCACTTGCAGCTTGTTGTCACGCAGAACTTGCTTGACATGTTGCAGTTCTCCGGCCAGGTGTTGCTCGTCACAGATCCCGCGCGCTCTCTGAAACAGAGATTTTCCCACGGTAGCTAACTGTGAAGGATGGTGGTGAGATTCACCGTTCAGGTACCAGGTAGGTTTTATTTAATAATGTCAAACATTCGCGTAAATCTAAGAAAGTATTATATAACAACTTTTCTAAAATAAAATATAAGGGCAATACAGTAACAGTCTCAAATTGGCCTCATAAAAATTTAATGCAAAAAAACGTAAAAATATTTTTATGGTGTAAAACGGCGATACTTGCCATTCTCTCACTATATAAAACGTAAAAATCTTTTGAAATATTTGATTAATCAACTTTGATATATTTATTGTATTTATTTAATAGTTGAAAATAATGTAAAAAAAATATTGTAGAATATATATAATATTTAGTTCAATATTATAAAGGAACAACCTTTCTCACTTTCCTCGCAACAGATAGACAAGCATATTTTTATCTATATGTATATTCTATATACATATACAAATGGTGAATCTATAGTTTTTGGATTTTTGTCTGTCGGTCTGTTTGTCTGGGAACGCATCACAGGAAAACCACTGGACAGATTAAATATAATTAAGATAAAATTTAATATGATGATAGCTGGTTATCCGGGTCAATATATAGGATTGAAAAAGAGACTACTGAGAGACTGAGAAATCTATACTAAACGTTAAAACGTAACCAGGGACGAACCCGAGTGGAGCGAGGGTGAGTCGCTAGTATATATATATATATATATATATATATATATATATGACTAGCTCAGCTGCTCAGCTCAATTACCACAATGTAATTAGTTCTGAAATAAAGTCTTCATCGTCAGGTGAAAAAGGATATTAGAAATCTGCGCACGTCACGTTCAGACAATCGCGTTCGCTAAAAGTTGGGAACTTTTCCTCCAACTTCTTCCTCCTGTTCTACAATGGAGTATGCAATTCGAATTAATTCCTTACATTTTACAGTAAGCTGTAAGTAAGAATAGTTCGTGTTGATTGAATTATTATCGTCACTTTAGTCTGACTAATGACATCATAAGTAAAGGAGTCAAAAACTTTAAATATCTTGAAGAAAAGCTTCGAAATGATTTCTTAAATTGACTATTTATAATATTGTAATATTTCAATTTCTAAAGGTATATAACATTGTTCTTTTTTGGGAAAATAAATATTTTTAACATCCTAAGTAGAATTAACCAAAAGTATTAAGTACTAAGGCAGTGTTAGCACAGTGGTAACGCGTGAAACCGAGTGAAGCGGGTTCAAATTCCGAGTCTTGCACCTCTGATATTTTCACGTACGAATCATGTCCAATATAATTACCACTTGACTTACGGTAAAGCAAAACATCGTGAGAAAACCTGCATGTCTGAGAGAACCTAGCAAGTTTTCGAAAGACATGTGCAGTTCATCCGGACTTGGCCAGCGTGGTGGACTATGTAATCCTCGTAATGAACTAATGAGGCTTTAAAAAGGGCTGAATACATACATACATACATACCTAACTGCTTTCTTTTCAATTAGTAACGAGCACTACTTTTGGGACTTAATAATATCGCTTGGTCTACTTCTTTAATCTACTTATTGTAAATTTATTTTTTTAAAGTAAAATAAAACGAATAATAATCAAGCTTATCTATAGTACATATAATAAATTGTAACTGAGCCGAATCTGTACATAAAATTTTTTTTAGAAAATCTTATTGAAATTGTCATTATTCTCGATAAAGAGGCCGAATATATCGTTTTTAGAATTTTTGTCTGTCTGTCTGTTACCGCATCACGGAAAAACCACTGGAAGGAGTTTGATGAAATCTGGTATGGTGATAGCTGGTTATCCGGTTCAACAGATAGGATATTTTTTTTCGCGGGAAAATATCTCATTTCGGAGAAAACTGCAATATAAGAGTATACTAATATGTAAAACCTAAGAATTTGGTTTTGGTCATCTGAACGCGGGCGGAGCCGCGGGCAATGCTAGTATGTATAGAAAAAGGAACAATTTGCGTAAATAGCAGATGTTGGGAATAGTATTATAATTTAAAACAAATATTCAAAGTACTCGTAAGAGCCTTTATATATTATTCTCTCTTCTTTGTTTGAAACAGTCTACCGTATGAGAGCATAATATATATGTATCAGTGTCCCTAATGATTTCTAACATCATTCAGTTATTAATTTTAATATGGAAAAGAAATAATTGCTCGGGTTGCGATATTGTTAGTCTCCATGTATCTTTCATGAGACTCAAATTTCGAATTTAAAATGGCTCAAACCGACTTTTACTAAACTCGTATGAACTTCAAAAATGGAATATATTGATATTAATTTTCCAGTAATTCGCCATATGAGACAGGCTTTATGAATCTAGTATGACAAAATTGATAATATAAGCTTGTCATTTAGAATATAACGTAGGATAGAACCTGCGACCTCTAAAGTACTAGGTCGTATCAGTTAAATACTAGTTATATGTAATACTTTTAGTCGATATAATTACACAAAAATGACTTATTAAATTCTTCAAGCTATTTTTAATTATCACTTCATTAGGTACTTTAATATTTAAACCAACCAAGCTTAGTTCGGCGTTTTTTTTTGTGTAAAATCATGTTTTTGCAAAAATAAAGATATAAAAATTGTGGTTTTTTTAGAAAAAGTTATATAAATAGATAAGATAAACTTAAAAAGCAAAGCCTTATCTAAATACAAAATTTGATCTAAATCGTTAGAGCCGTTTCCGAAAAATACGAAATAAATTTATATATAAATATGATTACACACGTTGGTCACCAATTTGTATAATAATAAATATTTTAACCTAAAAATATCTTATAAACGCTGTCCAGATTCATCAGCTCCTCTCAGAACCGCATTCGGAGTTTAAAGTAGCTTTCTCTACGACACTGACATTTTTATGTTAAAATGACAATTCAACTTGCAAAGTATATTTGAATAAAGTTTATTTTAAGTTTTAGTTATAAAATACTGGCGGTCTGCATCTGTACTCTACCGGGTTTCGTAATGTACCTACAATTTTTACTAATACTAGATTTCACCAGTGGCTGGCGTGGTTCGTCAATAAAAGGTAGTAATAAAATATTCCAGAATATAAGCTATCTCTATTCTGAATTTCACTCAAAAATGTTGAGCCGTTATACCGTAAAGACGTAACAAGCTCACACACACACATAAACACACACACACACACAAACAGATACACTTCGTCTTTCAAATTTCGCATTTATAATATTAGTGGGGTTTGAAATCACACCAGCCTTTAGAATTCAGTCTTATTTGTAAACCTTTTGTAAGCCCTTTGTAAGCCTTTGAAAGATTATTTTCAGTCTGGGGTTCTGCACGCATGTGACACAAACACACATTTTATTTGGAACTGAAATAGAATTTTTATTTACACTAAAAGTGAAATAACTCTCGGCTATTCCTTTACGTCAAGAAAAAAACTAATTTCATTTAAACAAAAAAGCAGTTTTTTTATAAAAAACAAACACAATAAAGGCAAATAACACTTTATTGTGTTTGTTTTCTTTTTAAACACTTATTTGAAATTACTTTGTAATATTATATTGTAATATACAAATTCAGGTATATTCAAAACCATAGAGTTTAAATCAATTTGTTCAAGTTTATAGATTTTACTTTCAATACAAACGTACGATTTGAATCCGTTTTTCGAGGACATGTTATTTCGAAGTTTTTCAAACGAAATTTACTCAAATATCAGTATCCACGCTAGCCAATAGAGGAAACTTGGGTATCCCGGAAGCCTTTAAAGCTCAATACTGAAACAAAGTTAGACAGTTAGTGCTACCAGTATACGCTTGTACGGAAATTGAATTTGTGAAATTATTTGCTACTCTTCAGAGATACGATTAGGTAAAAGAGATATGTTTAAACCTAGATATTGTAATATTTTGTTACTTAAATTGAGTTAGAATATTTGTTCATATCTTTTAAATTACTTTTATACGTATCTTATAATTAAAATAAAAGTATTCGCCCAACGGTGGTAGAATGATGTTCATTGACCATTTTGGTGTTATTGCAATGTGGTTTTTGATAGTCTCCGAAGCGGTTAACAGAAAAAGCATTGGAGATATCAAGAGTCAATTTTATATAAATAAATATATTTTATACAAAAACAAACTAATTTTGGATAAGAGAATAAGAGAACAACGGTTAAATCGATTTTATGACCAAATAGAGGGCTCTTGCTAAAGTCACATGAGATATTTTATATTACACGCGGACGGAGACACGAAAAAAAGCTAATTAATAAATAAAAAATAACTTGCTAATATATTCATAGATTATCTGGAATTAGAACTGAATTGAGTTGTAAGCATTATACGTAGATATTTATTTTATTTGAACTTCACAATTTTAATTTTTTAGTGTAAAGACTTATTCCTGTAAAAATCTCAGCTCAGTTTAAAATCCAAATGATCTTAGAAAAAGTTACCAGGACTCTACTTTCTCTCTGCATATTTCAGTAAAGAACACAACGTACCAGAGAGAGGCTATTTTAAATACATTTTTTTTTAACTATTTATTTTGTCTATTTATTTCATACTAAGTGTTTATACTTTTATAAAATTACTGACATGAAATAATCACGGTTTATTATATATTTGTTATTAGATCACTCAATCAGTGTAGATTAGGACGTGTCAGTTTGTTGACTTAACCTAGATGAACTATGCACTAGTTAATTAGGCGCTCATTATTATAATAAACAGGTTTGATCGTTGATTGCGCGTAATTGGCTGTATACCGTTATGGAATTTCATTTCGGTTATATTGTCAAATAATCTGTCGTCTCTGCTATGGTGGGTTTTGTGAGTTAGACAGACTGATGCCCGATTTCACCAACAACCCATAAGCTACCACCTATGTATGGGATCCCTAGCTTAAAAGTCCCCTAAACTAGCCCCTAAATTGAATTTCGTTTTACGATCGTCTTTAAGCCCATATTTCGAGCACCTAAATTTAGGGGGCCTTTTAATATTTAGGTGACCCCTAACTGTCGGTGAAACAGAAACTGTCCCCTAACAGCCCCCTAACCATGCTTAGGGGATCCCTTAAACTTAGGTGACGTTGGTGAAATCCGGCATGAGATAACCAAAATTTTAGTAACGACAAGCGACTCAGCCTCGCTCCGCCCGGGTTCGTCCCTAGCTACGTTTTTAAGTATAAATTTCAAAGCTTTTAAGTATAGATAAGCCTCGTAGCTTACCATGGAACTAGATGGTGTTATGTGTCAATGTCCCAACATATTTATTTATGTACTATTTATTTTTATTATTAAAATCAATTATAATTTTTAAAATCGTACCTTTACAATATTGTTTTTGAGGAAAATTACAGATTTATATTCATCATTTACACACGGTTTAAGCAAAATATAATATTATACTTAAGTAACGTCACTTTTCTTAATTATTGTATTTTTATTTACTTCTTCAACATTAGAAGATTGTTTGGAATTATTAAAATTTACGATAATTTACATTGAAAACGTAAAATGGTGTAAAAAGATTAGTATTGTAATAAAAACTTAAAAAAACCGACTTCCACGCGCTAAAATGTAAAAAATAACTAAACGGGGGTTTTCATTTAGAACAGATAGATACCTAATCAGATATTTTCGAAGTCGGTGCCAGCCGATACAAATCAAAGCATACGGAGGTTCCGTTTAGTTATTTTTTTATTTTTTAGAGCCTAGAATAGTGCTTATTTAATTTTTTTTTAAGTTTTTATGTTGCTATTTAGACTGAAATTATTTAGTATAAAATTTGTATACTAGTATTAGGAAATATTAGTCATTAAATAGCCCATTACGCGTCGAACCAAATTTTAGTATCACATAAATTGATTGCCCCAGTTAAAACTTAGTTAATTTCATTAGCTATAATCCATGCGTGGAGTGAGAAATTCACATTATTAACAGTTTACGTAATAACTCAATTTTCAACGTGTACTTTATAATTTAATCTGTAATGTTTACGAATACTACCAGAAATCTGTAGAACGTATTTTTTATATTTTAAATTTTAATGTTTTTATTATGTATTTTATCGGGAAATTGTTGAAAAATGGAGAAAACTCTGTGTTATCTTAAAAGCTATACTTAATTGCTAGTGATCGCACATTGGCCGAAATTAAACCATATCTAATATATATATATATATATATATATATATATATATATATATATATATATATATATATACATATATATATATATATATATATATATATATACATATATATATATACATATATATATATATATATATATATATATATATATATATATATATATTGATAACATTAAAGCTCGTCAAAAACTACAAAACAAAAAAATAAAATAAACAGAAACATGCAGTAATCTTTGTGACTTAAAATATTTATTTTTTCACCTTATTTTGACTTAATGTCAAAAAAGCACCCTGATTTTCAATCGAAAATTCTCGCGTCAAAATATCTGTTTTTTAAAAAAAAAAGTCGGTTGGCTTTTTGTTTATTGAAATATCTTCTTTCTGATGGTGTAAAAAACACACATTACTATGGTAAATTTTCTCAGAAGTTGAAGATAGTTGTAGAATCTTATTTATTATATGCGTAGATGTTTATTTATTGCTATTTTAAGATTACTTATACATATACCTAAGTGACCTACGGATAATTTTAGTCCATCAACAGGTATTGCATAGAGAAGTGGGGAAGGGGCCAAGAGGGTCTGGCCTAACTTTTTGCATTTCTTTGGAAATACCTCTATATGTAATTAAAAGAATATTTTAGCATTTTATAGTATATTTATTGAAGAAATCTCGCGCTAATTAGAAGCAGAGCGTATACATAATTAAACTACTTGAGCGGAACCACGGACAAACACCATTATTTCATATATTTTCTAATATACGAAATCATAGTATATGATTTTATACACCAAGAATAAGTGAAAAGTTCCAAATAGTTTTTTTAAGAGCCGAGATAATGTTGCTATATTTATAAAGTATTACTTTCCATCCGACTACCTCCGGGGAAATAACGTAGGAATTGATAACATTGTTAAGCATTCAGATTTATTATGTGTGTTTTATGAAAATCATAACACCAATACTATTGTGTACTATCACAAAGAAAGTATTCGCTAGATATTTTTGAGTGGTATATTATCACTACATATTGAACATTAAAGTCGCCAGCAGCGCCGAGTTTGTTTGGTCGGGCTATTTCTGGAAACTACTAACAGATTTTCATACGGTTTTCTATATATATATAATAATATTCTGAGTCGAATCTGTACATTAAATGTTTTTTGGAGAATCTTATTAAAATAATCATTATTATCGATGCAGAGGCGGAATCTATCGTTTTTTGAATTTTTGTCTGTCTGTCTGGGAAAGCATCACGAGAAAACCACTGGACAGATTTTATTAAATTTGGTGTGATGATAGCTGGTTATCCGAGTCAACATATAGGATAGTTTTTACTGCGGAAAAACATCTAAGCTCTGAGAAATCTATACTAAACGTTGAAACGTAATTAGGGACGAACCCAAGGGTAGCGAGGGTGAGTTTCTAGTTACAAATAAAAAGATTGATTATCTAGGACGGTTATAGACTATAATTTGTGAACATTTTGGGATAATAAGTTACCGGTATTATGATACTAAGTCGAAAAAATATATCTTCTGAGAGCTGCCGTCATATTTTAAATGAGAAAGGCATCTAAATACTCTAGTTTTTCACTTAAGAATAAATTGGGTCACTAGTTTTCAAATATTTTTATTTAAACATTTATATTCATATTATCAAAGAGTACAGTATCTATGAGTCACTCCATCTTATTTCTCTTTCTGTCTATATTGAGATTACCTGTATTGTTCGATGAGAGAACAGATCGAGGTAAACGATAGGTAGGTACACATATTATAGATGTATGATCAATGTTACTATTCACTTCTACGAGATTCAAACCTAACAATTTGTTCCATATTATCCCAGACAGACAGATAGACAGACAAAAAATCTAAAAACTATAGATTCGGCATCAGTATCGATAATAATGACTATTTCAATAAGATTTTCCAAAAAAAATATTTTATGTACAGATTCGACTCAGTTAGCATTTTATGTCTATGTATATTAATGTAGAGAACAATTATTATCATTAACGTACATACTTATGTACTTCATTAAAACTGGTTAAATGTTTTATCTTCTAATTACTAAGAAATCTAAGATATCGTTAGCTACAAAGGTTTCTACTACTGAGTTTTAAGACTATTGCAGTGATTTGGAGCAATTAGACGTACGTGATATACGCTAACAATTGCATGTGCAGCTCAATGCGACTTGCATTGCTAATATCGAAAAAATAAGTAAATATCGTTATAAATCTGTTATTTTTCTTCCAAATGACTGTCAGATGCTAATGCGCCACTATATACTCAATGTTTCAGATTCGAATCCCGTATAAGGTCATTGTTCATTTTTACAAACAAATATCTGTTTTCTTTCTAGCAAAAATTCTGTTGTTAAAGTCAGTGGCCACGTAAGGAGTATAGAAGTCGAGATCTAGAAAGTAGTTTCAAAAGAGCTATAATTTAAAAAACCATGTTAAACCAGGTGTGAAACTCTAACACCGCTTAGTTCACCTAAGCTGAGTCACATTAAAAGTTAAACACGGTTGTATCGCTTTAAAGGATTGTAGGCTATGCACACGGTTTCGCTTACATTCTAAGCCGGACAGCGATGAAAAGTTTGCTTTAACCGCTGAACAGGTTTTAATGAATGCTTTCTGCATTTTAATCGTGGAAAATGAACAGATAGATAGGTTTAGTTGCATTTATAGTATCTTAGGATTATTTTGTTCTTTCACGTCTATCTTAATAATTTTGAAAATGGATTTTTATATTCATCCTTCATTCATGCAGCAAAGGAGCAGCCGACGCGAGTTCTTACAAAGAAATATTTTTATAGATTAAAGGCAGGATATGGACTTCTGACAACAGCACAACGATAGGCACATCACTACATATATAACGTGCACAGTTGTTTGAAACTTTTTCTCTGTAGGAATATTTACTTACATATTATGTTCTACAGTGTTACTTAAAATATTAGAGGATTGTCTTTTTAGCTTCCATTTTGAAGATTTTTTTATGTATTTATATTTTATACTTATCCTTACTTATAGTAAACAAGTTTTGTTTTATTTAAAAATTTTATTTAAAAAGTTTTATTTATTAAAAAAAAAGGATTTACTAATTAAAAACAACATCTATGCTAAAAATAGCGTCATTTCATCAAATTCTGTATCTCACTCTCTATATTGTAAAGAACTTTCAAGAGAACTTTTTTTACAAAAATCTTTTAGGTTATTTTAGACACGGTTAAATTTTTGTCTTTATTTACTTAACGAATTGCTCATCAAACTAAAACTATATAATAATACTATAATAATTAATATCACAAATTTTACTTATGAAAATGGATCTCAATTGACATAATCGAAAAGGTTTCTGGCAAATCCGTCATTACGGTCAAGATAATAGGCACGGGACAAAAGGGTCCGAAAGCATATGAATTTATAATAAATCTTACGTTAAGTCCCTCTCTGGGGGCTTCAACGGCAGGTTTTATTCGCTAATATATAACCTGTACGAGGTTGGCGAAGATAATTGATTTTCTAGAATAATCTCCCTTTGACTTATATTTTTGCTTATTTTGTTACTATGTGGTTTAAATATCATTTCATTAGTTTATATATATTTCAGTAAAATATCAAATGCGATATTTAAGATTAATGATTTATTAGATAAATAATTAAAATTATTAAGGAACTAGCGAGCTTTACGTTTTAACGTTTAGTATATATTCCTCGAAGATGAGATATTTTTCCCGCTGTAAAAAGTTTCCTATATGTTGACCCATATAACCAGCTACCATCATACCGAATTTCATCAAAATCTTTTCAGTGGCTTTCTCGTGATGCGATTACAGACAGACAGACAGACAGACAAAAATTGTAAAAACTATAATAGATTTGGCCTCTATATCGATAATAATGTATATTTCAATAAGATTTTCCAAAAAAGTTTCAGTCGGCCATGCTTTATATTCTCTCATTCCGTTCTATACTCTTACAATGAGCTTAAGGAGTGGTTTAGACGTTTAGGTACCGATACCGGTCCAAAAAACGCCTTACTATGCCCTAATGCTAATATTAAATACAAACGTTTCATATATTTTTGGACCTGATATATGCAAAATTGAGAATTTGATATATTTTTATTCACCGCAAAAGGAATATTAAAGAACATTATTTCTAAATAAATAAATTTAACGACCGCTCACATAGACGGCACAAGAATTGAGGAAATACGGACAGATGTCAACTCGCAATCGCCAATGCTGAAATTATTTAAAGCTTTAGATGTATTTGTTAATAATTATTTTTTAACTAAAAAAAGTACACCTATTTGAAAATTTTATAAGTAATAGTTCCCATTAGGGATCTTTCATCGTCTTTCTATTAAAATTGAACCATGAAAATCTGTTCAATCAAACATACACACACTAAAAGACAAGAATTATATATCCTCTTCTATTAAATTGGTCATTAAAATGTTGTTTTAAATAACGTATACATCTAGTCGCTTTAGGTTCATGTTAGCGGCCGCCCTTAACGAGGAAACAATGCAGGTAGGGTCCCGTAAAATTGCTGCACCACTTACCAGTACTCATAAAAAACGTTCACGAGATAATGGGTTTTAACCCTCATACATCTACTATCTAGTATGATCTGGCACTTCACTGTTGAGATGACTCCTTGTGCTTTACTGTTTTACAATTAAAATGAATTCAACTGTTAATAGAATGATTACGCATAGAAAATGGTAAGGGATATTTCTCAAGCTGTTTTTTTTTCATATTTTGAGCTAAAGAATTTATTTCATTACTAGCAACTCACCTTCGGTCCGCTTTTAGTTCCGCGGTTCGTTCCTAGTTACGTTTTAACGTTTAGTATAGATTTCTTAGAGATGAGATGCGGTAACAGACAGACAGAAATTCTAAAAACTATAGATTCGGCCTCTGTATAGATAATAATGTCTATTTCCATAAGATTTTCCAAAAAATATTTAAATATTATTTAATGTACAGATTCGGCTTAGTTACAATTTTGTTATATATATATATATATATATATATATATATATATATATATATATATATATATATATAGATTTATTCCACTATGCATTTCATGGGTTATAATATTTAGCCTAAGTTACTCCTTAGAGTATCAGCTATCTGACAATGAAAGTACCGTCAAAATAGGTCCAGCCGTTTCGGAGATTAGCCAGAATAAACAGACAGACAGACAGACAGACAGACACAAAAATTATTACCGTATTTACTTTTATAACTACTTACTTATGCATTTTATAAAAAGGTTTTTTGAATTTTGACATTACAAACAGACACTTCAATTTTATTTATTTGTATAGATGTCAAAGTGAGCTAGAATAACACGTAGATAAATACAGTCTGTAAATTTTTTTACCAAAAGGTGGCGCTACTTGTATGTAAATATTCAAAATACAAAAGGCATCTAAGGACGCACACGAATGAAGTAAGGGTGAGTCGCAAGTGTTTTTAATATTGTACCTAGATAATCAAAAAGCAAATGAAGACTCAGGTGTCAACTTTATTTAAAGTTGCCTAACCACAAGCTAAGTTTGATTTGTCTCTCTCTTTTGCTTACAAAGACTTTTGAATTGCACCATGCAGTCTGTAATTTTTTCTTATAGCACAATAAGAAATTATTATAATGGACAATGTATTCACATTTAAGTATCGCTCTAAATTGTCAAAATATTTTAATTACCAATGCTATTTAATAAAATATCCAGTCTGACATTATTATATAATACTAGCGACTCACCCTCGCTCCGCTCGGGTTTGTTCGTTCGTTCGTTACGTTTTAAAGTTTAGGTACTATACATATCCCAGAGATGAGATATTTTCCAGCAGTAAAAAATATCTTATATGTTGACCCGGATAACCAACTGTCAACATACCACAAATTTCATCAAAATCTGTCCAGTGGTTTTTTCTTGATGAGGTCACAGACAGACAGACAGACAGACAGACAGACAGACAGACAGACAAAATTTCTAAAAAGTATAGATTCGGCCTCTGTATCGATAATAATGACCATATCATTAATATTTTCCAAAAAAAAATTAATGTATAGATTCGACTCAGTTAGAATTTTATTATATTTAAAGATAACCTTAAACGCAACATCAAATACCATTCACGATATTGTAAACTTTTTCGGCATACGTAACATCGTTTACAATTTAAACTCCTGTAAAATTAATTTCAAGGGGCCCTGGGGTAGAGATAAGTGGTTTTAACGCTTAATGATAGGCAACGACATTGCCGGATTAAATTTCGACTGCTTTAATAGTGTTTGTCAGGTCCCAACGAGTTAGAAATTACCACACCTTAACGACTTTAAATCAAAGCCTAAATCATTTGCGACGTTACACTTAGCTGTTAAGTGTTCTTGCTTGTGGGTGTTCTTATTAGTTAGTAAATGTTTAGTTATTTTGATATAGTACTAAAAACACTTTATAAAGTAGCTTTCTCATAGACTTATAATACTGATATTTGATCAAATATAGAAATTCATTTAGTTAATATGACCCCAGCTGACTAACATAGACTCTTGTAGTGCAGAAGGTTGAATACAATTTTTTTGTACATTCTAAACATATTTAAATAAAACTTAGCTATACTTTTAAATTATTATTTATATATAAATGCTTCGGCTACTTAAAATAATACGTAATTAATTCAATTTTTTTTAATTCTCTTCTGTAAGCACGCGCCTCCTCTGGATGTGATTGAATTAGTGGATTTCAAATGAGAGATATGTCCTCCGATAAATAGTTAGACTTTTATAATTTTTAGGTTTTTCTTTGTTTCCTTACATTTTTTTCTTTTTCACATAAATGTAAGTGGAATTTGGACATAAAATTAATCTCATAAGTGCAATACCCGATGTTTGCCGGGATTTTGCCCGATGTTTTTTCACTTCAAACGAGAGCTGGAATTTTATTATTAAAATCTAAATCAAATCTATCGAGCTATTTTGATTGATGTGCGTTAGGACAACTAGACAGATAATATTTAGTTAAGATAATATTTAGATAATATTTAGATAAGATTAGATAAAATTTAGTTTTTATCGAAAATTCTTCCATTGTTTATTGATTTTTGTTACAGGTATTTTAACTAAATTAAGCACTGGAATATTATACAACACAATACAAAAACGAAATTTCTTTGAAGTGTAAATTTAAAATTTTGAATTATGAGTGAAAATGTAAGTCTAACAGCAGAAATGTACAAAAGAACACGGTTAAATATTATTTTGTAGAAAATTTTATCGGACAATGGTGATCAAAGGATGCTGTAATAGTACCGACAAATGCATCTTATATCTCCCGCTAAAGACGCATCAGGACTCCAACACACGTTTCTTGTTTCCTGATCAGGCAATAATACCGGCTAGTCCGCACAAAGGCAGTCAAATTGAAAATATATATGTAATTTCCTTTAGAACATTTGTCTAGGTTAAACGGTACGGTGCAGTTGTCTCGTTATAGGTAGCCTGTTAAGCTAATAAATAACCTTTATTATCTTACTAATATTATAATTGTGAAAGTTTAGATGTTTGGATGTTTGAATGGATGTTTGTTACTCAATAACACCAGAACGGCAAAGCGGATCTAGATGAAATTTGGCACAGAAATAGATTATAATCTGGATTAGTACATAGGCTACTTTTTATCCTAGAAAAAGATACGGTTCCCGTAGGGTAGATTGGTTCTTGCTTTTTTTATGGGACTATGTCCGGTTCGGAAAGACCGCTGGCGACAGCTGGTTCCACTCGAACCTAAGACCTCCGGTTATGCAGCCGTACATCCTGGCCTATACTACCTGTTTATGTATGCAAAACATTTATAAGTTATTAAATAAAACTATCTTTTCGGATTATTTCGCGGATTTATTTTGATTTTTGGTTCCCGACGAATGCTTTACAGCATCCATGGTCACGGGAGAGACTGAGGTGTTACATGTCTTGAAGGTATAGTTGTAACAGACAGCCTACCCACAATTAACAAAATAAAAATTGCACCAATTACATTACAATATTTTTTAACTTTAAACATTTTTATAACATAATACTACACACTTTCTTTCAATAATTATTGTAAGTCAAAATACTTAGCATTGTCCATAACATTTAAGTACTTAAGTAGGCAGTGGTGATTCTGAAACAATAGAAGGAAAATCTTTTCTAAACAAAATTATCTTTCGAACGCATCGATTACAGAGTAAATTCAACTTTATTTCGTTAACCTAAGATTTACAATGCAACAGCATTATTAACATTTAGGTCTTTTTAAATTTTTGTGTAGGATGTTTTGTTTAAAGCCACTGTACCTCACAAGAACGCTTTTCAGTCCGTCCGTCCTATTTGTGTGTTGTCGTTCGCCAGACCACCTCCAGCTGTTTACAGTGCTGCTTAGTTCAGCTATTTTGAATGAATTACTTAGTTTAGACTGGTTCAAACTCTTTTATAGGTTAATGTTTTCACTAAGTACGTTACTGTGTTGTGAACATCTATACATATAATAAAATTCTGAGTCGAATCTGTACATTAAATATTTTTTGGAAAATCTTATTGAAATAGTCATTATTATCGATATAGAGGCCGAATCTATAGTTTTTAGAATTTTTGTCTGTCTGTCTGGGACGCATCATGAGAGGTTGGTTGGTGGTGGAAACCAATATCGCCCTAGAATGATTCGAGAAGCCATAGAAATTAAAAAACATCCAAATTTCAATAGGGAAGATGGCTGGGTACTACCATCGTCATGGGATCCTGTTAGGCTGTCTGTACAACTATATAACAATATAATACCTTAGAGACATCTAACACCTCAGTCTCTCCCGTGACCATGATTGCTGTAAAGCATTCGAAACGTCGGGAACCAAAAATCAAAATAAATTCGCGAAAAAATCCGAAAAGATAGTTTTATTTAAAATTAACAATATTTATTATAAAAATACTTTGGCATATATTAAATGAATCTATGCATATGATATATTTATCATATTCATAGATTCATTTAATATCGTCCTATGGTAGTCCAAAAAAAGTGCGCTAACTAAAAATCATTTAAAAAAATATATATAGGCAATCAATTAATCGGATCTCGCTACTCTGATAAATAAATTAGACTATCACCGTTTTGACATGTTCCGTATCAAGCAACAATTTTTCTACGACTATCAATTCTCGTAGAAAAAATAGTTGGGCGCCTCGCCAAAATGAAGCTACTTACAAAGTTTTAAATTTTATTAATCAATAAAAAAACCGTTGGGGCCTGTAGGCCAATATGTATTATACCTTTAGTATATACATTTACGTACATGTATTCAGCCCTTTTTAACCCCCTTTGCTGGGCACAGGCCTCCCTTCAGTACGAGGGAGATCAGGCTATAGACCACCAACTCCACGCTGGTCAAGTGCGGATTGGCGGATTTCATATGTCTTTTGAAAACTTGCTACGTTTTCTCAGAGATGCAGGTTTTCTCACGATGTTTTCCTTCAGAGTAAGGCATGTGGTAATCATATTAAAATGATTCGTACATGAAAATATCAAAGATGCGAAACTCGGGATTTGAACCCGCTTCACTCGGTTTCCTAAGCAAGAATAAGTTTTGCATATACATAGTATTTATTGTATGCAAAAGGTATAAGATAATTTTTACTGTCACAGAATAAAGTACATTAAAGACATGTATAAGCTTTGTCACGGTAATCTATACATATATAAAATTGTAACTAAGCCGAATCTGTACATTATTTTGGAAAATCTTATTGAAATAGACACTATTATCGATACAGAGGCCGAATCTATAGTTTTAAGAATTTTTGTCTGTCTGTCTGCCTGTCTGTCTATCTGTCTGTCCGTTACCGCATCACAGAAAAACTACTGAAGGGATTTTAATGAAATTTGGTATGCTGATAGCTGGATATCCGGGTCAATATATAGGATACTTTTTACCGCGGGAAAATATCTCATTTTTGAGAAAAAATACAAAAACTTCAATGTAAGAGTATACTAATACGTATAACCTAAGAATTTGGTTTTTGGCCATCTGAACGCGGGCGGAACCGCGGGCAATGCTAGTGTTAATATAGCATTTCCGTGGCTTTGTTATCATGTAAATTGTAATAACAAGAAACTTTTTCTTACAATCTAAAAACAAACTCTATGATGTTTCATAGAGTTAAACAAAATATAATTATATATAAAAACTGATATATTTGCTATACACGAGTCGTCTAGTAAAACAACGTGTACAAGCCGTAGCGTTAACACAAATGTTTACAGTAGATCCGACGCGGCGCGGCGTGCAATCGCGGCATACAACAAATGATTTCTTTCGCCTTCAAACAAAGCCACGTATCAACTGTGATATTGAAAACAAACTGCCCTACATTGTTTCGAAGAGAAAATCAACATTGAATTCGGGATTTTTGTATATTATTGTTCATGAAAATAATTATTAGATGTATATCACACTTTTATTGTAAGTTCGTAGCTTTATTATATACTAGCGACTCACCGTGACTTCGGTCAAGTTTTAATAAGTTTTAACGTGAATGGTGAACATATAAACGATGTAATAAATATTAAAAACGATTTTGTCATTTATTTCATTTTATATATGTACATTATACATATTTTGCACATACGAGCATATAATAGGTACTCTATTGTATTGTATTCAGCCCTTTTTTTAACGTCCCACTGCGGGGCATAGGCCAGTCTTCAATACGAGGGGGATCAGCCCATAGTCCATCATGCTGGCCAAATGTTTAAAAAGCAGAGCTATTTTCATATGATTACCATTTGTTAATACAGTGACAAATATATATACTGAAACCTGCGTAATGCTTAAATGAGGGAAATTAATTTCGAAAAATATAATATAAAGTCCGCCAATACGTTTACACGCCTAATCACCCTAGCATTAAGAAAAAGCGAATGCCCACCAGTGGAACGTATAGGAACTGTGAGTTTATCTATTTATTTAATATAAGATTGTAAGAAAACGTTCAAATTTGTCTTTAGACCCTTTAATTTTTTAATCATTAACACTAAGTCTACCATATTTTCTTTGATATAGATACTTTTAGAATAAAATAGTCTCAATTAAATTGGTTACGCCGTTTTATAGTTACAATAAAGAATATTACAAAACAAAAATACTACTTCGTTCTTTTGCGAGTTTCTTGTTTTGGTTTTTGTCAATTCATATTTCCATAATGCTAGCCATTGTTCGTTTCTACATTATCTGATTTAACTGTTAAATTAACTTTGTTTTGTATAACCTGTGATAAGCTGCGATTAAACTTATGTAATAATTCTTTGTAACTTTGTACATTGTGGGTGTTTAAAGTTAGGCACTGTCTAAGGTGTGAATTTATTAGACCACGTCTGTACTAACGTTGAAAGGGGTGAAGTTAGTTGCGTTCATTTATGAAAAATTCAGCTTTTATAAAACGATATGAGAACTAACAAAAATCTGTATTTAGTGCTTTCCTAGAATACTAAAATATTAGTAAATATATTATGAGAGAGCATATACATATGTACATATATATAACACATTTAATGTGACTTTAAGTCAAACCAAAGAATAAAATTCAAAAATCGAAAGTTATATATAAATATTAAATATATTATAAAATTGTAACTAAGCCGAATCTGTACATTAAATATTTTTTTGAAAATTTTGTTGAAATAAACATTATTATTGATACAGGGGCCGAATCTATAGTTTTTAGAATTTTTCTCTGTCTGTCTGTCTGTTACCGCATTACAGAAAAACAACTAGACAGATTTTCATAAAATTTGGTATGGTGATAGCTGATTATCCGGGTCAACATATACGATACTTTTTACGGGAAAATGTATAATTTATGAGAAAAAGTACAAAAACTGCAATGTAAGAGTATACTATGTAAAACCTAAGAATTTGATTTTTGTTCATCTGAACGCGGGCAGAGCCGCGGACAATGATAGTTAGTATCAATAATATAATTACCTATACAACCTAATTACTAATACAAGCATGCACGCTACATTTAAACTACCACGAAAATGACACTTATATGAACGTAAAGTTTAAGAAATGTTAGTAACTTTAACATATTCTCGTTAAAGCTAGCTAAACTATTCTCAGCAAAATTTCCATATCTCACATATCTTTCAATTTAAAAGTAGAAATATCGTTTAAAGTCACTTTTCATACTACATTTCAGGCTATTTGGCTTTTAAGTAAAATAGAACAATCTTTTACTTCTCGTATGCACTAGGAACAATAGGACATCAGGACTTTCGCAATACAAACGGAATGCAAAATTCACCGTAGGTACAAATAACTTCATTCAAAATTCATACATTTTCTCTAACCTTTGTCTAAGCTATTTTCAACTTATTGTGATGTATATAGAGTGCAAATTTAACTGAACAATAATCGGAGTTAAGTGCTTAGATGAATTCTAACATGTTAGGCTGGAGACGCGTTTCACCCCTAGCTGTTTTCTTTTTATTGCGACTTTAAGTCGGTTGTTTCTCGCATTACGCGCTACAATGGGACTGTAATGCCAATAGTAATCGTTTCGTTTTATGTTCAAGAAACATATTGTTACTATGTTCAAATACGGACAGAGTTTTTATTGTGTATTTAAGATTTTCAAGAAATTTTAACCTTGACTTTTATTTGCTGACCCACTTTCCTTGTCTGGTGTAGCAATTTAAATATATGATATACTGTACTAAGAATCAAACACATTCCAGACTACCTAAATGTTAAAAACAATAAGTGAGCCTAATAAGGTACTCTCAAATCTATTTTTTTAAAGACTATTTAAACTGTTAATTGCAACCGAGTAAGTAAATCTTAACTAAAATATTTCCAATGTTTCCTGCCACATTATAAACAGTCTCATCAATTTAATTATATATATGTAAAATAACGTTATAGAACTTTCATTTTACTCCAGTAACCCTGTAACATGGGGCCTGGGATTCTGTCAGGGTCGTCATGTAATGTGGGAACAAAATGGGACAACTGTTTGGCTCCAAGGTTCGTTTAATACTCCTTAAATAATAACAGGTCGTACAATATATAGGTATCGGGGAGGCTTATACAAATACACACTACAACCCTACAAGGGCTATTATTTATTAATACAGTATTTTGCTCAATACTTTTTGTTTAATACATATTACTTTGTTTATAGACATTACAATTACATTCCACATAAAATATCTTTAATTTTATATCTTTAATAGTGCCATAAGCTGTAAAGATTTACATAAAAAAGAATAGATTCAGTAAAATTTGGATTTTACGATTACCCCAAGCATTATATAAATATAAAATATTATATAGAATTATATAAATATAAACACCCATGACTGGAGTACAAACATTTGTTGTTCATCACACAAATGAATGCCCCCAGCGGGACTCGAACCCGCGACCGCTGGTGCAACAAGTAGGGTAACTACAAACTGAGCCAAAAGTGTCGACAAATTTGGTTCAGTTCAATTAACTTAACATTTTTAATTTATAACTAGCATATAAGTTATATGAAAAAATAACTTGAAGTTTTCATGCAGAGTTGCGATTGCTCGTGGAATTGTGAAACATCTCTGAACTACGGAAATAAAACACGTAACAGTTTGTAGCATTTTGTTGTATTTTATTCACAACATCCTTCAATAAGGGAACAACATCCTCTATCAAACGATTTATTTATTTACTTACATATATTATATACTAGCGACTCACCCTCACTTTGCGTGATTCTTTAATTTTTTTATATGTTTATATGTTGGGACATTAACACACAGCACCATCTAGTTCCATGGTTAGCTACGAGGCCTGTGTTATGGATACCAGATAGTGGATACACTACACATATATAACTTTACATATAGACATTATTATTAAAAATATAAACACCCATGATTACATTAGTTCTCATCACACAAATGAATGCCCTCAGCGGGACTTGAACCCGCGACCGCTGGCACAGCAAGTAGGGTCACTACAAACTGAGCCCAATGTGTCGTCAATTGACATAACTTTTTTATTTGCTAATCGATTGAAATAAAATTATAAGTGAAGCTTACCACATTACATTAGTAAGAACGGCATCCAAATCGGTTGAACTGTTTCTGAGATTAGGGCGCACAAACGCGCAGACAAACAGACAAAATTAGTTTGGGTTCTATTGCTTTACTAATAAACCCCAATAACACTTTTTCTCAAATATGATTTTACTAGTAACTCTAACACATTTTTTTTTAAATAAATAAATATTCTTCAAAAATTGTAGAAAGATATTATTTTTCCTCGAGGAAAGAAGAAAGATGAATAAAAAAATCAATACAACGAATTTATGGTTCATGAAAGAAAAAAAAAAGAAACGTAAAATTTACGGGTACCTTTAAAAAATAAAATTAAGGGTTCAGTCTCTTAGAATGAGGCGTAAATTACTTTCATCTACAAATTAAGCACACGATCAAAGTTCAGATTCAAAGCTCACGTTAAAATATACAACATTAATATTTCGCTCTCTCAAATACTCTACCCACGTACTGATGCTTTATTTTCAAGATTTGTTTTATAATAAATAGGAATTATATATAGATAATAAGTCCTGATAACTCTGTATTATGATTAAGGTTTCTTTAAAAGTGTACCTTTCTGTCAAAAAAAGCTACGTCATGTAAATATTTGTGATCTTTTCTATGCCCTTAAGAGTAATGACAAACATTCCTTTCTTAATGTTTATCCAAAATGACTTGATAAAAGTAGCCACAAATTTTCTAGCTCTCGAAATCCAGGTATGTTGTAGATAAATTAAAAATACCGTGTAATTTCTTACGTGTACTTACTTTTATTAAAAGTTAAAAAGTCATTTTATAAAAAAAAAGCAATACAAAAAACAGATTATAAGACGTCCGTAGAATTTCGTACTCATTTATAAAAAAAAAAACAAATTGAGTAACTCCTCAAAAAAGATTTTTTGAAGACGGTCAAATATAACTTCCTACAATAATATAAATAGACAAATTGGTTAGTTACAGCCATAGCTGTCAAGAGGAAATAACTTTATTTCATTGCATTATATAATAGTAATAATTAATGTATTTATTAGCAGTTATATATTAATATATGACGTATATCTTAAAGCACATTTAGGTCTAAAAGTTTCTGCCTAACAACATGTGTGATTTAAGAAGTGTGAAGTAGTTTCGAAGCTAACCATTCGTGGGACCAAAACGAGTGTACTTTTTTCATTACCTACGCAGCTCGGGGAGCTATGAAAAGCGCGTCACAAAACATCATATATTTACATGTTTTTGAAAATCATATTTAATAATTTATTTATACTTATCCACATAAATAAATAAGTTGTTATTTATTTAACAAAAACATAATAAACCAAACATCAACTATTATAACAATTTTTGACGATATGGAAGTAATTGGTGAAGAAAAATTACGCAACCACAAATAATCCTACTATTGAATGCAAATTAATTACATTATTTATATCAATTCCACAAAGTCCAGTCCACTATAAATACACATACGGTGCTTTAAAGGGTTTTGAAATTAACATATGTGAAATAACAACAAGCTTTACATAACTTAGTATAATTATAATATGACTAGCATTGCCCGCGGCTCTTACATATTAGTATACTCTTACATAGCAGTTTTTGTATTTTTTCTCAGAAATGAGATATTTTCCCGCGGTAAAAAGTATCCTATATGTTGACCCGGATAACCAGCTAACACCATATCAAATTTTATCAAAATCCCTCCAGTGGTTTTCCCGTGATGCGGTTACAGAGGGACAGACGGACGGACGGACAGACAGACAAAAATTCTAAAAACTATAGATTCGGCCTCTGTATCGATAATAATGTCTATTTCAATAAGATTTTCCCAAAAATATCTAATGTACAGATTCGGCTTAGTTAGAATTTTATTATATGTATAGATTGAATAAACAAGTCGCTGTTTTCATAGCCACGTGGTAAGTGCTAAACTGTCACCCCGGCTTTATTGTTCTGCACCGCAGCGACTTAACGGCCTTGTTATTGTAACGAGTTACGCTCTCTTTTCGCTTTTCGTTACAACTTACTCGCAATTTGTGGCCGTTGTTTCGAATCGGTTACTTGGCCCGTAATTTTCAACGGGGATGATATTACTGAAGTTTCGTAATTCGGATTGTGAAGGCATAAACATTGTTCAAATGTAATTTTCGGGCTGGCAACGATGTGTCGAAGTTACGGTACTTTTTAAATTGTTGAAAAATTTCCCAAGCTGTCGGAATTTATGGTGGGTAATGGCCTTAAGAAGTTAACTTGTTATTCTGGGAAATGTATTTTGCTATATATGTAGTTGCTTGGATATACTTTTCAATGGTGATTTTCTGAAAAACCTGGCTAATTAATATTTTGCACCATATAGATATCTGACATCTAAATATTAAACCATATTATTAATGACTGTAATGACTCAAGTAAAGAATAGTTTCTATATCGTTATACTTAACATCTTAAAACTTTTTATATAATGTATGTGAAAGTTTTTATCATTTTCTACATCAAATCATTAATTTCCATCCAGACGTTACTACAAACACCTTTCAATCCAGAACCGGAAGTCAACCGTGCATACTAAATGTATCGCTGTGAGAGTAAACACAAACTCATCTCCGCTAAGAAAATACCACGTTTAAAAACGAGATGGAATGCATAGTTTTATAAAAAGTAAAAATTTTCTGGCACAGTGCTGTACCGCGTTCTAATGGTCGCATTTGAGACAGTTTTTGGTGAAAGCTGAAATTATTCTAAAAGCACGGTTCTGTCTAAAAGTGTGAAGAATTTGAGTAAAAAATGAGAATTTATAAACTGTTTTGAACGTAATTTTGGTTTACATTTTTAAATGTACCCATGAAAATACTTTCTTTCTAAATTCATTGTATTTATTATATTTATAAAAAAATTAAGGTTTAGGTACTAGGTAGGTAAATATAAAATTATTGCTATGAAATGATAGTGATACTTTATTACTATAATAGTGACTTTCTTTATTTATTGTAAACAAAACTATCTTTCCGGATTATTTCGCGGATTTATTTTGATTTTTCGTTCCCGACGTTTCGAATGCTTTACAGCAATCATGGCCACGGGAGAGACTAAGTAAGGCTTTAGATGTCTCAGTGGACATTATATAATTGTTACAGTCGACACCTATTCACAAAAATTCTTTCTTTATGAGTAAGCCATACTCTATTTCAACTTCAACCAAAAATACAACATTCATAAAAAAAATCTTACGGTAAATATCGAATCCACGAACACCAGCCCAGTGTTAGATATTAAATACACACACTGTGCCTCCAAGGGTACATAAATCTATGTAAAGTAACAAACCAAGTTATAAACTCAGTACAATTATTGCTATGATTTCCGTAACAAATAATTCCGCCTCAGATTGTCGTTATCTCAGCCAGAACTATCGGCTGCGGTGAATGACGATTTCCGTCCGCGCGTTATGTATGGCAAATGTGTTGGTAGAGAGTAATGAGAGGAGCGAGTAGCGATTCATCTATACATATATTAAAATTCTGAGTCGAATCTGAACATTAAATATTTTTTGGAAAATCTTATTGAAATAGTCATTATTATCGATACATAGGCCGAATCTATAGCTTTTAGAATTTAAGTCTGTCTATAAGCGCATCACGAGAAAACCACTGTACAGATTTTGATGAAATTTGGTATGATAGCTGGTTAATCGGATCAACATATAGGATACTTTTTACTGCGGGAAAATATCTTATCTCTGAGAAATCTATACTAAACATTAAAACGTAACTAGGGACGAACCCAAGGGTGAGTCGCTAGTGTCAAATACATATGTAAAGACAAAACAGTTTAATACCTGTTTCTCCTCTGCTTATCAATTGTTTTCTGTTTATTAAGCAAACGTTAGTTTTTTTTTAAATTATCACTTGTTATGTTTTTTAATATTAATAAAAAAAAGAACACTTGTTATTCAAATGAGATGAGTATAGGCCTAATATAACTATTACGTATTTCAATATACTGTTTGACAATTTTGCTGTAAAATATATATGATGGGTATATTTTAAAATATTAACAAGCAAAACTTAAAAATAAACGAAATATATTTTTTTCATGGCTTTTAATTCTCTTTCTTAAATAAAAAGTAGCCTATAAATAAATAAATAAACTTTCTCCTTATAACATCATCTGCCAGTAAAAGACCTGTCAAAATCGGTTCAGTCGTTTTGGAAAATAGCCGGAACACGGACAGACAGACAAAAAAATTAAAAATTGTTTTTCTTTATTAGTACTTATACGTACTTAGTAAAATTCTGTTATTTTGGTATTATAATAAGACACTTCCATTTTATTTAACTATATAGATATGAGAATTCCCCGCTTATCACCATGATATGACCACGCGTCACCATTTCATTGTCGTAGCTGCGGAAACTTAATATCCTACTAGAGATCGAGGGCCTATTGTGCCGCTCTCATTATAGGGATATTACAGTTTACTTGCACACTAACAGATTAAATGCATACAAAGGACTGGTCCTTTTATCCATCTATGAAAAATCGTTTAAGTACCGAACTATTGACCCATGGCTTAGCTTTTTTCTCATGTTATTTTCAGAGATATTATATGTAAAATTAAAGTAAAATTCATGTCATATGAATATTCATCATTTACATTCGATCTGAAATTCCCTTTAACTATGAAAATACTGAGCTTAGAATATCTACAAAAGTACTAAGTCATATCTTATAGGAAAGTATATTGAGTTACTAAATATTTGAATTCCTTTATAAACTAAACATTATTTATTATAAGGTTGTTAGAAAACTACTGACTAAAAATACATACTGTTTCTAAAAATTCTTAACCGAATTTCTTCACTCTTAAACGATTTTATACTTTAGCTAGCTTTTGCCCACGAGTCTTTTTTTTTTTTAATGTTGGGAAATGCATTTACGCACGAGGTGTGGGACTCACCGGCAAAGCCAGTACTACCCACTAAAACCCAACAAAGCCTTCCCCCGTCTTAATGGGGCGTCGCAGGATCGCTTACGCATTCAACTACGACGCCCCGACGGCAGGTCTGCCAAAGCAGACCACAACAACCACGGGGTTGCTCCAAGGTCCACTCTGCTATCAGAGAAGTACCAGGAGCAACCCGCATGGTACACCGCCCTCCGAAGAGGGCCACCTCCCACCACCCACCGAAGTGGGCCACCTCCCTGTGCGTTTCTTGGCTTCGCGCCCGGTTGTTGCCCACGAGTCTGCCGTGTAGTAAATGCCGTGTTGTAAATAATGGATTTTCATATAAACTTCTGATCTCCTTTTTACCTCTTTAGGGATTGAATTTCCGAAAATCGTTTCGTAGATAGATAACAACCTCCTATGAAAAATCTGCCAGCCAAATTTTAAGTTTCTAGCATTTGTACTTTCTGAAATTTTATAGTTATACAGTGAGCAGTAGTAGTGAGTAGTTAGCTTTTACATAGTGCAAACAGTAATCGCAGCTTCATCTGCGCTCAAACTTCCGATAGCTACCAAGCTTCACAGGATCACCCGCTGGGTTAATCTAAAGATTCATCAAATTTTCATCAAAATCGCTCCAGTCGTTTTAGAATCCATAAGGAACATACATATACACATCGATTTTCATCAATTTTTTTCTTATAAAGTTTTATCAATTTTTATCTTATAAAGGTTTACCTTAAATAGAAACATTAATTAGCTACATTGTAGTAAATATTAGTTGAGTATAATAGATAAAATATTCATTATCTTCCAGAAACACCTTCCTAGATTCCGCGAAAGGTAAACTTAATATCAGCGGTTAGTTAGCGGGTGTAATATCTCTCTTCTTTATTTTCCTTAATTATCTTAAAACAATATTTAAAATATATCATTTCACTTGCCACGTCTCTAGGTGTATTTTTACTCGACTACGCGACTCAATAGAGGGTAATGTATTTTGTACCTGGGCGACCAAGCTACGTTCGACGTTTTATTTTTTGAAACACATCCATATATTAAATAAACTTAAAAGCAAAATTTGTACTAAATGCTATACAAATCCGTCTAGCAATTTCACAGTGAAGGAGTAACAATCTTTCCTATTTAACTAATAGTATTTAAAGACTTTTATTGAACATAATGACATACATATTATGATTACTTAATACATATGTATATATTAAAACTAGCGGCTCAACCTCGCTTCGCTTGGGTTTGCCTCTAGAAAAACAAAAACAAACCTATCCCACGGAAACCATGCATTTTTCCAGGATAAAAAGTGTGTGCTATTCCAGACTATAATCTATCTCTGTGCCAAATTTTATCCCAATCCGTTCAGCCGTTCTGGCATGATTGAGTTACAAACATCCAAACACCTAAACTTTTACATTTATAATATTAGTAAGATAATCTATTAAGTATGACGACATAGAACTTTATGTGGTAGATATAAATTTATCGACCATTTTTGTTTTAATGGTGCGCAAAATGCCATTCGCAAAAATTAATACCTTGCCCGTACAAACCTGATTGTCACCAAGTCCTATCAGTGGTACGCAATAATGGCCTCCCTGAGCTTCTGGACATGGGAGTATTTCACGTATAAAGCGATATCTAACTGTGGGGTGCCGAGATATAAAAGTAGCTCAAGTTAAAAGAATATAGCGGAAAAAAATATTTGAGTACATAAATTGTAATAATATTGGAATATTTGGTTGATATAGTTTGGCAATTCTGAGGTTTTAAGGAAAATTCGTGGCAACTGTTATAAAAACTAGAAAACATCATAGTCTTAAAAAAAGTTATTTCCTGAAATAAACGGGATCGAGGGAAAGTCGAGTGGTGTGAGAGACGGCGAATAATTAGCCTCCTATATCCACCGAATCAAATACGTAGACACTACAATTTTACTGACTAAAACTGCTACTTTACGTCGATATTTTGATAGACAATAGTTTCAACTCAGTACTTCTCCATTCGTGTAAAGCCCGCAGAATAATTAGCTGAAACTTTTTTTTTAAATTTAACAAGTGGAGACCATTCTATGCTGACTTCATTTCAATTTAAGAATACCGGTGGGCCTATTTAGTGATAGTAACAGGTTTAAACCATGTTCAGATATTTCACTGATTTTATTTGTATTTATTATTTACAATTATTTTTTTAGGCAGTGGTAGCCAGCCCAGTGGTAACGCGCTCACGCGTGAGAAAACCTGCATGCTGAGAGGACCTAGCAAGTTTTCGAAAGACATGTAAAGTCCACCAACCCGCAGTTAGCCAGCTTGTTGGACTATGGCCTGATTCGTATTGGGAGGCCTGTGCCCAGCAGTGGGACGTTAAAAAGGGTTGAATACTATTACTTTTATTAAAAAGTATATATTTTATTACTGTATAATTTTTGCCCAACATCCCATTTTTCAATACAAAAATTAAATTATATAAGAATTTTAACATAAAATAAGTGGAAATTTATTCTAAAAACATTAAAAATCAAAATAACTAAACAAGTATGGCTTGCGCCGTACGCATGTGTATTGAATAACGGCGGAAGTTCTCGGCACAAAGCATTCAAATCACAGACAATGGTGGTATCTGACTACTTCTAACACCGTTCTATCTGTATTCAATTAAACATAATATGTTTCTATATTTAACTACATTGTAAATCACTAGTATGAAGATTACGAACAGTAAATATTTTAGTAATAATTCAGTAATTTTGTACATCTACTCCATAAAATCGTATATCCATAAATAATATCGTAATAGTTTTATTAGATTTTTTATTTATATATGAACCCTCAAAATCCTTTCTCGCTCGCTCACTAGGCGATTCAAATCATGAAGGCGATTCAAATCCTTTCCTACATGATTACCACTTGTCTTACTGTGAAGGAAAGCGTCATGTGGAAACCTACAAGTCTGAGAGACCCTAGCAAGTTTACAAAAGATATGCTCAGTCCTCCCCGCGCTTGACCAGCGTGGTAGAATATGGCCTGATCTTCCTCGTATTGAAGGGAGGTCCATGCTCAGCAGTGGGACGTTAAAAAGAGCTGAATACATAGGTACCCTTAAAAATAGAAATTGTAGCATAACTTACATATGTACGGCCAATAATATTGCAAACCATTTGAGTTACTTCAATTAATACTTAATCTGTATCCAATCTCAATATGTATACTCTGCATCATTGAGGAATTCTAGTATGTACCTATTTTCGAAATACATGCGTTAGATATATACAACTATTATAGTTGTATATAATCTATATATAAATAGGCAAAGACAAAACATTTCAGTACCTTTTTTCTCCTTTCCTTGTCCATTTTTATTTAGTAGCTATTGATGAGCTTTTATGTTATCAATAAAAAAAATTATGGTCGAATTTCGACTACCTACCTACTGGGCGAACACTAGTAAAAATCCATACTAATATTATAAATGTGAAAATGTTTTTGTTTGTTTGTCCTTCTTTCACGTCCAAATAGAGTGACGGATTGGCGTGGTTTTTTCTGTGGAGGGAGTTAAAGGGCTGGAGAGTGACATAGACTACTTTTTATCGATCATCGAGATCATCTCATTCTCACAGGAAAACACGTTATAATACAACCCAAATAATTATTTATAATCGGAATTACTTAAAACTTGGTATTAATGCTCTTCAATAATTAAATAAATCGTGTTTTAGCAATTTTCGACATTCATCCCATAAGGGGGTAAAATAGGGGATGAAAGTTTTTATATAACCTACCTTTTTGATATTTTCCTTGCAGTTTTAGCGCGAGCGAAGCCGCTGGTTCTGCTAGTCTATACTAATATTATAAAGAGGTAAAGTTTGTGATCTTGTGAGTTTGTGAGTTTGTGACGTTGTAGGGGGTAATCTCTGGATCTACTGAACCGATTTTCAAAATTCTTTTACCAATAGAAAGCCACGTTCTTTCTGAGTGTCATAGGCTATATATTAACGCGAAGAATGAAAGGCTTTTCGTGGTAGTCGGATTTGCAAAGTAAGTCGGAGAAAAAACGGCCGAACGAAAAGGTTTCTTACGAACGCTGCATTAACGGTGAGAGATATATGATTATGTTCTAGAGAAAAGTTGTAGAGCTTAATAATGCCTACAAAAAAGTCAGCGACAGCATATGTCTAACTTTTATATTTAAGTCACAAAAAGTAGTTTTTTATATTAAAAAAATAATTTAAATCGGTAGGTCATGTTTATTGGTCATATTATCAACAATTATGAATTCTTATCAAAATAAGTAAATTTATCGTCTAAAATGTTTAAAACAAAAGACTTTTCCCTTTTACTGCATATAATTTGGACAAATGGTTAAAGAGATAATACAACATATTCGTAGGTATGGACGAACCCGAGCGAGCTGTTTATCTGTTTTCCTGTTTGTACGGGCTAATCTCCGAATCTATTGGACCGATTTAAATAAAATTTTGCATGATGGTACCTTATATCCCCGTGCAACATCTTAGATACTTTTCATCCCGGAAAATTAAAGAGTTTCCGTGGGATAGCCAAAAAACTATAGTAACTTATACAGCTTAGTACACAAAAACTACTGATTGGATTTTGATGAAACTTTACAATAATATATATAGTTCATACATCAGAATAAGAAATAGGTTACTTTTTATCCCGGAAAAATGTACTGTTCCCGTGGGATAGATGTTTTTGTTTATTTGTAACGTATTATGGACACAACATAAACCCCAAAACAATAGTTATTAAAAAGTTGTCTGTTTTGTCTGTTTGCCTGTATGTCTGTTTGTCTGTTTTTTGCGTGAGCGTTTCACGCGAAAAGTAATGTACCGATTTCAACGAAATTTGGTGATAACTTATTACTCGAGTCAACATTTAGGATACCTTTTGTATGTATTTATGTATGTATGTATGTATGTATGTATTCAGCCCTTTTTAACGTCCCACTGCTGGGCACGGGCCTCCCTTCAGTACGAGGGGGATCAGGCCATAGTCCACCACGCTGGCCAAGTGCAGGTTGGCGGACTTCACATGTCTTTTGAAAACTTGCTGGGTTCTCTCAGGCATGCAGGTTTCCTCACGATGTTTTACTTCACCGTTAAGACAAGTGGTAATTGTGTTAGAAATGATTCACACATGAAAATATCAGAGGTGCGAGACCCGGGATTTGAACTTGCTTCACTCGGTTTCCCAAGCGAGCGCGTTACCACTGGGATACCACTGCTTAGATACCTTTTACTTCAAGAAAATCTTTCTTTCCCACGGGAAAATACAATGACTGGTTTTATAGAGTCCTCCTTAGAAACCTTCCGCTGGCTAAGCCTTAAGACATACATACATTAAAACAATATACAAAAAAACTGTAGGTCTTGAAAAGTCCTACAGAAAAGTTCTGAATTGTATATGTCTATCTCCTAAGTTACACTCGCAATATTTATTCTTATCTATACGTATAATAAAACTAACTTAGTCAAATCGATGTGCGCGTTTCACGCAAAAAGTACTCAACCGATTTTAACTAAATTTTGTAGTGATAAAACTTAGTACTCGGGTCAACATTTAGGATACCTTTTACGACAGGCAAATTATTGATTACTCGAAAACACAATAACTGGTTCTATCGAAGCAAGGGCAAGAAATTTATATGGCTAACGTTGGCTCAACCTTAAGAGATAGATCAAAACATTGTGCAAGAAAATTGTAAGTCCTAAAAAGGTCTATAGAAAAGTTCTACATAGTATATGTCTTTCTCCTAAGGTACACTCGCTATAACTATTTTCATTATTATATATTACTGTTTTATTATACGTTACTTATTCTATTCTATCTATACATATAATAAAACTGTAGAGGTTATTTCTCTTCTGTTTGTCTGTTTGTACGGGCTAATCTCCGAAACTATTGAACCGGTTTAAATTAAATTTTGTATGGTAGTACCTTATTTCCCCGGTCAACATCTAAGATACTTTTCATTCCAGAAAATTAAAGAGTTTCCGTGGGATAGTTAAAAAACTATAGTAATTTATACAGCTTAGTACACAACAACTTACACACCTAATTTCGTAAAATTTGGCATGCTGATACCTTATACTGCCGGTCAAATAACAGGTTACTTTTCATCCCGGAAAAATGAACGGTTCCTGTGGGATAAATCTGTTTGTGCTATTCTAGAGGTGAACCCGAGCGAAGCGAGGGTGAGCCGCTAGTAAAATAATAAATGTCTTTTAAGACTAGAACGCGTGGTGTCCACTCGATTACAATAGGTTAATTTAAGATTTTTAAGTGCTAAAGAATAATATATACATTAACTTTAATTTTAAAGTATAAAAATAATTATTAACACAATATGCTTGAAAAAGTTAGCCTAGCCTCCCTTAACAAATGTACTTTAAAAAAGATCTTACCTAAAAAAGAAATTCTTACCTTTACTGTCTTTAAATCTTCTGTAATGTTAAAGTAGCTCTCAAAGAAAGAAGCAGATAATAGTTGCAAAGAAAAAATATGCTTCTTCACATCACTATTGTGCTCAAAGACTTTTAGGAAAGCTAATGCATTTGTACAGGATGTACTCGTAGCATCTTGATTGCTGAGGTCCTAAGCTTTAGAACGGAACTGTACAAGGGGAGGTTTCACTAAAGCTACCTTAAACGATATCACATAATAAGATATGGGTGTAAGGCTACATATGTATTTGTCTATAGCGTAGATCTAGTGATAGCCCAGTGGTAGCGCGCTCGCTTAGGAAACCAAGTGAAGCGGGTTCAAATGCCAGGTCTCGCGTCTCTTATACGGATTTTATTATCTGTTATATAAATATGTCGTGTCACGGTGTTTGTGGTCGCACTCCTTCGAATCGTCTCGACCGATTTTAATGATTTTCTTTGTATATTCGGTAGATATGAGAATAGGTCGTTTTTTTTTCACCCTCCTACCCCCGTCTCTCATTTTTTTATCGTGATATTAGTATTTTTTGTATGAACAATATTCAAATACATAGCGACGAACCCGAGCGAAGCGAGGGCGAGTCTCTGTATAACGAAATATTATGATATCTCTTTCAAACGGAAGAGAACTAATGCTTTAATAATACAAAAATATAGTATTATGTGTTATGTGTAAGGGTGTTGATGAAGTCAAATGAGTGCTATATCTTTATTCCCTGAAATATGAAATACGTACATAGCATATGTATATTTTTACGTCCCACTACAGGGTACGGGCCTCCCTTCAATACAAGTGGGATCAGGCCATAGCCCACCACGCTGGCCAAGTGCGAGTTGGCGGACTTCACATGTCTTTCGAAAACTAGCTAGGTTCTCTCAGACATGCAGGTTTCGTCACAATGTTTTCCTTTATCGTAAAACAAGTGATAATCATGTTGGAAATGAATGAATGAATGAAATAAACTTTATTCAATTAGACTTATTACAAATGCTTTTAATGTAAGCGTCAGTGTAGTCAGTCTGTGAGAAAGCTATCATCGGCTCGGAAAGCAGTTCTGCTGAAAAGAGCCGGCAAGAAACCCAGCAGTTGCTCTTTTAAGTGAATCGCACATGGAAATATCAGAGGTGCGAGACCTGGGTTTTGAACCCGCGTCACTTGGTTTACCAAGCGAGTGCGCTACCACTGGGCTACGTAAGTAAATAGTCATAAGAAGACTGTTAAAAAATATAATTATTTTTTGTCAAAAATCGTAAGCGAATCAAATGTTTAGATTATGTTTCTATAAGACTGGACATAATTAATTTAGAATATTTAATATTCTTGAAAAAGAAATTCGATTACTTTATGATATTTATGCAAGAAAATGTAAATCTGTAAAAAACTTATCTATAGGTAATAAGGACGTCCTACCGTTTGTACATAATAAAGTTTTAGATATAAAATTTTACGAACTAGAACGACTCAGACGGAAATGAATCTCACGAGCCCTTACCTCCCCCGATGCACAGTGCATAAATCACTCCCTGCTGATACAATACGTCGGCGTTTCTACTTCGTATTGTATACAGTCAGTTAAAATATAGTTCTTAAGGGCATTATAAAAATTGGTCGATAGAAAATCTTATATTCACTATATATATATATATATATATATATATATATATATATATATATAAATAGTGTAATTATTATCTCTAACAAAGAATCGAGCGACAGAAACAAAAGTTTAGTTACTTCGCGATCATTAAGCCAAGCATAAAGAATCCATCTTATTTCTGTAAAAGGTGGGGAATAAAGAGAGGAATAATTGCTCTTTTTGTTTCAGTCTCTTTCTCCTTTCTTTCTCCTTTCCTCTATCTCTTTCTTTTTTAACCTATCTGTCTCTCTCTCTACAAATCTCTTTGATGTCTAAATTAAAGCAATACCCGATTTCATAAAAGTGTATGTATATTCAATATACATTGCTAGTTGACTTTTTCGTAAATGTAAAGGTAAAATGTGCCTTATCAGTTCCTACTGTCCGATGTGCCGCATAAATCACTTGGCGATGATATGTTACGTCCACGTACTCGCGTACAGAAATTTAAATCAGAAACGTTTTTATGTATCAACTAGCATTGCCCGCGGCTCCGCCCGCGTTCACATTAACAAAAACCAAATTCTTAGGTTTTACATAGTAAACACAATGCGGTTTTTGTGTTTTTTCTCAGAAATGAGATATTTTCCTGCGGTAAAAAGTATCTTATATGTTGATCCGGATAACCAGCTATTACCATACCAAATTTCATGAGAATCCCTCCAGTGGTTTTTCCGTGATGCGGTAACAGACAGACAGACAGACAAAATATCTAAAAACTATAGATTCGGCCTCTGTATCGATAATAATATGTATTTCAATAAGATTTTCCAAAAATATTTAATGTACAGATTCGGCTTAGTTACAATTTTATTATATATGTATAGATGAAACGTGTTTTATTTATATAGTATTTAGTAAATTTTTTAACAAGTAAGTTGTCTTTATATAGAAATTTGGGATATACTAATTGTTGGGATGCAAAATAATTTTAATTTCGGAAAACAAATAGTGTAAAAATTTCATGTTGTTTTAACAATGAACTCTGTTTTAAAGATAACTGTGCTGCTAATATTTTAATCAACTAGTATATCATAGCCCTGTAAAATCTAATTTTAGTCGTAAAAATACATTTTAATGTAATATCTAACATTCATAGAGAAAATCCAAAAAATATTATGAATCTTAGATCCTACTAAGTGTTACATTATTGTAGGTAGAACAAAACTTCTTCGGCGAAAAACTTCATGATGTGGATCCTGAACAATTGTAGGTTACTTACCCTACATCTGTTAGTTTCCGCTTAAAATATATTAGTATCCATAGGTACTAATATTATAAATGTGATAGTGTGTTTGTTTGTTTGTTTCTTTGTCGTTCTTTCACGTCAGCATGATTTTTTGTGTGGAGATAGTTGGAGGGCTGGAGAGTGACATAGGCTACTTTTTACCGCGGGAGATTATCCCTTTCCCATGGGAAAACACGTTATAATACAATCCAAAAAAGTATTTATGATCAGAATTACTTAAAACTTGGTATAAATGCTCTTCAATACAATGTTTCATTGTTTTACATAATATATAGTTTTATAAACATTATCATGTCCCTGGCCTGATAGTGGCACTTGAATGTGACTAAAAATTTCGTTAAGTAAAATCTTGTTTTAAAGCCGACTTTTTAGAGAAATAGATCTAAACCATTTCCAGTTCTTTATTTCAATGGAATAAAGCTTGCACTTTGGCTATTATCGCAATTGAAATGGCGGTGCGCTCAACGCTACATAATTAATTGCTCGTCTCTTGACCCCCTGTTAGCTAGAATGTTTTAGACAGAACTTTTAATCATTTATTTACATTTATTTTTACTTTTAGTGATTTTTACTTGTGTATGTATGCGTGTGTGTATGCTTGTTACTCCTTTACGCCGAAACCGCTGAACGGATTTTGATTAAATTTAGTACAGTTAGAGGCGCGCATCCGATTGGACCATTCTATACATCTATTACTCCAATTTATTTTATTTATAGAAATTATATTGTCTATAAATAAAATAAAATTTTAGAAAAAATACGCTAAAAAGAAAAATAAATCTTATTTTCCCAGACAGTTTATTTCAGTTAGACAGTTAGTTTGTTAAATAAAATTATTAAAAAAATAACGTGTGTCAGTTCTATTCGTTTATAAGTCCTTTACGCACTATCGTTCTACCTGCGCTGGCTTTGGTTATCATGATTTACCCACTGTCTCTGCTCCTTTGTTGTATAAAATATTATAAATTTATATATTCTATCAAAATTTAGTAAAAAAAGTTGCTACTTGCGATTTGAACTTCGTCAAATATATTATTATTACCACCATTAGTCTTGTCAACAAACTCAAAAACGTGTTAAATAGAAATAAAGCTCCTAAAAATATGTCCAATAGCTCATTCGTTTCGTAATGATGTCTAGAAAAATGTTTTTTAAGGGTTTATTAGCACATAAAAAATGCGTTTTTTTTTTAAATTAGATAAAAAAGGTACCTATTTAGTTTTCCCAAACTACTCTTTTTGTTTATAAATAATTTCTTAAGAAATGACGTAATTTAATAAATTTTTAAAGTAAGAATCATAATTTACAACACCTAAAACAGTCGAAAATCAATTTTTCAATACCATTTTCTCTCAAGCGCCAACTAAATCAAAGAAAAGTAATTTATAATAAACAAAAATATATTTTATATAATTGGGAAATATTTCGTATAAAAGTTGAAAGAAATTTCATGGTACATAAATGTGGTAATAACCATACCTAATACATAACAAGTTACTTGTAAAATTCACAAAGTTTTGAATTTCAGTTCCATTTCGACTTAATTGTAAACAGTCAATTAAATACAATCGCTTATTAAATCTATACATATAATAAAATTATTGTAACGAAGCCGAATCTGTACATAAAATATTTTTTGGAAAATCTTATGGAAATAGACATTATTATCGATACAGAGGCCGAATCTATAGTTTTTAGAATTTTTGTCTGTCTGTCTGTCCGTCCGCCCGTCCGTCCGTCCGTCCGTCCATCCGTCCGTCCGTCCGTCTGTCTGTCTTTTTTTTAACGACATTTGGTATGATGATAGCTTGTTATCCGGGTCAACAATTATAGGAATTTTTTTTCAGCGGGAAAATGTCTCATTTCTGAGAAAAAATACAAAAACTGCAATGTAAGAGTATACCTACTATAATATGTAAAACCTAAGAATTTCGTTTTTGATCATATAAACGCGGGCGTAGCCGCGGGCAATGCTAGTAAGTCATATAAAACTCTTTGTATCCTCTTACATAGGTATGCTTAAAACAACGAACTGTTAATTTAAGGAATACATTCGTAATACCGAGATCATCTCTCAATATATGAGGAATTCAAGCACAAATAATTCGTCTCTCAGATTACAAGGGAAAAGTATATTTAAAGTTAGCTTTTTTCCATGACTTTTCATGTATATGTAAAACATAATAATAATAAATATGTTGGGACATGAACACAGTTATTTATTAACACATTGTGTTATGGATAGTTGATACACTACACATATATAACTTTAAATACATGCATAATATAAATATAAACATTCATGACATTCGTGCTCATCACAAAAATGAATGCCCCCAGCAGGACTCGAATCCGCGACCGCTGGCACAGCAAGTAGAGTCACTACAAACTGAACCAAACGTGTCGTCGTATGTATGAATTTACCTTTTATTAGATAAACAGGTGTGAATTGCAAATAGCAATTATTATCTTTACTTGAACATCTAACCTAACGAAGGAGGCAATCATAACCGAGATCATGGTTACAGCACCCAACAACCTGTATAGGTTTTGGTTGCAATCGCAACTGCGCGGTAGATTAATTATCAGTATTCAAGTTTAAAAAGAAGTATAAAGTGGGATGTGCTTAGACTCCATAACTGCATAACTATATTATTTTAAGATATAGCAGCTCATATTCTTTTAAAATACTTTAATTTCACTTTCGCAATCTCCCGTTTCTCAATATTATACAAAAGTATAAATTAACCATTGTGTATAGAAATAAAAAATAGTCAAAGCCATTTTGGTGCATTAAAGCAGGAAGATATCCAAATAAACACACTTATTTTTCGGATATACCAGTAAAAAAAAGAATAAGAACAATAATTTAGGTTAGATTTACGTGAATATTTAATATTTTAAATAGGACTCTAAATGAATTGTTTCGCGAATTTATTTTACTTTAATTATTATGTTTAGGATAGTCATATTATATGATTTTATATCAATAATAGCGACTCACCCTCGCTTCGCTCGGGTTCGTCTCTAGGTACGTTTAAACAGTTAGTATGAAATACAAATATTTGAATTTCTCGGCTTTTTTGTACTATAATATGCTGTATTATACACATAAACCTTCCTCTTGAATCACTCTATCTTTTAAAAATAACGCATCAAAATCCGTTGCGAAGTTTTAAAGATCTAAGCGTACAATATGGACAGACAGACAGCGGGCAGCGACTTTGGTTTATACTTCGTAGTGATTTTTAAAAACTGAGATTGTAGTAAAGGATTTGGTACACACAACAAACAAACACGCATACTGGTAACACCAGCTAGATTGTATTAAGAAATATATTTTCGTATTACTGTACCTAAACTAAAGCAATTTATTTGCCCATGCACAAGTGCCAAAACTTATGTTTATTTCAACATATTCATGTCACAAATATAATACGATGTAGCTAGAACTAGAAGTAAAGGGGTTATAGATCATTACTGACATTTATGTTGTTTTATGTAATTAATTATTTTAGCTGTAAAGTAATAGTCTATTGTACGCACACGCACTTTGCCTACAAAGTGATATGGGTTTGAAATTCGGGTAGAAATTATGAGATTTTCATAGATTTATGTCTTTTTCAACTTGATTATCTGTTGTATTAGCACATTTTCAACATAACTGTGGTAGAAAATTAACGAGGACATCTGTATGCTTGCAATAACATGCTAGTTTTTTAAGACCCGTCATAGCCAGTGTGGTGATGGACTACGGCCGAACCTTGCATTGAATGAACTCAAAGCCCAGCTGTAGGAAGTTAAATGAAATTAATTTTATAATTATTGTTTTGTAACATAAAATATAGAAAAAAATAGAAACTATTACAACTAACCACAACAGCATACGTACACTGTAAAAGACATCTTCCACGTGCTAAAAAGATTAATAACCTGAAACGTGTATCATCGTGTGTGTATAAGTGATGTATCGACTTTTCACGTGTCTGCTGAACTAAGAGAAACCAAAATATAATAAAATTGTAACTAAGCCGAATCTGTACATTAAAATATATTTTATGGAAAATCTTATATAAAATAGATATTATTATCGATACAGAGGCCGAATGTTTAGTTCTTAGATTTTTTGTCATACTTTCATGTCTCGCAATCTCATTATTTTTCTGTGTGTTAAATAAAAAGAGCCTATCTGTATATAGTAATTTTAATTGCCTCGGTGGTGTAATGGCTAGCATGTACGGCTGCGCATCCGGAGGCCTCAGGTTTGGAAGAAAAGCCCAGAGTTGGGAAGTTGGCGGTGTTACACCGTCGTGCCTCGAAGAGCACGTAAAGCTGTCGGTCCTGCGCCTACTCTCACCGGTCGTGTCGAATTATCGTCTCATCGAAATTGAAGAGTGAAAGGTATAGAGAGTGCGAAGGTGCGTTATCTTTTTGACTTTTATTCTAGTGATGTAGCACAAGCAAGGCGGCATAAAAAAATTAAAGTAAGATGTATAAATTAATTTGTTATTGCTATATATATGCTATGATCACTCATATCACTTAAAAAATAAATAATAATAAATAAATAAATATGTTGGGATATTTACACAGCACCGTCTAGTTCCATGGTAAGATACGAGGCCTGTGTTACGGATACTATATAGTTGATACACTACACATAATATATAACTTTAAATACATACATTATTATTTAAAATATAAACACCCATGATTACATTAGTTCTCATCGCACAAATGAATGCCCTCAGCGGGACTTGTACTCGAGACCGCTGGCACAGTAAGTAGGGTCCATACAAACTGAGCCAAACGTGTCATCAAAAATAAAATTATTGTATAATTACGGCAAAAAAATAAAACATATGGTTGGATAAGTTGATCGGTAATACTAAAAATAATACAATACTAAAACTAAAAACAAATTCCATATTTCAAGAGATCCATTTACAATTTATCTTGTGTAAAGAAATATATTTTAAATGAACGGTCAAAATAATCTGATACATGTCTATCTAGATAAGACCTGCTTGAAAATGTTGTAGCTTCTATTATACCCAGAAAATTCAATGATATTTTTCAGCTACAGGCAAAAGGCTTCCAACTTTGTTTCCAAAGCCAATAGCCGAACACATAATATTTTCCCTAAATTGCGTTCTGTTCGCCTCCACCCAAATTTACGTATGAATACTCACTTGATAAAGATTGTGAATGATAGCCTATTTCACCAATGCGAATTATACTTTTATACGAATGCTAGAGATATTGCTTAAGATACGTTAACCATTCTAGTTATCGTAGTGATATTTATATCGAAATTAGCATTGCCCGCGGCTTCGCCCGCGTTCAGATGACCAAAAACCAAATTCGTCGGTTTTACATATTAGTATACTCTTACATCGCAGTTTTTGTATTTTTTCTCAGAAATGAGACATTTTCCCGCAGTAAAAAGTACCTATATGTTGACCCGGATAACCAGCTATCATCATACCAAGTTTCTTTAAAATCCCTCCAGTGGTTTTTCTGTGATGCGGTAACAGACAGACAAAAAATTTAAAAACTATAGATTCGGCCTCTGTATCAATAATAATGTTTATTTCAATAAGATTTTCCAAAAAATATTTGATGTACAGACTCGGCTTGGTTACAATTTTATTATATGTATAGATTAATTGCAAATTCATTTTGCATTTCATGTATAGCTATGTTTTTATAAACGAAATTGAATTTTGAACTATACACATACATATCTATACACATACATATAAAAAAATAAAAGTGTAACTGATCGCTATCTGCGCAAGATATTTGAGAAAAACTATTATTGGGGGTCTTTATTAAAGCAATAGAACTCAAAACAATGATTTTTAGATTTTTTTGTCTCTTTGTCGGTGCTTTTGTGCACCCTTATCTCAAAAACGATTTAATCGATATAGGTGCGGTTTTCACTAATCTAAACATATAGTGTTTGTTTTATTTCAATCAGTTCATAAAGAAAAGGTTATGTCAATTTAAAAAATCACCTACTGACGAACCCGAGCGAAAGGAGGGTGAGTCGCTAGTTTTACAATATAATTACACATACCCATTATATGCAATGCCTATTAAATATTAATATTAAATTCTAGTCATAGGAAATCGTATAATAAATTGTTTTCAAATAATTTATTTTTGATGTGTTCTATCTGTCTCTTTCGAACACACTGCAATCTCCAATTTAGTGTCCTCGTCGTAAACTAACAACTATCTTACACAAGGGCTTCTTCAGACTAATCATTTTGATGCAAAAATACTCAACACTTGCAACTATGCAGCGTTAATTAATTTGTTAGCTTAAAAAATACTTCGACATAGGATATATATACATATTATGTCTCTGAAGGAAATAAAAGGTGTAAGCGACTTACCCGTATTATGATCAGACGTCACTGGTCGTCGATATGAGGAGGTATCTATTTTACGTAATCTCATCAACTAATAAACTAAAATAAAATGAAGTTTATGCTCTAAAATCTAAAAGAAGGTTGTGTATTTACGTGTAAAATAAACAAACTATTTTTAATACACAGGCATAATATATATGAATTTTGGTCGCGACGACCAATTTCGCTGAGATTATTACATAGGAGATACATATTACAGCCAAATGTGCATACACATATTACCAACAAAGAGTATTTTTACACTCACCAGCCTTGACCAGGTGCAAGAGCGACCATTGAATGCGCACTATGAGCTTCCCAACTCGATAACTGTTACTGAGAAATTCTGAATAGAATAATTCGGTAACTGTTTTGGCCTTACTTAGAACTCACACTCAAATAGCGATACGTATTTTATCAATGTCACAGATATTCCACCAGATATATCTGTGACATCGGTTCCCAATGATGCTAACGTGACCGATTCCACACTTTACACGTATATTCAGTATTTAAATTTTCGTTAATATTCTACTTTATCTTAAAAGTCTTTCGATGTCATTGAATAATAAGATCCTGACCGAACGGTAAATTAATTAAGATTTATTCTATCAAAAGCTATTTACCGACCACGGGCCTGCAAAGTTTCAAAACCTAAGTTCTGTTGTTCGCCGCAAACTTTGATTATTTAAGAGGCTTTTATACGAACTCGACGTCGGAAATGTTTTTTGTATTAGAATTTTTGAAGGGAAAACCGGTAAAATTAATATTTAGTACATTATTATTTTATAATGTTAAATATGAATATTGAATATAGATAAAACAATATATTGTATATTAGAGTTTACTTATCTGCTATATTTCGACCAACTAGATTTTATTCAATCATTAACATTTATAAAATGACCAAAATCATACCTAAGCTCCATAATCCAATTGAGAAACAGTTCAATAAAATAACAAAATATCATTATTATTTGTTTGCCATAGTATTTTCCAGCAAAATACCTGTGTTCTGGCATGTACTAAATTTGATCTTCATCTCCCCACCGATGGACTACCGTTGTGATGTGGGTGAGGGAGGGAATTTATCATGGAATGCCTGTCCATGCGACCAGCCGCAGTGGGACAGGAGTGTGTTCAGTGAAACAATGCAAACGAAATTCGGACTATTTTGCGAAAGTATTTGGCTAATTAGCTTCTCGCAGAGCATGCTTTATGTTGGAATGTTAGTTGGCGCGTTTGTTTTTGGATTCTTGTCTGATAGGTGTGTTTACTATATAATTACTTTAATTAAATTCTTGTAATGTTCTTATTCTCATTTAAAGTGTGGGTAAAATATATATTTTGAGGGAAATATAAAACATTGTTGACAAAATATCACGTTAAGATTTATTTAGATTTTAGATATAAAAAAAACTAGACATAAAATCGCCAATCATTAAGACGGATACAATAAATCGGACAAGTGGGTAAAATTTCTGCACACAACCACACGCGCACACCAAGGGTTGTGTTGCATGAAACATTAAAATAATGTTATATTAAAATTTTTTTTTTATATTTATTTATTTAGTAACATGTGTTTAGGAGCCACCCCTATTTTTGTTTCCTTGAAATTTGACTTAAAAATACAAACAGATAGATATGGCGAAATTGTAAAGGTTAAAAGCCTTTCGCTACGGAAACCTAATAAAATACTGCTTTTCTCAATAAACGGTGCTCTATAAATGGCAGTACTTTGTTATCTTTTTGTCTTTTATATAAATATTATTTTATAATTCTCCTAAAATTATTTTCAGGTACGGCCGCCTTTCAATGTTTTCCACGAGCTGTTTAATTCTGTCGATATCTGGGTGTCTAGTAATTCTAATGCCTAATGTGACGTCTCTTATCTTCATGCGTACCATTGAAGGTATTGGTACTGGGGGAGCAATGGTTACTTCATATGTCCTCTGCATAGAATACACTGGCTTGAAATACCGAGAAATTATAACAGCCTTGTTTCATATACCTATTAATATAAGTCATACACTGTTACCTGGATTGTCATACTTACTACGAAATTGTGATGATCTGCAACTAGCGCTGTCGGTTCCTGTGATACTGTATGTAGCAATACCATGGTTGATAATGGAATCCCCTAAATGGTTAATGGACATCGGTAAAATTGACAAATCTGTTATTGTTATGGAAAAGTTTTCAAAATTGTAAGTTGTAATTAAGATTACTGTTTAATTTATACATTGCCACCAGTACAAAATACTGTCTATAACAAAAATGTCAGGTGTATCAATCTTAAAGGGTTATTTTTGTCACCAATATGCAAGCTGTCAGTATAAAATTCTATAAATGGGTTTGATTTACTGAATAGTTTAAATAAAATAAAAATTAGTTTAATTAGTACCTATAATTGATAATTTAAAAAACTACCGTTTTCAGTAATGGATATCCAATTGACAACATAAAAGGGCAAATTGAAGAATACTCTGCTCATCATAGTAGAGCTCGAAATAGGATAAAATTTTTGCACATATTCAGACATAAGAAGGTTACATTACATCTAATTTACATGTCCGTTATATATTTCCTATGTGGTATGGGATATTACGGTGTTTCACAATTCATTGGCAAAATGAGTGGCGATATACACGTAAACGTCGCAATATCTGGTGTTTTATTACTACCAGGGACTGTAGTCACAATTTTTCTATTACCACTTTTAAACAGAAGAACATTTTTAATGTCTACAATTTTTCTGTCTGGTATGTTTATCATTATAACTGCTTGTATATCTTCAAATTTACATTGGGTCAGGGTTAGTTTTGCCTGTGTCTGCAATAGCTTATTTTCTATGTCCTTTATGATAGTATTATTGTACACTGTGGAATTATTCCCAACATCAATAAGAAATTCAGTGCTAGGTATTTTATCAGTGTTATCAAGACTTGGTCAAATATCAGCTCCCCTAATCAATGCTTTATCAGAGAACATAGCGGGGGCTATATTTGGTGTACTAGCATTGTCTGGGACAATTTTTTGTTATTTGTTACCTGAAACCAAAGACACTGAGCTACCGTCCTCATTAGATGATACTAAAACTCTTACACGTAGAAAGACGCATCTTGAACCAGATATTACTAACACATCTTAAAGAAAATAAATTATTTATTGATATTAAGCATTACTTTCTTTCTTTCAACTGTATTGGTTTCATTTGAAGTTATTTATACATTTGTTTTTACTCATATGTTTATATCATATTAAACAGGATTTAGAAACAAAATTTTAGTAAAAGTCATTCTATAATCAATAAATATAAGAGACATATAAAAAGTAGCTGAAGAGCAATAACTATATAGATATGAGAGATAATATGAAAAAATATATTTAATTCACTAATCTTTTAGTGAATTAAATATATTTACTTTTATATTATATATATATTTACAATATATAGATAATATAAATGTAAATATATTTAATTTTTTTTATTATTTATATTTACAATAAAGATCTAAACTTATATAGGTATTGAATATGAATTTGACTTTCTTATAGAAGCTTTAGTATGACATTAATATACAATAGCTACATGAATTGCACGTCTAATAAAGGTTAAAACTCAGTAAAAAAATTGACGACCGTAAATAGGGAAAGCTAATAGTTAAATCTTTTCACTAAGTGTATAAATTTTGTCTCAAGTTATTTTTGGTCAAGTAAAACATCGGTAATTTAGCCAACATTTTTTTCTTGAACCCCTCGACTTAAGAGAAATGCCATAAAATATGCTCTCTCGTGACAATGTTATTTTCAATAAGCTCTTGTAATGAAAAAAGTTTTTAATACCACAATACCGCTATGGTTCGGCAAAGTTGGAGTAATAAGTGGCAAGTAAGAAAATGCTTTGTTTGGAATTTAACTTTTGTAATGCTCAGTCGAATCTGACTGTTACAACTGTAATACTAAATGATTAATATTACTTATTAACACATACTGTTTACTTCAGTTTCTTTTGGGCCATTTCTTAATCAATTTAAATCTTATTATCCTACTAGCAGAACCCACGGCTTCGCTCGCACTAAAACTACAAAAACACTCTAAAAAGTGGGTTTCATAAGAACTTTCATCCCCCTTTTTACCCTCTTGGGGGTTGAATTTTGAAAAATCCTTCAATGTGGATGCCTTCCTTATATGAGGAAGACGTGTCCGAAATTTCAATTTTCTAGCCTTAAGCCTGTGCGTTGATACATCAGTCAATCACTTTTGTCTTTTATGTATATATATATATATATATATATATATATATATATATATATATATATATATATATATATATATATATATATATATATATATATATATATATATATATATATATAGATTAATATAATAGACACAAGTTTTATATTTCAAATACATTAATTACTTCATCCGCCTACAATAAATGTTTGGATACCGAGCCAAAAAATATAACGCGCAATTTTACAATTTTTAATGCTTTGTGTAATACAGAGCAAAACGGAGCGTGACACGAGTTACTGTTAAAAGATTATTAGATTATTGAATTAAAAAAAGTCTAAAATCTGAAAAATTATTCTATTACATTTTATATATATTCTTTATTGCACAAATAAATTATAAAAAAACAAAATACATAGAAAGTGACGTGGACAAAGGTGGACTTATCTCTATAAGAGATCTCTTCCAGTCAACCCATGCATGTGGGAAATAGTGTTAAATAGCGGGACAGAAAGAGAAAGTGCAGAATTTTTGTTATAGTAAAGTATATAAGTATGACACATAAATAAAAGTTAAATATATGAATACATTAATATACATATATGAAAATATAAAAAACATATACATATTTTAATTATATACATATTATATAACATAAATACATAAATACAATTATAGATACATAATATAAACATGTAATCTAATACATACTAAAACTATATAAATATATACGTACATATAAATATATACATAAACATACATATGCAAATAAATGTTAAACAGAAAAATATATTGTTCAAGATTGAGCTAGAAAATGCTTTTTTATGTTCGTTTTAAACACAGCTGTAGAAGGGCTCTCCTGTAGGATTTTAGGAAGTTTATTCCATAACACTGCGGCACGTACCGAGAAAGAGTTTTGTAAAAACTTGGTGTTACTTGTCGGTATCTCAAGCATCGATGTGATGCAGGGCCGCCTGGAACGTGTAGGAGTCGGAAGCAGGTTGAACCGGAAACGAAGGTAAGAAGGAAAATTGTGATTATGAAGAATATTAAATAGAAACAAAAGGATGTGCATATCACGGCGAAGGCGGATAGGGAGCCATTGAAGTTGAGCTCGGAAATCGGAGACATGATCATACTTGCGTAGACCATAGATAAAGCGTATGGCGAGATTTTGGAGACGCTCAAGTTTATTCAGTAGCTCCTCTGTCACATCTAAATAGCATACATCGGCGTAGTCGAGTATGGGTAGTAGAAGAGATTGCGCAAGCATAACTTTGGTTTTGAAGGGGAGAAAATATTGGAGACGCTTAAGAGAATGGAAAGTGAAGTGCATACGCCTACTAACTTCATTGATATGAGGTGTCCAAGTCATATTGCAATCCATAATGAGACCCAAGTTCCTTACCTTATTGCAGTAAGGAATTGGAACTCCAGAGTAAGTAATCGCAGACACTGATTTCCAATCTATTCTGCACCTTAACCTGCTGCTGCCAATAATTATTGCTTGAGACTTCTTTGCATTAACTAAGAGACCGAAAGATTCGGCCCAAGTTTGAATAGCGATTAAGTCATTATTTAAATTTTGAATAGCATCAGGCAAATCGTTCAACTCACAATGACGATAGAGTTGTAAATCGTCTGCATACAGATGGTAGGGAGAAGATATGGCGCGAGATATATTATTAATAAAGATAGAGAAGAGCAGTGGTGAAAGAACGCCGCCTTGGGGGACCCCAGCCGTGAGATCCAACCACACTGATGAAGTGTCATTAGCTCTCACACACTGGCGACGCCCGAAGAGATATGAGTTAAACCAGTCTGTAGCCGCAGGGGAAATGTTAACTGCGCGAAGAGTGCCAAGAAGGATGTCGAAGTCTACAGAGTTGAATGCGCTACTAAAGTCAAGAAGTACCATCACAGTAAGCTTAGTGTTATCCATAGCGTACCGAATGTCCTCCGTGATGTTCAGCAGCGCACCAACAGTGCTGTGATAGGGACGAAAACCAGATTGGTAACGACATAATAGATTATAGGAGGTAAGGTAGGAGTAAAGTTGATTATGGACAATAGATTCAAGGACCTTGGATAGAATGGGAAGGATAGATATAGGACGATAATCATTGAGGCTGGATGGATTTGGGACTTTGGGTAAGGGTACGACTAGTGCATTCTTCCATTGTGTTGGAAAAATATTGCAGGTCAGTGAGTAATTTATGATGTGGGTGAAAACTGGAGCAATGCAGTCCAATACAGGAAGAATCATGTCGAGACTGAGGTTGTCACTACCGATGGCTTTAGTAGTGATGGAACGAATACATTTCTTAATGACATCTTCTGAGACTGGTTTGAAAGAAAAAGAGAACGAGTCTGGTGGGACAATACTAGATAAGTGATTAAGGGTAGCAGATTTGATTTGTTGATTTAATGTTAAAGGTGGGGTAGCAAAATAACAATTTAGTTTATTGAGGTCAACCGAGACTTCGCCCGAATTCGGGTTCTTGCCCACACCAAGTGACTCGAGGAATCTCCAAACTTGCGATTGGGAGAGACCCTGAATTGTGGTATGAATATACCGACGTTTGGCATCCCTACACATCCTGTTGCAGATGTTACGAAGCTTTTTGTATGCAGAAAGATTTTCTTCAGTTGGATATTTTTTGTTTTTAGATTTCTCCTGATTAGAGGTGTTAACCAAGGGGCTGGAGCTTGCTTCATGCGAACTGGTCTTACCGGGGCGTGAATGTCGTAAAGTCTAATCAGTTCAGTAGTTAATGACTCAACCATACTGTCAATATTATCTGATGAGAATACAGATGACCAGTTGCAATTCTTCACATCCTCTCTTAAGCGTTCCAGATCCATATGCCTAAAGTCGCGCTGGAAAAGAATTTTGCCTCTAGCCTTTGGAGAACGCAGTTTATATGATAGGTAAATTAAATCATGGTAAGAGAAAGGGGCAGTCATTTGGCCGTGAGATATTACAAGATTAGGCCTCGAGACGGAAATTAAATCAATAAGAGAAGGCCTACAGTTAGGAAAATAGTGGGTGGGAGAAGACAAAGGAAGAATATGCAGATTGAAAGAATCAGTTAGTGCATGTAACGTTTGGGCTCTCGTGTCATTTTTTAGTAAACAAGTGTTTAAGTCACCCATGCAAATCACTTCATCATATAGAGTTACAAGATTGTCAAATATACACTCTAGGTCAGTAAAGTAATTAATTTTGTCATTTGGGCAGTAAAGCACTCCAAGCAAATTTTTTTTATGGTGTACAGTAATTTCTAAGAAGAGATACTCGAGAGATCCTGAGGGATTTTGAGGGGATAAAGACACAACTCTGGCAGAAAGGCTGAAGCGAAGGTAGATACCTACGCCACCTCCACCTCGGCCAGAGCGGTCATTACGATATAATTTGTAACCTGGGAGAGCGCAACTAGTGGAAGGTAATGATGGTTTAAGCCAGGTGTCAGACACGAGTATACAGTCAACTACGCCGGTACTAAAAGATGCGAGAAAGTCGGTATAATGAGCAAGTATACTCTGCGCGTTGATATGCACTAAGGAGAGAGAAGCCGATCTATCGTTTAAAGCATTAGTGAGTTTATCTGGAAGCGGTGCTGAGTCAGATAGTGATGTGCTGTTGCTGCCAGCACTTTCATATTCATCTGAAGAACAAGAAACATATTGATCATCTATCATAATTTATATTAAAAATTATTTTAATATTATATAAATAATAAAATATGTACTAATATAATAAATAAATAAACTAGAAATAAGTATTAATAAGAAATAATAATAATAATATGCAATGAACACTATTCACGTGCATAAGTTAACTGTGAGAATAAATAACGAAAACAAAAGTACCACATTGACAACACTTAAATTAAAATTTAAAAGAGAAAAAAAAAAAGAAGTCAGATTACATTACAAGAAACTGTTAACATTATCTGTGACAAGAAATGTAGACCATATAGGAAATATGCAAAAACTAAACGCAATAATATGACGTTGACAGTTTACCATAATATTTTAACACATCACATTTGACAATTAAAAGTGAATGACAGAAACAAACAGTAACTAACTGAATATAACTTTTAAATTTTAAATAGAAAATGAACGGATAAGTAATATTTTTATACCCTACAGTGTAACAAATAGATGTATTACGAATTATACATAAGTGATAACTATAGAACACAGTATAATGCGACCAAATCCAAATAGAGTAAACAAAATACACTATTTATATAACAATAGAAAAATATTCATTTAAAAAATCAAATGATGAAGATATCGCGTAACATAATATGTACCTACTAATTTAAGCAACACCTATTTAAATTTGATCAAAAAGCAGCAAGCGACCACTTATATTGTACGATTCGTATAATCCAAACGAAACCACTGAGTTGGTGCTTCACCTACTCCAACGATAAATGGGAGAAGGTTACCAAAATCCCTTTATATACGCGAATAATCTAGCGAGACTACAAAGGATTTCCAGACTAAAGTTCTTAAAATTAAGTCTTCAGCGCATCTAAATCAATTTCCATGGTCATTATAAACAAAGCTGAGGAAGATCCGCTCTAATCCTACTCTGTGGGCGTTCCAGACCCTTAGGGTAGAACGTTAAATTTACTATACTTGACCCAACTTGTGATAATAGATGGCGCTACAACCACACCCTGTTACTGATGCAAGTTAAGACATGGGTATTTGGAGATATTTCTCGCTTAAATTTGTTGTAATTCTTTAGGGATTGCCGGAATGGGCCTTAATTTAAAAGTTTGAATGAGATTCATTTTGGACGGCTAAGATGGATAGTATCTAGTTTGAGTAACTGTATTTATCTTTTCAAACACAATTTGTTTAGATTAAGTGTAAAAAAGTTCTTAAGTAACTTTATTTGCGTTATGTAAGCATATATTTTTTATAACTGAATGAACACTTTTTTGAAAAAATATATTTGAAGTACGTTTAATGGAGTAAAAACCAATTTATTTACCATATTTTGCCAGTCAATTTGCTCTTGTCTTCAAAGGACAGCTTTAAGTATACCTTTTTGTAACCCTTTCGCTTATTAAAAGCGTTAGTAAGTTTCTTGATTTGTTATGTAAAATGAGTTAATATCAAGAGGAATACTGACATAAACTGTCTTAAATAATTTTGAAATAAACATATACAGAAATAATTAAATATATTATTGTACAGAATTCGTTGTGCCTTTGTGATCAAAAGATTTACGTAACGCAGATAATTGAATTTTTAATATAAATCTACGTATATACATAATATGCGTTAATAAGATCAAGTTATATTTAACAAGCATGGTAATAATTAAAGCAAATTGATGTTTTCTTACGAGTCACCAAAATATAATTATGACAAAATAAATAAAAAATCCTTAATCAATACTATTGTAAATAAAACTCTCTATTCGGATTTTCATTTGAAACGTCGGGAACAAAAAATCAAAATAAATTTTAAATAAAAGTAAATTTAAAATAAATTCGCGAAAAATCTGATAAGATAGTTTTACTTAAAATGTTAAATATTCGCGTAAATCTAAAGAAATATTATCAATACTATTATTTTACATATTAAATTGGAATTTAACATTTCTACTAATCGGCACACAGTTATTTACTTTCCTTACCTTTATCCAATTAAAACGTATAAAGATACTAAATCGTATTTAATGAAACTGAAGGTTGTTTGAACACCACTTAGTATTCTAGACGTTACTCAGGATTATGTATCTAGGCTGTAATTGTCTGAAAGGCCATACTTATTTAAGCATCAGAAGACGTGAGGGGACTTCATTTTAAATATTTGACTCTTAATTAAGTAAATATCGTATGGAAGCTGTAGAAAAGTAAATTTTTAAGATAATTAGGTACCTACTGACGACCAATAATCTTTTATTAGCATATTTTATTTGTATATTGTATTGTTTTTGTTATATTTTTTCTATTCCTATAATTGAAGCTATTACTACGATATTTTGTAAAAAGTTATGTATCAAAATTTATATTAATTTGATATACAATTCAGATTTTCTCAAATTTCATTTTCATATTTAATGCAAACTTAATTCGAATATATAACAAATATAACTAGAATTTTATTGTCTTTAAAATTGGAAGAATATTAATGATAAATTTCACAATTATAACGATTTAGTCTGTCTGCGCGGGAGTTTCTATACTGCACCAGTAACAGTTAGCTCTCTATCGCCAAACTGCGGGTTGTTTTTGACCTAATAACCATTTTTGGTCTGACTCGAAACTATAATGCAGGAACATATCAGAGTATATCAGGACTGGGATCAATTTTATATAAGTAAAAGGCTAAAATTGTCACTAATTAATAAATATTATTATTTAGAACGATCGAACAAGTTCTATTCTCTTATACTTAAACATATCTTAAAATGACCAGAATAAGCCTGCACTATCCATGTACTCATAGCCACAAGACAGCAAGCGGTTGTGCTGACGTATTATTATTGTCAGGCGAACACTTCACTGCATCAAGCTGCGCCTTGTGTAGTTCACACTGCAATCTTGCTACTGATAATGAATATAAACTGTCTTAGAATCTTCGTTTATAACAATTTACCATGATTATTTTTTTAATGATTGCTTATTTTAAGTGTTTTGTGTACGAGTATGAATTGTTATAATCATACGTGAATCATAAAAATGGATATCTTTTAAATTATTAAATACCTACTATTATTTTTCAGCAGTTCCACTCATATAGAAAACTACAGTAAGCGTATAAAAGCTCTAACATCGAAATCAGTTCATTTGTTTAAGTGTGTAAAGTAATAATAAAACAGACGAACAGATTTATTTTCATCATTGTATTCGGGTTTTTTTAACTACTGTTGGGCACGGGCCTGTCTTCAATTCAAGAGGGATTAGGCCTTAGTACACCACGCTGGCCAAGTGCGGGTTGGCTCACCTCACATGTCTTTCGAAAACTTGCCAGATTCTCTCAGACACGCTGGATTCCTCATGATGCTTTCCTTCACCGTAAGACAAGTAATTGTGTTGGAAATAATTCGCACATGAAAATATCAGATGTGCGAAGCCCGGGATTTGAACCCGCTTCGCTCGGTAATTTAAGCGAGTGCGTTACCACTGCGTTACCACTGCCTTTTCAATATTAGTAGATTGTGCTTCTTTCACGTCAAAACAGAGTGCTGGATTGGTGGAATTTTTTGTGTGGAGATAGTTGGAGGGCTGAAGAGTGACAAAGGCTTTTTACAGCGGGAGATTATTTTACTCCCACGGGAAAACACGTTATAATACAAACCACAACAACTCATCATACATATGTTAGTATGTATACCTATATATAATATATGGTTTATCTATTCCATACTAAATTTTAAAACGTACCTAGGGACGAACCCGAGCGAAGCGTGGGCGAGTCAATAGTATAACTCAATTTCAACGAATTATTTCGTATTTGCAAGCGTTTTGATGACATTCATGGTCGTAAGACATGTATAGTGTATACTCGTAATCGATCTACATTCGAATACAGACGATACTAGTACATTTTAATTGGTATGTAAAGCTTGTTATGTTAGTATATAAAGCATGGAGCACAGGAGGTCGTGAAGTTCGATAGTGAATGGTGAATCTGTTTGTATTACGTTAAAACCGCCATTTCGGGTATTGTTCTAACTCAAATAATAACAATTGAACATCATAAGGTACAAGGTGACTGCCTATTCATCATATAATTAATACAGGTATTCAAAAATTCAAGTCGGTTAAGTAGAAGCTTGTATACTTTGTTATAACTAGAAATTAGAATCTTATTTTAAAGCAAACAAAACCCAAAGCATAACAGATATTTTACATATATACATACATTTAACATCAACGTCACTGTTTATTTATGTGTATCTGTATGGCTTACAATTGCTTGTACATATCTGCAAAATTATATTATATTATTATTTATAGTAAATAGTTTATATTATTATTTATCTTACTTCTTACTAATATTATAACTGTGAAAGTTTAGATAGATGTTTGTACTCAATCAAGCCAGAACGGCTGAACGGATCTGGATGAAAGGCACAGAGATAGATTAGATATGTATTATGATTATGGACTTGAATACTGAACATAGGCTACTTTTAATCCCGGATAAATGTACGATTCCAGCGGGATAGATTTGTTTTTATTTTTCTTGTTTTTGTTTTAAAATATAATTATGAAATTCAATTTACAATAATTGCTAAAGATGTAACGCAACACATATAAAAACCTCCATCGAGTACTTCTTTTTTGGAAGTCAGTCAAATATCAATTTTCATACTCCGTTATTAGAGAAACCTAGTTTAAAACAACTTTACATATACATACATACATTTAACATGAATGTTACTGGCCTATCTACCAGTATGTCTATGTATGGCATACAATTGCTTGTAACCGCAAGACAGCGGGCGGCCGTGGTGACGTATTATTATTGTGGGAAGGCGCGCGAGAATGTGGGTCATAGGGATAATTTCTGTTCCACCTTCACAACAACATCTTTGATCTAAAGGCTTTGTTTTGTAATGTTAATCTTCTTGCATCTTATTGTTAATGTTTATGAACTTTCTCGTTATATTACTTAAATATGTATATTTCCGTCAAAACTTACCTTTTATTGTATGAACTGATATTTACTTGTAAGTTTTTAAGGGACTCTTCATCCATCTATCCACCCTATCTTTAAAGAGGTTTTTTTTTTTTAAAATGACCCATAAAGCTGTCTATTAAATAAAGGCCGCGCAAAAATATTCAACAGGATATTTATTATTATAGCATATTATAATTATAAAGTTATAAAATTTTTGACAAATTAGGCTAACTGCCAAAAATCAAGCACCATCGTTGTACTGTACAGTGACTTAAGAGTCAGAAAAATATAGGTACTATATTATGAAAAATAAAATAAAATAATGGGTAGTTACATAAAAAGATAATTATTTACAGTATATCATTTATTCATAAATCACTACACTTAATCAAATACAATCTATGACCTGCTAGTGAATAAATACTAATGCATTTTTATACTAGCGACTTCCACTCGCTCCGCTCGAGTTTATCCTTAGTTATGTTTTATCGTTTAGTATAGATTTCTCAGAGATGAGATATTTTCCCGCAGTAAAAAGTATCCTAAAAAATGACCTGGTTAACCAGATATAACCATATCAAATTTCATCAAAATCTGTCCAGTGGTTTTCTCGTGATGCGTTCCCAGATAGACAGACAAGAATTCCAAAAATTATAAATTGTGCCTCTGTAACGATAATAATGACTATTTCAATAAGATATTTGAAAAAATATTTAATTTACAAATCGACTCACTTAGAATTTTATTGTAGACATTTTATATTGGCGAATAAGCCTGAAATAAAAACATTTATTATTATTATTATTTATTATATGTATAGATTATAATTCATTTAATGTAAAATAAATGCATGCATTAAAAAGGTTTTACGGTACTACTGTATGACTATCTATACATAATATGAAAAAATTCTAATTGAGTCGAATCTGTACACAAAAATTATTTTTTTGGAAAATTTTATTGAAATAGTCATTGTTATCGACAAAGAAGCCGAATCTATAGTTTATAGAATGTTTGTTTGCCTGTCTGCCTGTCTGTCTAGGAACGCATCACAAAAAAAGCACTGGATAGATTTTGATGAAATTTTGTATGATGATAGCTGGTTATCCGGGTCAACTGCCTCGGTGGTGTCGTGGCTAGCAAGTACGGCTGCACACCCGGAGGTCCTGGGTTCGAGTCCCGGGTCGGGCCAAATTTAGTTATTGAGTCTTTCTGTAAAGCCTCAGTAACAGCCCGGAGTTGGGAAGTTGGCGGTGTTTCACCCCCGTGCCTCGGAGAGCACGTAAAGCCGTCGGTCCTGCGCCTTAACTCTCACTGGTCGTGTCGAGTGGTCGTCCCACCAGAATATGAGAGTGACAGGAATAGAGAGTGCACTTGTGTCTGCGCGTACACTTGTGCACTATAATATCTCCTGCGCAGTTGGCTAGTCTCAATGAGATTGGCCGCCGTGGCCGGAAACGGTCGGGAGAACATCATCATCATCCGGGTCAACATATAGGATACTTTTTACTGCGGAAAATTATCTCAACTCTGAGAAATCTATACTAAACCTTAAAACGTAACTAGAGACGATCCCAAGCGGACCGAGGGTGATTCGTTAGTTGTATGATAAAATTCAATTAACAAAACAAACTCTCTCTCTCTCTCTCTATCAATTCTCTATTCTCTCTGTATATATGAAAAAGGAAACTGAATAACAAATACCTTACTGAACAAAACGAATATAATAAATTATTGATCATCAAAATTAAAAAAATTAGGCCAATCATTTATCTATACTAATATAATAAAGACTAAGCGAGAAGCGCTAGCTTCACCTGTGTAATATTTAAATCAAAATAAAATTATAGGTATACTATATTATAGGTATTGATCAAAGCGCAAAAAACCTTAAACGATTGTTGAGTAAATTAATTTTATTATAATAAATTAACACTCAAGTATTTTAGATATTCAAAGTTTAAAGATTAAAATTCGAGAGCTACCAACAAGTCTGATGCAAGTTACGTATTCACACTGACTGTGTAAAACTGAGTTTTATATAAATCCATACTAATATTATAAATGTAAAATTGCGTTTGTTTGTTTGTTTGTTTGTCCTTCTTTCACGTCAAAACAGAGTGCTGGATTGGTAGGGATGTTTCTGTGGAAATGGTTGGAGGGCTGGAGAGTGACATAGGCTACTTTTTACCCCAGTAGTTTATCTAATTCCCACGGGAAAACACGTTATAATACAATCCAAACTTTCTATGAGAATTACTTGAAACTTGGTATTAATACTCTTCAAATAAATTTTAATAAATATGTATCTTAGCATTTTTCAAAATTCATCCTATAGGGGGGTAAAATAGGGGATGAAAGTTTGTATGAAACTACCTTTTTAGAGAGTTTTTTTAGTTTTAGCGCCAAGCGACCGAAGCCGTGGGTTCTGCTAGTTATAATATAAGATTAACTATATTTTAGTTATTATTTGAGAGAATATAATCTAGATTATATTAAGTCCATGACAGCATATTCAGAGCCAAAACCGTAATGAAACTATTTCTTTTATGAATGTAAAAAAACACAAGAAAATATAAAATACTATATATAATAGTATAGAATAAACGGACTATAAAATATATAAGCATATATGACGACACGGCTCAGTTTGTAGTGACCCTACTTGCTGTGCCAGCGGTCGCGGGTTCGACTCCCGCTGGGGGCATTCATTTGTGTGATGACCATGAATGTTTGTACTCCAGTCATGGGTGTTTATATTTATAATATGCATATATTTAAAGTTCTCAATACAAATTTTCATCCCCCTTTTCGTACCCGTAAGGGATGATTTCGGGGATACAAATTTCTATATCCTTTCTAGGGCCTCAAACTATCTTCGTACCTCATCTAAAACGGTTCAGCGAATTTTCAGTTTATCCATTACAAACATATTATAAAAAAGAATTTTGTTCTCTTTATAATATACATATAATAGTATAGATAAAACAACAATATTTGCAATAATCGCTAAAGTCGCTGTATGAACGCGCCATAAGATCAGTACAAAGTCCTCGTAAATTTTAAATTAATAAACTATTCAGTGCGGTTCCAGCTCATCCACTATGAAAGGCATTCATAAGACCTTTATTATTAAGTAAAGTTCATTTCATTTATCATAGACAGAGAGAGAACAAATATGCTTTAGTATAATCGTTTTATTAGAAAACAATTTGCTTTTGGTGCAGTGTAAATAACTACTAAAATTGTTTATTAGTTAAACTACAGTTAAATGCTAAGAAAGTTACTGACTCATACACATTATGATTAAAAAAAATATGCTAACGTACAACATTTTTGGGATATCTACAATAATTTGAGATTTTCAAACAAGTAAAATCGTCTTTAAAGCTACATACGTACACTTAAACTCCACCACAGCGGTTAAAAATTATAACAATACATAGGTATGTGTGTATAAAAAGAAAAACGGATTTAGAACCTTGTTTAATTTTTAACTCAATTAAGTATGTCTGTTATTCAAATATTTAAATAAATGCACCTAAATTTTGTTGTTACTGTGATTTTCTTAATGCCTCCACGTCCGCGGACACGCCGGCGTGTCATTAACAATGGATTTCATAGAATTTTAATTAATTTCTTAGAAATTTACCTGGAGGTGTAAACAGAAAGACTCAATAACTAAACTTGGCCCGACGCGGGACTCGAAAATAGGACCAGGAGTCGTACATGCTAGCCACTACATCATCGAGACAGTTAAAACGGATATGGATATAATAATACAATAATCGATACAGATTAATAAAGACATACATATAGACGAACATAAAACCTCCTCCTTTTTAGAAACCGGTATAAAAGAACACTTTACATCAGCATAATATATAAGAGTCTTTAACTATAAAGTCACTAGAATATTATAAATTATCAGTACATTTCAATTATACTAGATTTTTTTTTGTTCATGGCTTTTAATTTATACTACAGTGTGACATTCATGCAATCACATAGTAATGAGTCCGCACTCGCGTACGACTTGCTCTGTTGACACTGGGTTTAGAAACACTGGAACAAAATTATGAAAATTTTCTAAGTTATTTAATATATATAAATATATATGTACATATATATGTTATGGTAAAAAAGGTCTAACCCCCCTAACTTTTATTTTAAGACTTACTATATGTTTTTTACTTTGTTAATAAATGGCGGTATAAAAATAGTTGCGCTTTAAATTTCGTTTATGTAAATGAAGTTTCATGTCATTTTAAAACACTCCCATGTAAATTGAATAAAATCTACCTATATAATATCACAGTATTGTTATTATAGTAGTTACTAGTTTAGACTACTTTAGTACTTTAATAAACGTACAGACAAACACACTGACCGACATACATACATAAATACCCTTACTTTGTATTACAATGTACTATGTAGTGATAGTGTGGTACGTTTAATATTTATAAATTACTTACTTGTGTTACCTGTAAATAGATCCTGATCGGGTAAAATGCTAGCGGCCGCGATGGCTGCTTCGTCCAAAACAATGACCTGTAAAGGAAATTTTAATAAAATTCTTATTATTCATTATTTTATATTCGAATTAATATTGGACTACTAACATGTAATAAGGCAGTGGTTTCCAAGTGGTAGCGCGCTCGCTTGTGAAACAGAGTGAAGCAAATTCAACTCATTTTCAACGTGATTACGAATTATCTTACGGTGACGGAAAACATCGTGAGGGAACCTGCATATCTGAGAGAACCTAGTAAGTTTTCGAAAGACATGTGAAGTCCGCCAACCCGCACTTGGCCAGCGTGGTTGACTATGGCCTGATCACCCTCGTATTGAAAGGAGGGCCGTGGCCAACAGAGTAAAGTTAAAAATGGCTGAATACACATATAATAGCTGCCAATATTAGTGTATCTATATGTGTGTATGTTTGTTACTCCTTTTAGCTGCAATGACTGAATAGATTAGGATGAAATTTTGTACACAGATTGACTATGATCTGGACAAACACAAAGTGGCACTGCTTGCATATATTATAAAATACGAAACAATTGATATTGAAAACCATACAAGCACAGTTCCTAACAAATATCTCTTCAAAAAATGGCATCGTAAGTGACGTTACGTCAAACCAAAGAATAAAACCCAAAAATCGTAAGCTCTGATCATGTTAACACAAATTCGAACTTAGTCATAATGTCTTCAAAAAAAAAAGCAGTCAATTGATCAATTAAATCTATATAAGCAAATATATACCTAATATAATCTATATTTTATACACTATATAAAAAATTGCACAACAATAAATCTCATTAGTTGTCAAAAAGAAAATCACGTATAAATAACAAAAAAACACAAATAATAATGCGTCTCTTTTGCTTTATAATAAGTATAGATAAGCTTCTATCGAGGACATTCAAAGAAATTAGACTGATCCTATAAAGTGATTCAATAAAACTTTCTTAGATTTACGCGAATTCTTGACATTTTAAATAAAACTATCTATAAATGATTCATTTTGTTAATTGTGGGTAGCCTACCCTGTGTAACAACTATATAATACCTTAGAGACATCTAACACCTCAGTCTAGTCGTAGTAGTAGCTGTAAAGCATTCGAAACGTCGGGAACCAAAAATCAAAATAAATTCGCGAAAAAATCCGAAAAGATAGTTTTATTTAAAATGATTCAATAAACATTTTTTTCATCGGACTTTAACCCTAAGTATGACACAAACGAACCCTCATCCATTTACAAGGAAATATACTTAATTATTATATTTATTAAAGTTTGCAAAGCAACTTCAAGACAAAGTTCTTAATTGACCCGATTCGGTTAACGAAATTGGGCCACAGAACGTACAGTTAGTTAGTTGCTTTCTTAGAATAATACTTGTTAGTGTTTGTTTAGGTATCTTGTTTTGCATTTCTGTGTACAAGTGGCGTTGGGGCAAATCTAGAGGCAAAAAATTTAAGTAAAAGATATTATTTTTATACATTTTCAAAGACATAAGTATTATTTTTTTATCGTAAACTAGTGACTCACCCTCGCTTCTCTCGGGCTTTTGAACGGAACCCTAATTCTTTTTCTAAAATAAAAGTAGCCTGTGTTACTCCCTATAACATCAGTTATCTTCCAATAAAAGTCCCGTCAAAATCAGTTAAGCCATTCCAGAGATTAACCGGAACAGACAGACAAACAAAAATTAAAAAAAAATGTTTTTTTTATAAGTACCGTATATAATTTCATATTCATGTAGTAAAACGCTGTTATTTTGATATTACAAGCAGACACTTCAATTTTATTTATCAGTATAGATATTAAATACTAGCAAGCTACTGTTCATAATTATCGAGCCTGACAGTGTCCTTTGTGTTCCTCAATGTCACAGTATATTTGTATCTCAGCCGTTTAATCGCAAATGCGTAACAAACAAACACACATATTCGCACACAAACAAACACACATTCACGCGCATACAATATACAAACATTCGCATTTATAATAGTAGTCCGAGAGTAATAATATTAATATTCTCCTTTTTCTACCAACGATTGTATTTAAAATCTGTGTAAGGAAGAAAAGAATACATACATATTATGTACCAACAAATTTGTTTTATTTCCATCTCTTCCAGGTCTCTCGATAATATCCCAAAGGATTTTAAATCAACTTCCTTGTTTTATTATTTATCCAACACACTGCATCTCGCGAACCTTTTTATTTATTTGCGATATGATCCCCAGTAAGAGGGTTCCTCAACAATTCTCTTAAGGGAATTCCCACGTAATATTCATTATTTTAAATTGAAGCATTACAATATTCATGTTAGAATATGTGTTGTTGAATTGTATATATTGTGTTGAATCATCATCTGGTATAGTAGCAGCAATTCTGCTGTTAAATAAATTATAGCTTGTTCCATTCCCCGGCAAATTGAAGACTTGATTAGAAGAAAAAGATACATACAGACGAACATAAAACCTCCTCCTTTTTGAAAGTCGGGCAAAAATATGTTACATTTATAATTCCGAAAGAAAATTTATGTACTATAATCTTAAGTACGGTCCAAGAACTAAACTTACAAATAGACGAACGGAAATAACGACTTTGCTATTAATGCTCTAATTTGAAAACTAAACACCATTAAATAAAATGATTCGTTTATTGCACGCTAACCGAAAATCATAACTAGTAAAACAAAATCTCACCAAGGAAATAGAGTATGGTACGTTTTATTTAAAATTATAGAATACTTTAGTATAAAAATAAATTACAAGAACGGAGTGCACTCTGGGAGCTAATGAAAAATATGGAAGCGATTTTCATTAAATTTATATGGAACCACACTCCGAGCGCATTTCCTCTTTCCCACTATAATATTACAGTAACCTGCCCATGTACGCACATCACGTACAACTGGACACATTTTGATAAAATTTTATTATATATTTAATGTATAATGTTGAAAAGACGTCTGAAATAGAATTTTATTTCTTTTGAAGTAAAAATCGTCATGCATAGGGCACTGTCATTGAAAGGATCTTGTTTAAAGTCCGGAATTTGATTCCGCTTGAAAAATAATTCAATATAACCATCGATCAAAAAAGTACTAGATATACAATCCCATGCAAAAGTTCTTTTAAAACTGTCACCAATTGTGTTTAGGTAATTATTCTAGTTGAAATAAATATACAACAATATAAATTGAAACTTAAATTCAATACTTAAAGTTATTTTCACAAAAAAAGAGCGCGCTCAAATGTTCAAATTGACGCTCATTCGGTGAGCACATTTTTTTTCGCTGATTGTGTATTTAGTACTTTTTAGAATAATGAATATAACTAATTTTGGGCACGGGCCTCCTGGGAGGGATCAGGCTATAGTCCACCATGCTGGCCATGTGCGATATTTCAAAATTTTCTAGGTTCTCTCAGACATGTAGGTTTCCTCAAGATTTTCTTGACCGTAAGACAAGTGATAAACATGTTGGAAATGATTAGCACATGAAAAAGATACTTTCATTTGCAAATCATCAAGGTGCGATAGCCGGGGTTTGAACCCGCTTCACTTAATTTCTAAAGCCAGCGCGCTACACTAGGCTACCACTGCCTAGACGCTGTTATCAACTAATATTATACATGTGAAAGCTTATGTATTGGAACGGATCCTGGATTAATACTTAGGCTATTTATTATTATCGAAGATGTACGAGTATATAGGTATATTTTCACGCGAGCAGAGCCGCATGAAAAAAATAGTTCAATATAAGTATGGAAAATACATTTCTAATTGCGATCCAAATGAAGTTTTAAAATGGGAATTTTATTATCTTCATATATTAATTGAAATATTATGCACTCAATTTTATTAATAGAGCTCGAAAAAGGTTTTATTTTTATTTCCTTCATATTCATTTGCACAGGATAATTTAAAGACTCTCGCTTACCACTACTATTTTTTATCGAGTAATTTTTTTTAACAAGTCGGTATGCTGATATAGAACACTCACTATACATATCGTGACTGAATACTAAATAAGCCTATGCATTTGTATGAAAAATCTCTCACTAGCTATTGATTCTATACCGATATGTTAAATATAAATAGTACTAGCGGCTCACTCTCGCTTTGCTCGGGCTCGTCCCTAGGTACATTTTAACGGTTAGTATGGAATATATAGATACATTATATTATATATACATAGGTACAAAATAAACAGTTCTAAACTTTTCGATTTTCCAGCTATTTTATATATATATATATATATATATATATATATATATATATATATATATATATATATATATATATATATATATATATATATATATATATAGATTACCATTAATAATAAGAATAACAAAATATGAATCAACTATCATTTACTAGGTACCTTTGGGCATTCAATAACTTGGCTTTCTTGTACTTTTTCAATATTTTCTTCTACTGGGTACTGGTTTCTTAAAGGAAGTAGGTCTATAGCGTTGGCAGCGAGTGACCAGAGATGGCCGGCCCCCTGCGACGCTCTCGCGCCTTTGCGAAAATGTGGATTGATAGATAAGTTGTGCCGGACGGAGTTCTTCCAGCGGTCATCGTTTGCTTTATAAAAGGGGAAGCGGTCACTGAAATTAAAAAGTAAAAAGTTAACACTAGGATATTTTAAATACACAAAAATACAGAAGCCATCTTTGTTAATATATACCTATACTTAATACTAGCGATTCACCTACCTAAAGATTTCCAAGATAAAAGTATTCTACGTCCTTTCCAGGGTTTCAAACTATCTTCATATCCATCTAAATCGGTATAGCGGATTTTTAGTTTATCCATAACAAACAAAAAAATATGTCTTTTTCTTTTCATAATATTATAAGTATAAATAAGTTACGAGCAGATAAACACACATTCATATTTCATGTATAGATTACATACTACTCTAAAATCTCATAATTTGATCAGTTATTGTGCCAAGACAGCTTGTGCCAGGCACGGCGCCACAACAGGGTCGATCGCGATCACCCCAAACTAAAAGTATTAGGCGTTCCGCTAAAGCGTAACGCACCTGTCTTCACCTGTTTTGTTTATTGATTTGGTAATGCTTCAGTAAATTTTATATTTAACTAGCAACTCACCCTCGCTCCACTCGGGTTCGTTCCTAGTTACGTTTTAACGTTTAGTATCGATTTCTCAGTAATTAAATATTTTCCCGTAGTAAAAAGTATCCTATATGTTGACCCGGATATCCAGCTATCACCATACCAAATTTCATCAAAATCCCTCCGGTGATTTTTCCGTGATGCGGTAACAGACAGACAGACAAAAATTCTTAAGAATTAAGAATCTATAGTTTTAAAACTATAAATTCTGCCTCTGTGTCGATAATAATGTCTATTTCACTAAGATTTTCCATTACAACAAACATTAACATTAACATATTATGTTTCATTATGTACAATAAGCAATATATTTTAATTACGAAACTTATCAATAAATACGTTAAAAATACCTGCACGTGTAATTTCTTATTAAAAGAAACTGTCTTTATTAAAAGAAAGAAAATTAAAACATTTATTCTAAAACGCAAAGCTCCAAACAAAGTTTTAGATTGTTTAACAAATCATTCATATTTGCACATAAACTAAATCCATTCTGTATGTTACATCAAAATTCCATACAAAATATATGTGTATCGACAATAATAATGTTATAAACATTATACAAAATCAGATTAAGCGAACAATGGCCACATCGAACATTATTTACAACCAGATTGCTGATAACTAGGCAATACAGCGGTAGTCGCCCGCAAGAGTAATAATCAATTTTAATACTTGTTCCCATAACCACGTTATATATTTGCTTTACGCTCCGATAAGTAGGCAAATCCTTGTGATAATACTGATATCGTTCAGATTATCATGATTACTTGTAATTGGTAGGAGGGGAACTAATTGTTAGGGGGATCGTGTTAACCTCTCGTATGATTTAAGGCAACCTACATACGTAGCTTAAAAGTACCGGACCGTAGGGACTATAATTCAGTTTGTTGTCCCTACGACTAACCGTCTGTCAAGACCTTTTTCTCCAGAGACGAATAGCGTGATAAAGTTAAAATGAAGATAAAATATAAAGATCAATTTAAAGATTGCAATTAATTAATATACATATATTAAAATTCTGAATCGAATCTCTACATAAATTATTTTTTTTGGAAAATCTTATTGAATTATTGTTATTATCGATACAGAGGCCGAGTCTGTAGTTTTTGGAATTTTTGTCTGTCTGTTTGTCTCTCTGGGAAAGAATCATGAGAAAACCACTGGACAGATTTTGATGCAATTTGGTATGATGATAGCTGATTATCCGGGTCCACGTGTAGGACACTTTTTACTGCGGGAAAATACCTCATCTCTGAGAACTCTATACTAAACGTTAAAAATTAAAATGTAACAGAGCGAGGATGAGTCGCCATTTTATTTATAGAAACAAATAGAGTACTTATATATAACATACCTTGACTAAATTTCTTGTATACAAGCGAGCAATTACTTACCATTAAAAAGAAACAAGTTCTAGCTATTAGAGGAATGTTGATATTTCTTATTTCCGAGAAAAATTATTATGCACCAAAGTAAAGATAGCACAAAACGAGAAAACAATACTACTTAGAGATGGAGCTTAGGAAGTTTTCTTGCATTGTTTTTTTTAAACCACAGTGTTTTGATTTGAATCTTACTTTTTTTACTAACAAGATATTATTTTAAATATACAACATATTATACGGTTATAGAGTATGAGAATAGCATAGTATGTGGAAACTGAATTATCTATACTAATATTATAAAGAGGTAGAGTTTGCTTGTTTGTTTGAACGCGCTAATCTCAGGAACTACTGATCCTATTTGAAAAATTCTTTTTGCATTAGATAGCCCGTTTACTAAAGAAGGCTATAGGCTATATATCAAATAATATATAGTCTATCTATTCCATACTAACCGTCAAAACGTATCTACCTAGTCGCTAGCATTAAGTATTTCATGTTAGTGTTTGATTCATTATTAATGAAACGACGAATTATAATTATAAGTTACTAATAAAGAAGATTATCATTATTATTATCGTATTATAGTATTAAATGAGCAATTCTTGTATATATTAAATTTATTTCATCTATCTCGGAAACAGCTATTTCGATCAAATTTTGTATTTAGATAACGTTTTGCTTTTTAGGCTACGAAGCCCTGTCATCCAAGTACTAATTATTATTATTATAGTGTAGCTTGAGGTCGTGTCGATATTATTTATTTGATTACTCATACATATAGGTGCTTTTAGATATAACACTAGATATTCCTGGCTTGCTTTGCTAAGGCACTAAATACTCTTCACGAGCCTTCAAATTCATGTACGTCATGATTTTTCTTCCTTACTGCTAATTCAATTGCTATTTATAAATTTATTAAAACCGGACTAGAAAATATATTTATTTTAATAAAACGCGTTTTGATCTCATAACATGATTTATATATATATATATATATATATATATATATATATATATAATATAATATAATATAATTTATATATATATAAAAAAATGAGATATTTTTCCGTGTAAAAATCGTATCTCCTATAACCTCTTACTAACACGATACATATAAAAAAGCACTCAATTGAAGCATAAAAAATCAAATTTACTGAAACATAGGAAAAACAATTTCTTCGAAACAGTAGGTATGCTTCTAGAACCGCATAATAACAAGAAAACAATAAGTTGGTATACAAATTCCGTCACAAAAGGAACAAAGGGAGGCCGAACAACGACGCTAATGTAATATTACGATTTGCTTTGTAAATATAATTTGATATAACGCAATGACTGGCTTACTTATGTTACTTCATGAATTCTTTAGAAAATGGAATATGATTTCGACTAGTTCCTTTTTATCATTTCAATCTAACAGGCTTATTTTTGGAAGTAATAAGTTAATTATTTGAGGACAATGATGTGAAAAAATCGGACAAGCGCAAGTCTGATCCGCACACCGAGGGTTCCGTAGCATGTAAGAATAAAATAAGTTTATAATCACAAACATCTTTTTTTTTGTGATGTAACAACTAACTTTACGGTTTTTGAAACACGGTTCTAGGGCAACGAGAAGTATCCTATAGGTCCTGATTCCTTTGCGGTAGTATCTTTTGATTGCGTTGACTTAGAAGTTTGGTTTTTTTACACCTCCAAGGGATTACAGACCTGAGTATTTAATATTAATTTTAACTTGATATCTCTACGCGATCCTGAGAAAAAGGGTCCATACAGACAGACGGACAACAAAGTGATCCTATAAGGGTTCCTTTTTTCTTTTTGAGGTACGGAACCCTAAAATCGGTCAGGAAAACATTATAAATTAAGTTGAGTACGTAAGTTGTATGACAAACAACACATCTTAACAAAAAATATATCACATCCAACTAGATTTTTTATTATGTGACCAACTTGATGTAGCATCTATCCCTAGGAATGAAAATTACTAATATGCTAAAAATTAATAAATTATTGCAAATATTTACTGTATAAAGTGAAGAGATTTCATTCTACATTAGCTTTAGGCTGCGGTTTTGCTCGTCTAGTTTGTTAAAAAAGGCAGAAAACTTTCAAAGATGAGCGCGTTCAAATGAACATAAATATATGTAATCTATATGATATGACGATAAGTTTGGCTCAGTTTGTAGTGACCCTATTTGCTGTGCCAGCGGTCGCAGGTTCGAGTCCTGCTGGGGACACTCATTTGTGTGATGAGCACGACTGTTTGAATTAGATAGTGCTGTGTGTTAATCCCTCCACGACCGCGGACACGCCGGCGGTCAGTTAACAATAGATTTCTTAGAATTTTAATTAATTTCTTAGAAATTTACCCGGTGGTGTTAATGTCTCAACATATTTAATTTAATTTAATCTCTTCAGCTTTCTACATTAATATAGATTTATGGAATCTTTGAAATTAACTACTAGAAAGATGTTAATCTTGCTGTGCAAAAATCGATACGGCAACCTGCGACTTAAAAGATAATCAAATCAAGCAAGCTGTCACATGATCTTACTTTCTTTCAACGATTGAGCTATAAAAAAAACCTTTATAATTCTGTACGAAATTTTCACGCTTAATATTATTATATTTAAACATATAGTAGACTAATTTTTATCCCAATAAGTTATTCAGTCGGTACATTTCCCTGGGGCGAGGTAAAAGTGTCAACGTGAGCGCAACGCAGTATGAAAACAAAATACAAATAATAAATCATGCCCACACAGTCGAAGCCAATGAAAAGGTTATATTCATAATGTAAAACGATTAAACATGGATCCATTTTGGAACTATGTTTTAGAGTTATCTGTGAAATACATATTATACTATATTCGAATATAGTCTCGCTCTGTACTGAAAAATGTATGGGTTTAAAGTTTTTTTTTACTGGACTGAAAATTATGACATTGCGCGAATTAAAAAAAAAACAGTATTTCAATGCATTGAAAAAGTCATCAAAGTCACCAGTAGATAGCATTGTAATGTTTATAGATAATAATATATAATTATAATAATCATGTTTTTATATATGTGTTTCATCTAAAATTTTAGAAACGGACATCGATGGGTAATCGATTACCCATCGATGCTCGTTCGTCGAAAATGTAAGGTATTAAAAAAGAAAATAATAAAAAATCACATAAATTTTCCACTAGAAATGGAGAATAGCAGTCACGTGACATTATGACATGTCAACGCTCACGTAATACAAATACGAACGCCTATATATATATTAAACTAGCGACTCACCCTCGCTTCGCTCGGGTTCGTCCCTACCTTATTTCCCCGTACAAACTTTCATCCCCATTTTCTACCTCTTAAGGGATTTCCGGGTTAAAAAGCATCCTATGTCCTTCCCAGGGTCTCAAAATATATTTTACCAAATTTCATTTAAATCGGTTCTGTAGATCCAGAGATTACCCCCTACAACGTCACAAACTCACAAACTTTACCTCTTTATAATATTAGTATAGAATAGAGAAAATGGACCACCACTTCTTATATTTGCCAATTAAAAAAGTAATATGACGATAAAATAAAAATACGATGTATCCGAAATGGCCACCATATAGAACATATCCTCTATAAAAAATCTAAATTTAGACTTGAGTCACTTACTATATACTAAAGTACTAAATATAAAATAAACTATAATAATATAACGTATTATGTATGTACATAACGTAAGTGTATCCTACGAGAGCAACTCCATACGAACTTTTCTATATTTTACAAAGCAATTCTGCAACGTATCAGCGTGATTTTTGCCTAGAATACATAATTTTAGAATTGAAAAGTGATTCAGTCTAGTTTTATACACCAATGGTTCCCATATGTTATCTAAAGTTTATGGAATCTTTTGTATATGGGAAAATGAAACATTTGACGGAAATGAGCAAACTCAGATTGAAACACTAGTCTATGCATACATTTGTATTTGTAAATAAAATAATAATAATATGCAAAATCGTGCAATATGACAAATATAAAGAGCTATAGTCGTATATTATTCTCTTTCCTTCATGAAAAGCTATTCATCAAGTTACAGGCTTTGTACACTTTGAACAAGTTGAAGCCCGCGAAGATTTCAGGTTACAAACCTATTTTATTAGCTGCATTCACCACGATACTGCATTGCAGAAAAACTGACAGAATGGTATGATCAAATAAAGACGAAACTACACCATTTCATCGGATTAAATATTCATGATATTTAAAACTATAAAAAAATACATAAAAACAATAAATAACTAAGAAATTGATTTATTCATAAATTATTTATCATACAAATTTTCAACATGTTAGTTAAATTGAAATAATACAAAAATCAAAGACTTACGATATCCATTGATATATAGCAGACACTGTTAATTCTCCATTTTCTCTTAACGCTCGTTCTATCAATTCTGGATAAGTGTACGGCGGTTTCTTTGCTACGGGGCATTCGTCCCTAACTTTAGGCTCCGGTACGTTATCTTCGGGGACTTTAACGTTTACGAAGTCATCTAACCTAAAGTTCAGGAGCCAAGCGAGGCTTGCACAATCATTATCTTCATAATTTTTTGATTTTCGTCGTCTACACTTTGTTTTATCGTGTGCCGTCCTGCTTGCCATGACTGACAGACTGAACCGACTCGACTGGGGTTCGGTTTTGGAACGCCATCGTGCCAGGCACCGCTATCTCCGTGCATTGATATTAACATATACCACCTTCATGCTGATTTTATAGTTCGTAAAAAGGTTTTATTTTACTACACGAATAATATTTCTTTCTTATTTATTATAATTTTATTTAAAAAAAAATATTAAATAAATTTATGTTCTTTACATAAATATTTCAAAATTTTTTTTTAAACAAATTAATAATTTTTATATAAAATATTTTTATCTATGCTACGTAATTTAAACTTAACAATCAGTTTTTACTTTAATTTAGCCAATTTGTTTGCTGAAAAGCTAAATTGTCAAAAAAAATGTCAAGCCTAAGTGAAGTGATGATGATCACTATTAATTAATAGAAAAAATATGTAATTATTTCCATTTCTAACTCTGGATTTATCTCTATACCTCAGCGGTGACACTATTATTGGAACATTAATATTTTGTGTCCACAATATAAAAGTAATGCGCCCATATCGATTAAACACCAAAAATATTATATTTTGCAGTCATAAAATCATATTGCATTCCCAACGTGTTTTATTCGCACGTTCTGCATAAAACAGCTATCCCGTATTTATCGTGAAAATCCGCGAGATCCGCAACCGAGCTGCAAATTGAAAAAGTAATTGAATTTAACAGAACTCTAAATCCGCGGACAGGGGACCGTTCGTTTTGGACTGTTGATAACTTTATTTAATAACTAAGCACTTCTTGCAACATTTTACACGTTTTGTTTATGGATAATTATCATGGATGACAAATTAAACTAATTATGCCCTAAAATGACTATCACAACTATTTTTAAACTCTATGTACCCAACGTTGGGTGTAATGTGGCGCTATCTATGTTATACAGATTACACACTACCCCAGGGTGGATAACAATACTGTAAAAAGATAATATTTAAAATATAACAAACACATATCTGTATTAATATTATAAACTTGTAAATAATAAAATATAAATAATCAACAACAATTTAATAATATAAAATAAAAAATTATAACTAACAGAATATGAAGAATCAATGCGATCTTTAAATAATGAATTTTAATTGAGATACTATAATTAACAAGAATCAATTCAATAAGAATAGATATTAATCTAAAATTTCATATTTGAATATATTGTTATATTACAGCAGTATTTTTATTTAATTTGAGCTGTTAAACAATAGTTTATTTATTAAAAAATACACCGTCTTTGAAATATAAAAATAATTTTAAAAAACTTTTGTAGTTTTTTTATGAAATATTTTAGTACTCTGCATTATAATACTTTCTTAGATTTACGCGAATATTTGACATTTTAAATAAAACTATCTTTTCGGATTTTGTCGCGGATTTATTTGTATTTTTGTTTCCCGACGTTTAAAACCGATATCGCCCTAGAATGATTCGAGAAGCCATAGAAATTAAAAAACATCCTTATTTCAATATGGAAGATGGCTGGGTACTACCATCGTCATGGGATCCTGTTATTAATATAATAAAATCTAATAATAAATCTAAACATAACAGACAGGTAGATGTAGTAAGTTCTTACTGTGTAGATCAAAATGATAGCATTTCTGATTAATAATATTTTTTCACTTTTTCATTTGTAAATGTATGTAGTAATGTGTTGCTTAATAATTTGTTTTTTAAATAATAGCAAATTTAAATTAAAATTATTATTTTTAATTAATCTTAACTTTTTCAAATTACACATAGATCAATTGTGGCTCAAATAATTAATACTATATTTTATATTTTTCTTATGGTTATAAATATAATAATGGCAACACTAAATATAGATTACTAATTAATATTTTTAAAATTGTAATAATTATAAAAATAATAGCAAAAATTAAATAAATAATTTTCCATATTCAATTATAATTAAAATTATAAACATATTTAAAGTTAAAATATTGTAATGTAATTGGTGCAATTTTCATTTTGTTAATTGTGGGTAGGCTGTCTGTAACAACTATATCTTTAAGACATGTAACACCTCAGTCTCTCCCGTGACCATGGATGCTGTAAAGCATTCAAAACGTCGGGAAACAAAAATACAAATAAATCCGCGACAAAATCCGAAAAGATAGTTTTATTTAAAATACTCTGCATTATAATTTTTTTACATTACATTCATTTATTCGAATTATAATAAAATATAGTATATTTGATATGTTGCTTTCTCTCTTTCTAGAGAGTGATCACTTCAAGTATTAGAACACATCTAATTGTATGGGTATAAAATTCGCTAATTTTTATACGTGGACAGAAAATATGTAGCTCAATCCAATAGACTAATGGATCAAATTAGATTTATCCTTCACCCTTCAACATAGGAGTGTTGACTTTTGTCAGTATTGATTGAGTTCGTTCAGTTAAGTTGATTACGTAATGAAATTTCTAATTTTTATCTAATAATAAAACTTCAAAGTTTTATTTCATTATATAGGTTTTTATTATTTATAGTATTGTGATTTCGATTTCAAATTAAAATTATGGCGTCTGTGATAAACCAAATGATCAAAATCTATAGATATAAAACAAACTCGGGTTAGTTACACTATTTATAACTCAGGAACGGCTAGACTGATTTTTATCAGATTTCATTTGTTAGATTTGTCTTCGCTCCGAGTAGCAGAACAACTATGAAAACATAGAAAAATTCACGAAAAAAATGACGAAAGACACACACACATTACATAGGAAACATAAGTCCAAGTCTATTGGTATAACTATAATAATATGGTCCAACTATATTACTTAAACTAGGTAAGTGTGTCATGTAAACCGCTAAACGTTCTAGTCAAATAGTGAAATTGCACCAAGAAAACAAGAAAATGCCCGTTTTTTTTTTCATTATATAATAATCTGGCGAAAAACCCGTGTTTTACTGAGACTTTCTTTTACAATATCCCACCTAACTACAACCTTTTTTTACGGCAGTTAACGGAACAGACACCAAAGTATACGCATTCAACTATGATTAAGTTCAGTTGAACAATGCACCCGTACCATAATTTGTGAACTAAAAACTCAAACGAATTACTATCAATAATGCTTTTCTTTTATTTTAGTGCGTTAAAAACAACAAAATAAAACATGTCAAAAACCAACCCCCACACCACCGAGAACACTAACTCTCTTTTGCTTATTACAATTAGTTTAAATTATTTGAGCCAGATCTTTTCATATTTAATTTATTTTGTAAAACAAACTACTCGTCAAAGAACGCTTAGAATAGATTTTACAAATCTAAACCATATCGTTCATATATAAACAACTTTTTAAGTCCTAAGTAAGCAAGCTATTACTTTAAAACCAGACCAGTCATTTTAATAGTTATAGTATAATAATCAAATTAGACTAACGACCCTCATTTCGCTCGGGTGCGCGTATATATATATGTATATACCTCCAGGTCATAGTCTCTATCTGTGTATCTGTGTACTCAATTTAATCCAAATCTGTCTAGTCATTTATGCGTGAAATAGTAACAAATACACACATACAAACTTTCGCATGATGATGATGATGTTCTCCTAGCCGATTCCGGCTACGGCGGCCAATCTCATTGAGACTAGCCAACTGCGCAGGAGATATTATAGTGCACAAGTGTACGCGCATACACAAGTGCACTCTCTATTCCTGTCACTCTCATACTCCGGTGGGACGACCACTCGACACGACCAGTGAGAGTTAAGGCGCAGGACCGACGGCTTTACGTGCTCTCCGAAGCACGGGGGTGAAACACCGCCAACTTCCCATCTCCGGGCTGTTACTGAGGCTTACTATACAGAAAGACACAATAGCTAAACTTGGCCCGACCCGGGACTCGAACCCAGGACCTCCGGGTGTGCAGCCGTACATGCTAGCCACTACACCACCGAGGCAGTCAAAAGTTTCGCATATATAATATGTAGCCTGATTATAATCTAATGTCCATCCACTTCGTATAATACCAGCAATTTTATCATGCATTCACCAAAACGATTCCATGCAATAAAACATTGTTTCATTGATGGCAGTGAATCCGCAAATTGTAAATAATTGCAATGGAGTGTGAGAATAAATTGTCATTTTCAATTTAATTGAAAACTTTTAGAAATCAATTGCATTAAATTCAATGGGTTGATCGAATTAAAATTGGTTTTTGTTGTGTTCTGTACTATCGTCAGAATACATGTACCAGTAAAATTACTTATCGATTAGTAATATCAATTTTATTTTTAATGTAGGCAGAATAAGTTAACAATATTTCTTACTAGCGGCTAGAAAAAAAAAACAAATCTATTCCACCGAAACCGTACGTAAATTTTTCCGGGATAAAAAGTAGCCTATGTGTTATTCTGATGTTTGAGCTATATTATTGTAGAGTTGCATTAAAATCTATTCAGTAGTTTTTGCGTGAAAGAGTAACAAATATCCATACATCTATACATCCAGACATTCTCACAAACTTTCGCATTTATAATATTATTATAGATTTTCACTTGTATTACACACGATTTGAATCTGGGGGCGCGGTAGTGCCCCCGCCAAGACGAGCCAAGCGAAACGCAAGGGCACTACCTACCTTTTCTCGAAGCGCTTCGTTGTTTTTTTTAACCCACATAACTTGGGTTTGGATTATCTGGTATAAACGAAATTCTCGGAGTATGATATCAATAGTAGACTTATTAAACATATAAAGTTTCAATTGCATAGCTCTTATACTTTAGATTTTATTGATGTCTAAAAAACTCCAATTTCGTCACTGACTCACTGATGATCATCAAAATTCTTAGGGTACTTCCTGAAGTCCTAGAAAACTGAAATTTAGTATGTAAGCTAGTATTAGTATATAAACCACCCCGCCCCCTAACCCTCAAACTAGGAGATGGAAGTTTGTATGAGACTTTCGCAAATTTTGATGTTAGAGGTCTGAAAATTGACATAGGGACTCCTTGTTATAAATAATAAAATACAACAACCCAAACCAAAAAGCCCAAAGAAAAATGAACAAAATAATAAAAACTTTTTAACAAAAAAATTAAAACCGACTTCAAACAAAAGCACTAAAAAGTAAAAAATAACTGATTGGTAGTTTCATTTACTATACAGACCTAATCAAATATTTTCGAAGATGGTGTGCTTTGGCTAAGTAATTAAAGCCTACCTATTAAATACATACCTAATCAAATATTTTCGAAATCGGTGCCAGCCCATACAAAGCAAAGCAAACCGACTAATATATAATTATATAACATAATACTATTATATAATAAATAGCATATATAATTCCATATGCATTTAGTAAAAAGCTGTTATTTTGACATAACAAACAGACACTTCAATTTTATTTATCTGTAGAAATGTATAAAAGATTAATATTTTAAATACGTAAAATATTGTTGTTTTTTTTTTTTAATTTTCAGGTTATTTAGAAAAGCATCAGCATTCACTTGGTCTGGCAAAAGCAAGAAGATTGCTAGTTAATTAAAAATATAAAATATAATCTCAAATATTTTAAAATAAAATGTAATCTTATGTTCTTAGCAGATCAAATTAAAATGCTATTATGACCGATTTCAGAAGGTCAATTGGGCTGTGTTGTTTCTTATTTATTTGTACTCTTTATAGTTCTTTTAATAAATAGTTTACTTCGAGGGTCTTAATTATATAAAAAGTACATACAGACCAACATGAGACCTTCTTATTTTTGGAAATCGGTTAAAAGTATAAATAAAATACTTTTTTTAGTACAAAATAGCATCCGCTATTTGATTATTGCCTAATCATCAAATAACGGATATTATTTTTTACTAATTACTTAATTTCGACCATAACCATTATTGAAAGGAAGTATTTTTTTATTGACAACACTAAAGTTTGTCACTCAAGTAAGTTACTGAACAAAAAGAATCGGTTGACAAACAGTGGGGTAAAAGTTTTATTTTATCTTTTTTTACATTTTGTTTTACAGAAAAAAGGGTAAAAACGGTCATCAAAATCGACGTTAACGTCACTAGAGTGGCAGACAGAGTATCCTACCATATAACATGTTTTTTTTTTCCAGAAAAAAAAACAGTTCTCGGAGAAATATTATGGGATTCTTGCAGATAATAGAAAAGGTAGAAGCGGAAAAAAGGATATATCGCTTTAAGATATTTTACCAATAATAATAATAATAAATGTCAGGACATTAACACACAACACCATCTTGTTCCATGGTAAGCTACGAGGCTTGTGTTATGGATACCAGATAGTTGATACATTATACATACATATATAACTTTAAATACATACATATTATAAATATAAACACCCATGACTGGAGTAGAAACATTCGTGCTCATCACACAAATGAATACACCCAGCGGGACTCGAACCCGCGACCGCTGGCGCAGCAAGTAGGGTCACTACAAACTGAGCCAAACGTGTCGTCAAATGTCCTTATGATAAAAAAGCGAAATACAAATCAATAAAAGCGAAACTACAAGCAAAGACTATGAAGTTCTATAAAGAGAAGGTTGTGAAACGATTAGTTTCAAGTGGCGGTAGATAGCAGGCATCCATTAGAAACAGATAGCGGTGTACTAACCTCTAACAGTTTGCTGAATTTAACGTTTCATAATTATATTTGAAACGATTTCTTTCTACTCATAAAATCCTTGCACGAGTGCCTACGTAAGTTTTTACTTAAACTTTTTTACGCTACGTGTTCATACAAGCAATTTTAGAATATTATTTATTTTTAACTTTAATGATGATGATATACAATGCTGTTCTTTTATACGTTCGTCGTCTGGGCACGGTCCTCCGTTCAGTACTATTGCCTGATCCCTTGATTGGCCATAGACCACAACGCTGGTCGCACCAAGGCCTTACCTAAAATCTTTGGAAAATCTTATTGAAATAGACATTATTATCGATACAGAGGCCGAATCTAAAATTTTTAGAGTTTTTGTCTGCCTGTCTGTTACCGCATCATCAATGGATTTTGATGAAATATGGTATGATGATAGCTGGTTATCCGGGTCAACATATAGGATACTTTTTACCGCGGGAAAATATCTGAGTTCTGAGAAAAAAATACAAAAACTGCAATGTAAGAATATACTAATATGTAAAACCTAAGAATTTGGTTTTTGATCATCTGAACGCGGGCGGAGCCGCGGGCAATACTAGTGTATAATAAGAATGTAATTCTAGCTTTTTTATATTTTAATAATACTATAAATGATAATATTTATTTAACACTTAAATAGTTTGTGGATGATCACAAAATTTCCAAAATTACCACAGTGTATAAAAGATATTATATAAAATAATATCTGGTTTAGAAACATTTTTAAACGTTCTTAAACATTTTCTTTAAATCTAACAATTTGAATTTCTTGACTATCCTAAGTTTTTAGACGTAAAACTAAAAAAAAACGTAGAATATAATTATAATAAAAAAAACATAAGGAAGTCGCGGGAAAGGCCTATGTATGAATATTTTAAATCAGTTTACTATTCATAGATATTGACTGGTTTTATTTACAGCATGAATATTATACCTCGTCTCTGTTCACAGCAGAGAGCATGCGTCTGCATCTTACATTAGACCGTATAATTGAATCTCGGATAGCTAGGAACTGCTCACGCTTACTCCGCAAATGGGCACTGAATATGATATCGGCAGGATCTATTGAATTAAAGCACTCCATGACTGTACTCTATCTGAGATGCTGTGAAACTCAATAACCTAAGTGTTAATTATTACATTTTTTAGTGCTACGCTATTTTATACTAAATATTGTAGCTGTTTTTAAATAGAGAAACTTTGAAATTTTAAAATTTTGAAATATGTATGTTTGAACAGTTTTGTTACAGACTAACAGCGAAAATAGCAATTCACTCAATTTTTATAACTTTGCTGATGTCGAAACGTTGCATGGTACGAGTAAAGGATGAATAGAACAGAATTGTCTGTACTAAGAAATAATTTTTGGACTTACAACCTTTAAAAAGGACCGCAAAATTAGCAATACCAATTCTAAAATTGCAAAAGTGCCCAATTAACTTGATTTCTTGCAAAGGAATGTTGGTGATATATAAGTACTATTCTTTATATCAATATGGTATAAAAAAACCATTGACAAAAATAAGAAAAACCCGATTTCGCAAAAAAAACTAAAAAGATAGTATTATGTAGGCGGAGCCATACATACATTATGTCCTTGCTGGCTGTCGCGACAAGACTTTTTCAAGCCACAAAATGGCGTCTAAAAACTGCCATTCTGGTCAAACATACATACTTATTGGGCTTATCTGGCAAGATATTTTTAGTAACAATACGGAATTAAGAAATTAGCGTTGTTGAACCAAATAGAACTTAAAAATTGAAGGAAATAGAGGATGCACACTGCACGTTGCGTCAATACATACTCGTGCGTTCTAATATCTCTTGCACAAAACGCGTTTAGTGAGACTTGCTGGCGTGGTCGTAGTTAGTCAAAAGGATATTATTATATGAAAAGAAAGGATAAATGGCATGTAGGCGTACCACTAGTATGTACGGATAAATATTATATCAGTAATCTACTCAAGTACGTCAAGTCCATTTGCTTTATATTCACTTCACTCAGACGCGTCAAAGCGTAACTGAAAGGTTATGTAAAGAATGCTTTTAAAATAATTACGAATGAAAAACCTTCCAGAATACGTTATAGTTTTGTTGATTCTACTAAAATATATAACGCTTTGAGATAACGATGTGAAATTTCGCTTTAAATTTTTGTTTCAAATAAACATTGAAGTTAACATAAAGAGAAAATTTTTTGAGAATATAATATATATTCTCATACATTCAATGCTGTCTGGAAAAATTTATCTAAATTATGCAAACTTTTTAAGTACGAAAAGGTATTTGAAAATGAATCGTGAAAATTTTACTTTATCCAAAACATTTTTCTTTTTTCTTTAGCGAACCTAAGAGTGTAATAAAACACAATTTTTAAGATATTTTTCGTCAGTCTGTCTGCTTAATCACAGGTGCAAGTGATAAATTGAATTAGTAATCAAAATCATTCACTTGAGGTATAAATGTATAAAATAGCAGATTAAGATGTAAATACCAGTTATATTATTTTATATACACTACTAGCAGATCCGGCCACGCATTGCTGTAGCACACATCTATGAAAATCGTTAAATTTTGAAATAAAAAAACTAAATAAACTGGATAAAAACTATCATATATTTTAAGTTTGAGTAAATCACACATTTTGAAAAAAAATACGTTAAGATCGGATAAATAGTTTCGGAATTCATACCGGAACGGAATTTTATATATACACTATATGTATCTCTATAGGAAACAATGTAAAAATAATATTATATACATGTATATATAATTATTATGTATAAAGTTTCATATAAACAATATCTTGTTTTATCCAAATCTATTTGGATCCACACTTTTCAACGAGAGGCAGCCGTCGTTTGCTTCCGGAAGAGGTTCCGGTGTGACAAAACGTAAATGTGGCTAGGAATATACATATATAGCGAGGTGTGAAGTGCGTTCTGTGAAGAGTAACATGAACGAGTATATAGTTTAGCAAATACGTGATTTTATTTGACACAAGCTTCGCTCTCCGGCTCCACTAGCGATCAATAAAACGTTCAATTCTGCCGGCTGACCTACCGGAGCAGACCACAACAACCAGGGGATGGATGCAGCAGGAGCAATGCACTACTTACACTCACACACTTTTAGTGCCTAATTTGGCTTCATGCGTGGATGCATACCCCCCCCCCCTCTCCCCCCGACTTATAACATACATCGAAGATGATATTAGATAGATAACTTCTAAATAATCAATTTGAATATAACTTTGATTATATGTATTTTTTACATTATAACATAATGAAACATAATTTGTTGAGATTTTATTAAGAATGGCAAACAAATTTAGTTTAGCTATAGCTGTAAGTTACGAAGGGACGACGGCAGGGCCGGCTCGCCAGTGCCATCCATCTTTTCAGAGGTGCTTGCTTGGTAATAGATTTTCCTTGTTTTTCTTAACTACTTTCATTGTATTTGGTATAGTTTTATGTTATGTTCTAACTTTAAAGGATTGCTCTTTTTGACCGACTTCAAAAGGGAAGGAACTCAATTTAGAGATTTATGTTTTCGTGTATGTTAGGCGATCGACAAATGTTAATGAACATGATTAGTGTTTTATTGAAGCTATAACACTGTATAGGTATTAAGAAAGTGGTATCAAATTAATATTTTATGAAATTACTAAAAAGCGCTGTCAGCGGATGGTATTCTATTTTTTTTTATAATATAATATGATAATAAAATGTCACATTTAAATTTCTGTGTTTTATTTATCTTTAACATCGAGCAAAAAAGTACTAGATACAAAATCCCATGCAAAAGTTTTCTTAAAACTGTCACCAATTGTGATTAGGTAATTAGTCTAGTTAAAATAAACATACAACAATGCAAATTGAACCTTAAATGCAATGCTTAAAATTGTTTTCACAAACAAAAATTAAATTAAAAGCGCGCTCAAATGTTCAAATGAGCGCTCATTCGGTGAAGACATTTTTTGTCGCTGATCTTTATACTGTTTTTCCTGCGAATTTTTTATGACTTTTATCTAGCTGATGTTAAGGTAACAAGTTTAACTCAAATCCTTTAAAATACTTTAACAAATAAATACGCTTTTGCAATTTTCAAATTTTAAATCTTCAAATTTTACATTTATATTAATAATGTATCGTAAGCTGCTACCAGCTCAGAATGCATTTCTTTTAAAGAGATCTGGCGAGAAACCTTGGAAAGTTCTTTTTTATCTATATAAATAAAAATGTAATGCTGTTTGTTGGTAAGCGCATCACTTGAGAACGGCTTGACCGTTTTGATTAAGTTATATGGTTTTAGGGGGACACTGACAAAATTGGAAAAGCTCAAGGATAACAAACAAAATTGAAGCAGAAAACGTCTGTCGGATCAGCTAGTATGTAATATATACTTCGAATTACAATATACATACATATGTAAAATTCTAAATGTTAACTATAAAAAAATTTTGTACCCTTTACGAGTATTAAAACCTCTAATGTATTATGAAGTTAAAAACGCCATCTGCCCACGACGATGGCCTCTATTTCATTCCACCTTAAACAAAATAACAGTAGAACCAAACTTATCTAGCGTGTTCGATTACGAGTGCGTAATGATGCAGAAACATGGGCTTGCGTATTCAGCTGAACGTCCCCTGACCTAAGCAAAATACAAGTGAAGGGGTCATATACTGTAGTTTAGAAGGGTATTGGTGTAAACGCCTGTCAAATTAATCCCAAAAGACAAGTATCTGAACGTAGCAGAACTTTATATGTTAATGCACAATCGTTTATATCTTCGTTTTCAGGAATATGGAGCGTGAAATAAAGTATTGATTGGATATTTATAAAAACTTTAAGTTAGCCAAATATATGTAGTTTAGGCTATCGTCACAATTTTCGTGTCATATTATGTGTATGTATTGTTGATTCTATTTTTTTATCTTAATATGTCAAGAACAGAAAGCACGTAATGCTATCTAGTGACGTTACCCATAATATTTTAAGTACAAGTAAACCTTGAATTAAATATAATTATTTTTTCATATTCTTTCTTGGCAGAAAAAAACGGAAAAACAAATTTTCTCCTGTGTTCCCCATTTTTTTCAATATCCAACACAAATAATAGAAGAACAAAGAACAAATGCGAAAAAAAATATCCACATAAGTCGAAACTTCAGTCCATATCTATTAACTAGAAAGGTCAAGTCATATTATACTTCCAGTACAAACTATGAATTACTAAGAAAACAGCGGATACCGCACAAACAACATAAAACAATTTTCAGGCACATTCGTCCACGTTGTTATTCAAAGCCCTTGTATAGCCATATATATTTTTTTCATGAGATGTGTACTTAGGACGGCGGAGACGGTAAAATTACGATTTATTGTTATTACAACCAAGCGAAACGTATAGGGTACCCTTTCAACTGTTCTATTATTTTTATAAAAGACCTCATAGAAAATGCTAGTTGTAAAATAGTGCTATTAACATATTGTACTGACTTGTGTATTTAGCTTCAGATCTAGGCTGTATGAAATTATTACTAAATAAGGAATCAAACTTGTGATCTCCGGTTACATAAGACGTGCCAGATATCCTGTGTTATAACAGTTAAAGTTCCATATAAACATTCATACAGGAAAATAAAGAAATTCTTCTGCTAATTAAACGCTTAACTTACATTTTGTCTGGTTTTATTGAAATGGTACTCGTATTACGTAATGAGATAAAGTTTTCCTGTTTGTAGACAGATAATTTATTGTACAGTTGGTTCGATTTAAAAAAAAATATTCGTTTTTAATTTTAAAATATTATTTTTGAGTTTTTTTAAGAGTGACACAATAAGTTTCACTGCAATTAAAAGTAGTTTTCATATAAAACTACTATTTTTCTAAAACAAAGCTTCAAAAGAATGCAGATTGGTTACTCTATTGGTTGACGAAACGCTTTGTTATAAATGAAGGTAATGTAGGAAAAATAATGTTTTTAGTAGCTCCATCAAAATGTCCGTAACACTATATATGTGCAACATTAACATTTATGACACAGTAAACGTTTTTATTTCAAAATTAAACTAAAATATATTAATATATAATATATTAAGTGAAATATATAATATATTATCTGGTTTATATGTGTATGCATCCTTAGGATAAGGAACATATATAAAACTAGCAACTCACCCTTTCTCCGCTCGGGTTTATCCATAGTTACGTTTTTACGTTTAGTATTTATAGATTTCTCAGAGACAAGATATTGTCTCGCAGTAAAATGTTTCGACCCAGTATTATATTGACCCGGATAACCAGCTATCATCATACCAAATTTCATCAAAATCTGTCCAGTGGTTTTCTCGTGATGCATTCTGAGACAAAGAGACAGACTGACAAAAATTCTAAAAACTATTCTACTAGATTCAACCTCTGTATCGATAATAATAACTATTTCAATAAGATATTCAAAAAAATATTTAATGTACAGATTCGACTCTGAATTATTATTATATGTGTAGAAAATAGTTTGAATACTAAATTTTCTATCTTACTCCAACAACAAATTTTAACATATCAGTGTAGGATACTCACCTAGTATGTTAAAATTCATCAAGTCATTTAGGCTAAAGAGCGTGCCAAAGAAATAAATATATTATGTACATAAAAACATTCGTCCTTTCAAGGCATTCGGGAAATAATTCATTGAAATTAATATTTCCATTTTATGCTTTTAGGTCAAATAATGGCACCGTAGATGAAAATGTTCTCTTTTAATAAAGTTAGTACATTTAATGCGGATAAATTACTTTTCATCTGTACAGTTCATCGCTTCCAGTCGTTTATCTAATTGTTTCACGCGAACAAATTTAAGCTATTATTTATTAATACCATCCATAAATTACACTTATAATATTCGAAGCTTAGTAATTTTACTAATATCTTTTTAATGTTATTTTTTATGTTTTCGCGCAGTAAGGTTTTTAAATATCAACGCGAGTTTTTCTATATAGTTAATTTTATGACCTCTATGACATAGTGCCTAAAACTGCCTATTTTATAGGGTATTAACAGAACCTGCGGCTTCGCTTGCATTAATACTACAAAAAACAAATTGTTTGGCTTTATGTTATAACTTATAAGTAATTAATACAGAATTACCACGATTTCCCGCACGCCCTGCGCCACCCTGCGAGCCAAGCGCCCATCTACCATGCCGTGTAGGATTTTCGAAGCCCTATTTGACTCTGTTGGGGGACTATTTTCGAAAAACTGTGATACACCTGTCTCATAATTTTAGTGGAAGAGAATGTGTACTAATTTTTGAGTCAATCGACACGGAGAATAAAAAGTTTTCGCAATACAATGAACGGTTCCACGTAAAGTTGTACAACTCGGAGATGTCCAACTTTTTTCTTTACAAAAATTATAGTAATATATAACTACTACAAGAAACAGCTATGAAGCATATCGAATGGGATTTAGAAAACTTACTATTCAAATTGTAGGTCAATGTGATCATTAATAATTAATAAATAATAATATTAAATGTACAATTTTGATCCAAATATTACATGTACTCGTACATATTGAAATATACTCCACTGAATATAGTTTAGAAATGCTTACTCCAGATAGTATAGAACACAAATTCTGAGCATCCATTTAATTAAATGACCATTAAAATTATAATTCCACTTTTAGTCATAACTATGTGTTGAGCACTTGAGAAGTTTTACGAGCATATTTAGTTACAGACTGCAACTTAACGCTAACATTCTAATTAGGTGTCTTTAAATAATAATAGTATCTTTATTCTTTACAGTTATTCCAGTAATAGGATAAATAACAAAAGTAGCTAGAATGTAGTGATAATGGATGAATAAGTAGAAGTAAGTATAGAAGATGGCACGCCTTGGGTATGATGTGATCGCCTCCAGACTACATCAATTTGAATAATTTGTGCCTGAAATTAAATACAATATATAGGATCTAAAAACGCACTCTCATTTCGTAATTTGGTAAAAGCAATCTGGCTAAGAATAAGAACTGCAAGGAAAGCGCTATTATCTATACATATAAAAAAATCTGATCCGAATATTTTTTGGAAAATTTTATTGAAAACCCCTGGACATGATTTTGATAAAAAATAGGTATTGCTATGATTATAGCTGGTATGGTTAACATATAGGATACTTTTTACTGCGGAAATATATCTCATCTCTGAGAAATCTATACTAACCGTTAAAACGTAACTAGGGACAAACCCGGACGGAGTGAGGGTGAGTCGCTAGTTTATTATAAATTGAAAAAAAATATGGTAATATTATTGAAAGAAAAATACCACAGATGTACATAGCATGCAAAACATTAATTGTGTACGATTGGGAACTATTACGAGTATACATCGTTGCTTCGACATCGATAGCAATGGGTTCACGTATTTCTATATTTTCTTATCGGAAATAATATACCTATAAAAATATACTATTCATTTATTCCTTTTATTTGGCTATTAGCTATTATTCTCCTGTAAGGACAAAATTAGCTTAGAATCCATCTTCTGAATACTTGACCAATGTTAGATCTTAATATTTTATTTATTTATTAGCCGGAACACACAGACAATCAGACAAACAAACAAAAATAAATATTGTGTTTTTTTTGTACCGTATATAATTTAATACGTATTTAGTAAAAAGCTCTTATTTTGACATTACAAACAGACACTTCAGTTTTATTTATATGTATAGATGATTTTAATATACCAGGACACGTTTCTAATTTATAACTATATCCATAATATTTGAACATATGGACAGATTGCTTTATGTTCTAAGTTTAAAGTTTAACGCCTACCCAGGCAGACATTTAGCGAATTAATATAATAACTAAGAGGTACAGGTGGCACCAAAGTTGGTTAACAGGCATTCATTACATGGGATCTAGAGCTTATTGTTCTAAATTAATACCTTAGTTCACTTTTTGTTTGCATCTTATTAAGTCCAAAATGTATATTTATATTGGGGGTTTATACGTATTTATGACCCCATTACACGGTAAGAGCTTTGATGACGCTTTGAAATTTATTCGCTATTTTTTATGTTTATTATTCTTTTTTATTACCTATATCTTCACATAACTGTAAATTTATTTAACTCTCTTTTCCGAATTTCACTTAAAGTCATTAAACAAGGAAGCAGACTCAAAACCAACAAACAACAACAAAAAAACAAACTTACAAACTCATTCATAAACAAAAGTGCTATTTTTATTTAAGGAATCAAAAAGCTTAATGTTCTAATTAACTTTTAATTTTAGAAAATCAAATTAAAAAGCTTTTATGTTTTCTTGAGTTTATAATTATATATATTTAGTACGGAATAGATAGATTATATTATATTACTGCTCCTCTCCCTTGGGTAGTAGCATGACGATATATAAGCCTATAGCCTTCCTTAATAAACGGCCTATCTAAAGCAAAAAGAATTTTTCAAATCGGATTAGTAGTTCCTGAGATAAGCGCTTTCAAACAAACAAACAAACAAACAAACGAAAAAACAAACAAACAAAAAACAAACAAACAAACAAACAAACAAACAAACAAACAAACAAACAAACAAACAAACAAACAAACAAACAAACAAACGAAGGAACGAACGAACGAACGATCAAACAAACTCTGCCTCTTTATAATATTATCATACATAACCGACTTTTTCTATGTAGATAAATAATTTATATGTTAAAAGTTGTTATGGATATGTAAGAAATATAGGAATCTGAGTTAGTCCTCAAATAGAATAAAAACTAGCTATTTAGCATAATAATTTAAAGAAATTTAGCTTCCATTAAAATTTTAAAGCGCTACCGCTAGTCTACAAAGCCCTCCGACGGTCTCACACGATCCCATAACCTCGTCTTAAAATTTCATCACAATCTTATTGATTAATCAAAATAAAATGATTTGTAAGTCTATCGCTGATAAGATGTTTTAAAAACTATGTCAAGACGGTTTCAGATTATTGATCAGTCTGTTAAGACAGCGTCCATGTTTCTTTTTTTAATGCTTAAGCTGAAAGAATGTTTTATTATTAAACCATTTTATATCGTTATATTCAGTGTTGCTGATGTATGAATGATGAATGAATGAATGAAATGAATGATGAATGGGATCATCCGTTCTTCTCAGGATTAAGGAACACACAGCGTGTCAGTTAAAGGACTTTGACTATACAAGCCTTAAAATTATACATTTTAATATTGTTTGTTTTAACTGACTTCAGAAAAAAAGGTTATCAATTCAACACGTATGTATGTATGTAATATTATTGGAACTGCAAAGTATTCACTTACGATAGTCTATTAGGGCTTCCAAACAAATATATAAAATTTTATAGGTGTATGTACATACAATATATGTACGTGGGTATGTATGGTTTGTCCACGCATTTCTCCAAAACTAGTGAGCGGATCGTGATCATTTTTTTATTTATTTGCTCATTATTTAATAATAAACTATAGACCATGAGAGACAAATCACGTCAACATAATCACTGCTAAGAAGCATCTCGAATGCATACCACGAATACCACCAACCCACTATATTAAGACCGTAAATTCTGTCCGTCAGTCTAATATTACAGTGTAAATCCAGGGGTCAATGTGCATTTGACAAACGATGACAGCTCCACGCATTTAATTGGAGACATTAATCTACTTGTCGGCACTAAAATTATATTAATATATGAATAATAGTTAATTTTCAAAGCTTTGTTGGTAATTCTAAGATTGATTATTCTACATTGAATTTCATTTAATTCAATATGGTATAAAATTTCTTAATGAGTGATATTGGGTCGTCCTCGTTTTCGCTAAGCGTTAGCATTGAGTAATATTTTAGGAGCAAAACTAATAGAAGTAAAATTATATTGTTACTAGCGACTCACCTGCGCAATCTACATTTTAACGGTTAGTATAGATTTCTCAGGGATGAGATATTTTCCTCCAGTAAAAAGTACCTTACATATTGACCCGGATAAACAGCTTTTACCATACCAAATTTAATCAAAATCCAATAAGTGGTTTTCTCGTGATGACAGACCGACAGAATGACAGACAGACAGACAGACAAATATTCTAAAAACTGTAGATTCGGCCTCTGTATAGATAATAATGATTATTTCAAAAAATAATTAATGTACAGATTCGATTCAGTTACAATTTTATTATATGTATACATACATTATTAGGCTGTTAACATACACTAATGTAAAACTGTTATACCATAGTGTAAGAATTTGTATGACGACACGTTTGGCTCAGTGACTCGTTTGGCTCAGTTTGTAGTGAGCCTACTTAGTGAACCAGCGGTAACGGGTTCGAGTCCCGCTGGGGGCATTCATTTGTGTGATGAGCACGAAAGTTTGTACTCTAGTCATAGTTGTTTATATTTATAATAAGTATGTATTTAAAGTTATATATATGTAGTGTATCAGCTATCTGGTATCCATATCACAAGCCTCGTAGCTTACCTTGGAACTAGATGGTGCTGTGTATGAACGTCCCAAGATATTTATTGATTTGGTATGTGTATCTTTCTGAACTGGTGGTAGACATGACACTCAGTAAAATATTGTAATAATTTAATGCTGAATGAAAAATGTTTAAATTTGAATTTCAGAAATAAATCATAATAACAATATCTGTTGTTTGGGTCATTACGAGAAAGCCTTTCCGAGGGAAACGACGGCAGGCTTTTATGTAAATAATGTGCAAAGACACTCTGTAAATAAAACACGTTCATAAATTAACAACAATTTCATTAAAATAACTAGACACAGCTTAATAATGAGAAGTTATTATGTCAGAGTATTATGAATATGAATCACCTTATTTTTCTCGAGTGAACGCAAACTGATCTCCGGCGATATTGTCACAGCGTAATGAAAATAGATCTTTTTCCTCTCCGCTTTAATTACTCTATAGTTGAGCAAAAAGCAATTTCGTATCTTGTTGAAACAAACAGCCCCATTAAAGTAATGCTAACTAATAACTGTATCATCGTACCGTGATATGAATTTTAATGAACAGATGTAGTGGAAAAAGTCTAAATATTTTGTAGAATATAATATAAGAGAAAACTAATTTTGTGAGAATATATGAAGGTAACACATTGATATATAAAACTCTTGTATATCTACCCTTGTATATCTGTGCTCAACTGGCAAGCTTTTAAGCTATTAACTAGAGAATTGAATTGAATTGAAATCTGAAAATTTGTAGAAAGTTTGCTAATTCCTTCGATAATTTGAGTACCTATCAGTAAGAACAGATGCTGTCCCTAATATTGTAACAAATAAACTTTACTACTTAATGGTTCCATAGTATTCTCTATCGTTAGTCTAGTGGCAAGCATGTACGGCTGCAGATCGAAATGTGATATCAGTGAATAGGTTTGACTCTCGGGTCGGAACTAAATAGTTTCTGAGTTTCTAAGTTTTTATTTTTGATTGAAAAGAGAAAAGTAAAAAGTGAAGCAATGTTATATAGTTGAAATAGTGATGGAATATAGTACTCAGTGACTACATAAAATGAGCTCTTAGTGTGCGTGTTTTTATCTAATTTTTGTCGGGGAATCCCCATATAGGGACCCTACTAACTGTCTACGGGCAGGTGTCCTATAAAGAGTTTGTTAAACTACTGTAAGACTCTTATTCCCTACAACCCACAAGGAAACCCTATCGTCTCAGTGGAATCGGACATTGCAAAATAGTGACAGACTGTGCGTATATCTCAGTGAACAGCAACTGCTTAAGTGATCTTGATCTTTAATTTCCGATCACAGAATCCAAGCCATGTATTACACTGGTATAATAAAATCATACAAAACCCAGCACATGTAAATAGAGTAATATTAGCGTACACTTATTCCGTCTGCAATTTCCTGGTACAAGTTTGTATGGAGTTTGATTGTTTAGGACCGTTTGTCTTGTCACTGCTTTGAGTTCGAGGTAGTTGAGCAACGCGGGAGGAGTTAAGATTTTTCCCCGTATTTTAATATATCAATTACCCCGTATTTTAATATATAAAAAATGAAATGAAATAAACATTATTCAATTAGACTTATAATCAAAATCATTAAGAATAGGTTAAATATCACGTTATCTGTAGGTATTGTAACTAACGAAAGATTATTATCATGTACTCAGTATTAGCGACTTACTTTCGCTTCTGCTATATATTTTCCTGTGGCTCCGCTCGGGTTCGTCCCTAGATACGTTTTAACGGTTAGTATCGATTTTTTAGAGATGAGATATTTTCCCGCAGTAAAAAGTATCCTATATGTTGACCCGAATAACCACAACTATCATCATAGCAAATTTAATCAAATTCTGTCCAGTGGTTTTCTCGTGATGCGATCCCAGATAGACAGACAGGCAGACAGACAGACAGACATAAATTCTAAAAACTATAGATTCGGCCTCTGTTTCGATAATAATGACTATTTCAATAAGATTTTCCAAATAACATTTAATTTACGGATTCGACTCATAATTTTCTCATATGTATAGATAGGTAGGCATTTTGATACGTGTGCGTAAATTGACAAATAAATTTAAGAACTAAGAACTAGTTAAAACTAAATAATACTAAATAATACTTAAACAATTTAAAATTAATTAACTAAGTGAGAACAAATTGGCTCAAACAAATTGTAATTGAAATATTTTAATATCGATTTTATCTCAAATGTAATTATCGGTAATATAATAATACCGTAAACTTTATAATTTTATTACTGATAGATAATATCGATAACCGATAATATAATCGATTTTAATTTTCGCAAGTGTTTATTAAAAACCTTAGAATAAGTCAATCACCCTGATAATATGATGTATGTATATATACAATATAAAAAATCTGTCAAGTGCGAGTCGGATTCGCACACGAAGGGTTCCGTACCATCGTACATGTTATTTTTAGTAATATGACTTTTACTCTATGTATGTAGTATATTAACTTCGATGATCGATTACGAACGTTAAAAAAATGTATCTTGTATTTTTTATTTTACTATAACGGCAGTAGAAATATATACTCTGTGAAAATTTCAACTCTCTACCTATTATGGTTTATGAGATAAAACCCTCTAACAGACGGACGGACGGACAGCGGAGGCTTAGTAATGGGTTCCGTTGGAACCCTTCGGGTACGGGACCCTAAAAATGAGCTTATATTATTCGTATATTCATAGATACTTAGATGAAATATTTATTGTTTTTATTTAGAGAGATAGAAAATTATCATATTTGAAAAATCTAGATAGAGATTGACATGCCTTAACATCATGAGATGACAAAGGTACATAATTTATTGAATTCAATGTTAAATGTTTTTATTTTTCTTTGTTTATTTCTGTTATAATTTTGAAGTATTTTATTTCTGTTTTCTGTGTTCTATGCTTAATGTAAAATTATTGTATTGATGATTGATGATTCTATGGACTTCTTGTCCGAAATAAATGCCTATTATAAAATACTGGCAAAAATATTAGTTTTGATTTTATCATCTTTAAACAAGATCGTAAAAGTCCTTTTTTTACTTGAAAATAACTCTCAATATATGTAAGTCAAGAGTTATATAAAAAGTAGCTTTTACAATATACTGGCACAGATAAAGTCACGGGAAACATCCGATAAAATATATGTGTAATCTATACATATAATAAAATTGTAACTAAGCCGAATCTGTACATTAAATATTTTCTGGAAATTTTTATTGTAATAGACATCATTATATATCATACAGAGGCCGAATCTATAGTTTTTAGACTAGTCTGTCTGTCTATCTATGACTGCATCACAAAAAACCCACTGGACAGATTTTGATGAAATTTGGTATGATGATAGCAGGTTATCCAGATCAATCAATCTATCAATATATAGGATACTTTTTACTGCAAGAAAATTTACTCATCTCTGAGAAATCAATACCAAACATTAAAACGTACCTAGGGACGAATCCGAGCGAAGCGAGGGTGAGTCACTATACTAAAATATATTTCGATTCATAACATTTCACTGAACACTGAATGTAGCTAATTTTTCGTCACTAATTAAGTAATTATCAGAGCGCCGTTGGAAATAATATCTAATAGAAATAGCTCGAATTGCCTAATGGCGTGTAAAATTAGTGCCCTCCAGTTTTTGACATTTTTCTATTAAGTCTCAGTTATTAATAATGTCGTTTTCAATTCCTGGGCTCTAATGACTTCAGATTTATTAAGGTAATGAAGTTCGACTTTGTAAGTTAGTTTTTGGCTATGGCTTTAGTTGGGCAAGTGCAAAGATTGTTGTGCTTTATGTTGTTTTATGTTATATCTTTCTTTCAATTAATTCAAATTATACGTATAGTGCATAAATCGTGTATTCAATTCCACTGATTTTCTTGACCTCTCCTAGGTTTAAATCTGCATTAAACCTAAAAAAAATACTAAAAACTTATTGGTTGAGAAATAAATAGAAAAACACTAGCGAGCAAAGTCGCGGGTAATAACTAGTAAATTCATAGCATATGATTAATCATCACAAATACAATTTGTAAATTCAAATGAAACATTCACGTTTTTTAAACCTCTTTAAAAGTTATATCCGTTTATGAAACGTTGCAAAACAATTAAAGGCAAAAAACCCACGCTTCAAAAGTAAATGTAATTAATATAACAGTCGCATCCATTAATTCTGTTCTTGTCGCATCATATTTTATCAAACCATCCGTACTTGACGATGCAAAAACGTCTGGATAAAAGAGCGACAACCTATTCATCTTCAGATGAGGACTTGCATGTTTACGTCCAACCCCCATATTTCATTACATATCTCCGAATATAAATGCCAGTTTAAAATTTATTTTATATGAGTTTTTATTTAAAATGTATTTTTAAGAACGTTTAGTTTAGGCACTCGAGTAAAAATAAAGATTACTCATGGCTTAGGTATGATTTAGGTATAAGCATCCATAAAAAACTACCTAGCAATCGAAAATTCGATTTTTTTTCTAGTATTTTTTTTAAGTTTTTGTCATAGCTTTGTAAGAAGGAAGTAAAAATAAAATATCCGCTTAAGCCATTTAAGTAATAAACTAAAAAACTCACTTTTATCAGTAACACTAAAAATTAGGTTCTAAAATCAAAATATATACAGACGAATATAGAACCTCCTTCTTTTTGGAACTCGATTAAAAAACTAAAAATTCACTGTAATACTGTACTTTCTTAGATAATATTTATAGCGAATATTAGACTTTTGAATAAAACAAAATAAATCCGCGAAAAAATCCGGAAAAATTGTTTTATTTAAAATTCAGGGTTGGTACTAAAACCTTCATTGGTGATCGTGACTTCGATCAACAATAAAACAATATAGTTAAGGCAATCAATATGAATGATAAAGTAAAGAAGTGTAATAAATATGGATTTTACGGTGTTTTTAAAGGAATAGGTGAATAAAATATTATAAATATTATTTATATCTATACATAATAAAAGATAATAAATATATTTTTACGTTCAGTATATAGAACAATATTTTTATGATACTTTACAAGCGGCTCGTTGGTCTAGGGGTATGATTTTCGCTTAGGGTGCGAGAGGTCCCGGGTTCAAATCCCGGACGAGCCCAAGATACTTTTTAAGTAAAAACTATTAAATCGTTTATTATCGATTTCGTCAAAGCTATAAATATGCTTGTTTGAAAGAATTGCATATGCATTACTATATTACAAATGTTTTTTTTTCTATATGAAACTAAGTCGCTATGAAATAAAATGATTACAATATATCAATTTGTTTCAAATGATACTTTCTTAGATTTACGCGAATATTTGAGAGATACGGGAGAGACTAAGGTTATAGACGTCTCAAATGAAAAAGCTGAAAATACGTCATTAATTATAAAGCTTATTATTATTACGTAGACAGTGGTAGCCCAGTGGTAATGCAATCGCATAGGAAACTGAGTGAAGTTTGTTGAAATCCCGGGTCTCGCACCTCTGATATATTCATGTGCGAATCATTTCCAACATGATTACCACTTGTCTTAACGGTGAACGAAAACATCGTGAGGAAACCTGCATGTCTGAGAGAACCTAGCGAGTTTTCTAAAGACAATGTGTACCTAATGTTCCCCCTCGTATTAAAAGGAGGCCCGTGCCCAGCTGTGGGACATGGAAAAGGGCTGAATACATCGTTATGAGGCTCGTATCATATTATATTGTTGTATAGAATTGAAATACTCAACAAGATCTACTTAGATATGTTTATGTAATATATATCTCGTGTCACGGTGTTTGTGGTCGCATTTCTCCGAAACTGCTCAGTGATTTTAATGATTTTTTTTTTGTATATTTGGTAGGTATGAGAATAGGTCTTAAAGTATTTTTCAATCTTCTATCCCCATTTTTTATTCGTGATTATAGTTTTTTTGTATGAACAATTACCAAATAATTTAATATTATATAAATAACAAAGCAAAACAATTTTTATTTTGTAAATTGAACGCGGGCGAAGCCACGGGGTTTGCTTGTATTTTATAAACATCTCAACAAATATAAATAAAAAACTTAACGAATTATCATTCATAAAACTAACAATAAATTTAAAATAGCTTACCTTCATTTGTCCATCTATCTGTCATAGCTTTTTATTTAAGTAACTACGCAAATAGTCTCGACTGAAAAACTAAATAATGTGTAAAAATTATAAGAATGTTTTCTTTGTAATAAATTAAATAAATATAATGTGACTTCAGTGTCAACGTTTATTTTAAAGCACATTTTAAAAATATATTTCAAACGAAATAAAAATTGTATTCATTTGTAAGTCAGTTCTAAAGTAGATGTTTTTTTTTCATCTCATCATTAGATCCATCAAAGTACCTATTATTTTTTTTTTATTTTAATAGCTTAATATAAGTGTAAGTGAAAGCTTTATTCATTCCAGCACTATTCTATGTATCTTAGAGCTTCATTAAAAAATTAAAACAATTTCTGTCACATTAGTATTATAAGAAATCACCAAAAATGTCTTCTATACAAATAATAAAATTCTGAGTGGAATCTGTATATAAATTTTTGTTTAGAAAATCTTATTGAAATCGTCATTATTATCGATATAGGACCGAATCTATAGTTTTTAGAATTTTTCTCTATCTGGGAACGCATCACGAGAAACCCACAGAACAGATTTTGATGAAATTTGGTACGATGATAGCTGGTTATCCAGATGAACATTAAGGATACTTTTTACTGCCGGAATTTATCTCGTCTCTTAATACTTTCTTAGATTTACGCAAATGTTTGACATTATTAAATAAAAACTATCTTTTCGGATTATTTTGCGGATTTAGTTTGATTTTTGGGGAACCAAAAATCTCCAAAAATAATCCAAAAAGATAGTTTTATTTAATAATATCTCGTCTCTGAAAAATCTACACTAAACGTCAAAACGTAAGTAAGGACGAACGCGAACGGAGCGAGGTTGAGTCGCTAGTATTTAATATTTATATTTATACTTCTGTTATCATTTCACAATATAACTACCTGGGTGGTGTAGTGGCTAGCATGTACGGCTGCACACCCAGAGGTCCTGGGTTCGAGTCCCGGGTCGGGCCAACTTTAATTATTGATACTTTCTGTATAGTAAGCCTCAGTAATAGCCCGGAGTTGGGAAGTCGGCGGTGTTTCACTCCCGTGCCTCGGAGAGCACGTAAAGCCGTCGGTCCTGCGGCGCCTTAACTCTCACTGGTTGTGTCGAGTGGTCGTCCACCACAGTATGAGAGTGACAGGAATAGAGAGTGCACGTTGTGTCTGCCCGTACACTTGTGCACTATAATATCTCCTGCGCAGTTGGCTAGTCTCAATGAGATTGGCCGCTGTGGCCGGAATCAGTCAGGAGAACATCATCATCATCATCATTTCACAACCACTGAAGGGAATACAAATTTTAGAATAATTATACTTTTGTCATAACTTTCATGACAATACCTTAGACTCTAAGACAAATTCATTATTGTCCGTTTTATTATTGACACTCAATTGTAACTCCTGTCATTAAGTATTAATGGAAACACCGTTATCTCAAGAATGGGGGCCATTTAAATTTTGTTTATTGTGACTTTGAGCACTCGAGATTGCCGCTACAATATTAATTAGCTTTGTTCTCTCCGTTATTAAAGACTGTTGTTTTCCTTTTATTTGTGAAAGATATTAAGCTAAGCGTCACTCGATACTATTAAAATAATTAAAATGTTCTTCATACTCTGGGCTGAGAATTAACATAGACAAAATATTCATTGCATTAATCTAATATTTTCTTAGATTTACGCGATATATGAGACATTTTAAACAAAACTAGCTTTAAGGATTTTTTCGCGGATTTATTTGGATTTTTTGTGATTTTTCTGGACGAAAAATCAAAATAAATTCGCGAAATAATCCGAAAAAATATTTTTATTTGAAATGCTTTAATCTAACAGAGTCTTCTAATAATGATTACTTATTATTATGACGATGAAAATGTTTTATAAGGTAAACGTATATTGGCTTTATTTCAGAAGCCAGTGGAGGAAGGTATATGTACTGTGAATATAGTCTATTTCAATTTAGTTTTCATGACAATTTATCGAAGGAATAGCGTATTTTTGCAGTGATAGCGCGCTTGGGAAACCGAGTGATGCGGGTTCAAATCCCTTGTCTCGCACTTCTGACATTTTCATGTGCGAATCATTTCCAACATGATTACCACTTGCCTTACGGTGGAGTAAAACATCGTGAGGAAACATGCAAAGCAAGTTTTCGAAAGACATGTGAAGTCTACCAACCTACACTTGGCCAACGCGGAAGATTAAGGCCTGGTCCCCTATCGTATTGAAGGGAAGGCCCGTGCCCAGTACTGGGACGTTAAAAAAGGCTGAATACCGTTTCATTAATATGTACTAATTTTCTATACCAACCCAGCTTACTTAACCGCTTCTTCTTCGTTATTTTCATTAAAATCTCACTAAAGATTCGTAGCGCAACCTGCGACGCTGTCTCGAGTCGGGATTAGACAATGCAAACTCCATTTACCTAATTGAGGGACGCATAAATCCTACGCTGTTTCTTCCATCTCAGCACTAAAGGGATTTGATCGACAAACATTTTTGCTAATTTTTTATGTTTATATATTTTTGTTAGAATAAAAAAAATTGTTAATTTTTCCTGTTGTTACAACCTTTTTTTTTAATAATTTAAGGTATTTACAATATACCTACCTACATTGTATATTAAAAAAAAGTTGTATGAATTAATATGTATTTCATTAACCAATTGATATTATTTGATCCTTTATTACAAAATATAATTAATTAAATTATTAAATATATCTGCCCATTAAAGAATACTTCTAATCTATACTAATATTATAAAGAGGTAAAGTTTGTGAGATTGTGAGTTTGTGACGTTGTAGGGGGTAATCTCTGGATCTACTGAATCGATTTAGATGAAATTTGGTAAGAAGATAGTTTGAGACCCTGGGAAGAACATAGGATACTTTTTATCTCGGAAATCATCCCGTAAGAGGGGATGAAAGTTTGTATGGGGAATCAACCTAGGGACGTAACAACTAGTCGCTTGTAATAAATGTGAAAGACAAAGATAAATGAAGAAATGAAGAAAAGATAAATATACCATGATGCTATGTACATGATATTTAAAACTTATAAGAATATGTAATTTTAAATGCGAATGAGCTTGTAATCTCGAAGGTATAATTAATTATTTTGAATGTTCCGCGCCTTTTCCGTTTTAATGGGAAAGATAGTCATTTAAAATTAATGGGCGGCCATCTTTGTTTCTCATCAAAGCAAGCCGTTAAATAAACGCAGGAGGTATTGTTAAGAGATAATAACGCCGGTAGATTTATTAGAAAGTCTTATATTCATGGTGTAAATAAAGTCAATTTTAATTTTTATTCGCTCGACAGTGATTGTTTTAAAGCTGTAATACCTATATTAGTATGGAAGGTTGTACATATGTACAACCAGTGCATACGAACTGGAATTAGTTGTATCTTAAAAGTACTCAGTGGGATCAACTCAAACAGCTTGAAGCAGTCACTGAAGAATACAAATAAGATCCTCTTTTTAAATTTTTTTCTTACTGTCAATATTTAAGTACTAATCGTACAACAACAGTAAAATTGATTGACGTCGTCATTTCTCAAAAATAACATAAATTATAGCTTACTAGCAGAACCCGCGGCTTCAGTCGTACTAAAACAACAAAAAACTGTCCAAAAAGTAATTTCATAGAAACTTTCATCCTCTATTTTACTCCTTTTACAGGATAAATTTCAAAAAATGCTAAAACACATATTTATTTAATTTTATTGACGAGCATTAATATCAAGTTTCAAGTAATTCTGATCATAAATATTTTTTGATTGTATTATAACGTGTTTTCCTGTGGGAAAGAGATAATCTCTCGCGGTAAAAAGTATGTAACTCTCCAGCCCTCCAACTATCTCCACACAAAAAAATCACGGCAATCCACTAAACTGTTTCGACGTGAAATAAAGACAAACAAACAAACAAAAAAAACAAACACTTTTACATTTATAATATTAGTATGGATATCACTCTAACTTGCCGAAGTAATATATAAAATAAATATAGTAGAAATGAAAATGTCCAAATACAATTACATGAGCTCCATGTCTTTGATTGATTGTTTCTATTAGAATAAACGATAAAAAAAATGCTTATAAAAATTAATTTGATTACCGGTATACTAGGCTGTACCCCGGTGTGGGATAATAGGGACAACTGTCTACAGACTAAGTATACTTATTAATAAAACTAATTTGTCGATCTGTAAATTCAAATAAACTTAAATAAGAATTACTAAAAATTTAGAAAATATTATTTCATAAAAATTAAGACATGCCTCTACAAATTATTAGTAAATTAGTAAACGAGAAAATCCTCATTTAACTTATTTTTTCCGTTTCCTCTTTTGATACAACAGTATAGTCTCTAGTGCCCATACTTTCTGCTTGATGCACGTTATCAGGTAACGGTTCATCAGCCAAATCGGGAACAAATAATGTTGTAAGACCCGCTGCAATAGATATACTACCAAAGAGTAGTGTAGGGAGACTTTCCATATATTGCGTCTGAAACAAAATTGTTAACATGTAGCCAACAACTTCAAAAACCACCAAAATTTTAGGAACAAAGCGAGCATCTCATTTAGCCTAAGCCATACGTCAGCAATGACAATGCAAGTATACGGAGTGGCTTAGGCTATTTTTGCGTTTCCAAAAAGTTTTAATTTTAGAGGCAATTTTTATCTATAAATAAAACTGCACCCAGATCTTTTGTAAATTAAACTTAGCCATATTTAGTATACTATAGTATTTAAGTCGAAAAAAGAAAAATGTGGATTAGGCTGTTGATGGCCTGAAATTACTGTGTTCTTTAGATATCAATTTATTTATTCTTGTTCTGTTTTCTATAGATATAACTGCCTGGCTAACATTTTCTTCATGTAGAAGAAGTTTGCTGAAAGAGATCTCTTTCAATGATAAGTCCACCTTTGCTAACTAAGATTTATGTTAATTAATTTGTGTAATTTGTTTTTAAGTGCAATAAAGAATGTAATAACATAAGTTGTGGATAAATTATAGAACAGAAAAGCTATTAGAATAACACTTTCTTACCTCAATATTTGACTTTTTAAACAAAACTATCTTTTCGGATTTATCATTATCTTTTGTAAAGCGTTCGAAATATGAGGAACTAAAACTCAAAATAAATCCGCGAAAGAACCAAAAAGATAATTTTACTTATCAGCCATTAGGATTACCAGTAACGGGGTCATTGGTGCCAGGATGGAACCGATCCTTCCGATCGCAGAACAGAGTGCGTGCATAGAATTCCTTGAATAAGTTGGAAAAAGTTCTGATGTGTAAATGTAAACAGTAGCAAAAGTGAACGTCGATACGAATCTACCCATAAAATATACTCCCGTAGACATCCAAACGTATTCTGAAAAGAATTTCTTCCATTATTACATATTTTTGATTGTACCTACTATTTGCATGATATGAAGTTATAAAAATAAACGCAATAAAAGAAAAAAAATTGAAGCTACCTAACAGCCGCGTCTATATCTTATCTTACTACTATATAAATGTGGAAGTTTGGATGGATGGATGTTTGTTGCTCAATCACGCTAGAACGGCTGAACGAATCTGGATGATATTTACCACGATAGATAGATTATAGTCTGGAATAGCACATAGGTAACTTTTTACGATATACCATAATACAAGAAGTTCATTTTTTAACTTTTCCAATCAAAATGGTAAAAATTAAAATAACTGTCGCAACAATAAGTTCATATAATATTTCTAATAGTATTTTTTCATATAAGGGCCTAGTCAATATTCAATAGAGTTTTGTACTTACATTGTAAATCCAAAATTACGTACCTTTTGGCACAAATGGCTGAACTAAGCATAACAGCCCAGCAAATATGAATGATATGAGGAGGGGTTTTTTTCTCTTAAATCGTTTTAGAACAAATACCATTGCTATACTCGCTGGTATATCGGATAGGGACATTATAGCAAAATTTAAGTATTTATTTCCAGCTAGCGAATCTACATTCACCACTAAACCAAACGAGATAAAAGTACATGAAGTCCACCATATCAAACATATTAGAAACCTTTTTATTACGATTTTTGAATGAAACGTCTCGCTCAAGGCTGAATTTTTGGTACCATTTTCTTCACATTGTATATTAACAAGCATTTTGTTATCTAACTTTATATTGTTTACTCTTGCCATTTTTAATAACAATTTTGTCGCTTTATCCTTTTTTCCTTTACTTAGCAACCATCGCACGCTTTCGTCCATGATAAAGTAGAATAATATGAAAAGCAGAGACGGTGCATAAATCACGCGGACGAAATGTCTCCAGTAAGGAACTAAGTATGCCGCTATGGAAAATGAGACGCCACCCAAAGCTGCGATCACGCAAAAGAATATCTGTTGATGAAGTCTGTAGTCGCTGTGCACAAGTTCCACTCCTGAAAAATAAAATTTTCTTCTCTTTATAAAAGAATATAAATATTATTTCTAAATAATCCGAAAAGATAAAACTTTATATAAAATGTCAAATATTCGCATAAATCTAAGAAAGTATTACACATAACTTTTTATTATATGATAATAACATATTTAAAACAAGCCACAAATATAAGCTTCCATATAGAATTCAGCTTTTTTAACGTCTCAATGTTGGGAACTGGCCTGTCTTCAATGCGATGCAGGGGATAAGGCCATAATCCACCATGCTGGCCTATGCGGGTTGTCTTTAATATGTCTATCTTTAAATATATAATTCTTCTGTGAGTGTGTATGTCACTGAACTTCTCTCAAACGACTGGACCGATTTTGATGAAATTTTTTGTGTGTGTTCAAGGGGATCTGGGAATGGTTTAGATTCACAATTTGAATAATAATTTTCATCAAAATGGTCCAGAATGTTTTAGCTTATTAAAAAAAGGTTTGTAATTTTCAAATTAAAGACGTGTAGACAGGACAACGTCTGTCGGGTCCGCTAGTCTTTATATATATAATTCTTCTGTGAGTGTGTATGTCACTGAACTTCTCTCAAACGACCGGACCAATTTTGATGAAATTTTTTGTGTGTGTTCAAGGGGATCTGGGAATGGTTTAGATTCACAATTTGAATAATAATTTTCATCAAAAAAAATATTAAAAAAAGTTTGAAATTCTCAAATTAAAGACGTGTAGACAGGACAACGTCTGTCGGGTCCGCTAGTTTAATATAAAATCACAAGTTTTAAACGAACATTTTGTTTCCTACAACTTGAGTCCCATGCTCAGATGTGTGTTTCGAGTGATAAGATAAAGATACATTTCTTCGTGATATTGGCAAGTCAATTATACATAACTGGTGTGCACAATAAAACAATAAAATTGGAACAAGTATCAATCTTCAACGAATATTGAAAATACTAAATGCATAAATTACTAAAGATCACAAGTACGGTGCAACTTCTAGTTGGTTTAATAACTGGCTAAATTAAGTTTAAAATACGAAAATACCTTATTTTTTAAATGATTCAAACTCAACCAAGTGGTACAATTTTTCCATTCGTTATACGAATTCATATTTTCTAGAGATTTTTATAAGAATAAAATCTTTGAAAAGTTTCTTTTACTTACCCAATATAAAAGCTGGTGAACAATTGTCCCCAAAAGTGGCTTCTAACCACTCCAGTATAACAAAAGCTAAATATGTACTTGCAAAACTCTTCGCAATTCCAAATAATGCTGCAGCTACACCGGCGATTATGATGGCCGCTTTCCGTCCAATTCTGTAAAGTATGTTTTTGAAAACTGTATGAGATGACCGTAGAACGTAGACGTTGCTTATACGTTACCCCCAAAATATTCGCGTAGGCTAATCTTCGATATTCGTTTATATTTATTCATTCTTTATATATATAAATAATCCCACTATGTCTGATGGTTGTCAGCATCAAAGTTATGATTGAATATTTGTCTTGTATAGATAAAAAGCTGGCAAAGTAGTAAGGAATAATGTTCTCCACCTACACTCCACAAGCAAAAGTCTTCTTGATAATTTATATTAAATTAAATATATTATACCAGTCAAACTCGCGTCAAGTCATAAGTCTACAAAAATAATTTATGTTACATAAAAAATTTTGTATTTTCCCAAAATGTTAATTAAAATAGTTCTAACTTACTTGTCAGAAAGCTGTCCTTGGAAAAATAGTCCACACATTAGACCAATACTGTGCACTGTGCCAACAAATGTGCGCTTCCAATCTTGGCATGCTAGCTGGAACTAACAGTACAAATAACTTCAAAAACTTTTAATCAAAATGTTAACTAATTTTGCCGTATATCTGAATCTTTAGATTAAGACTTTTAAAGTATGTTTTCTTAGTGCTATCGTTAACTTAATTTATATGTTGCCATTTTGTTATTATTTAGGAACTATTTTTATATGTAGCTAATAGGTATATATAAATATTACACATGCATTGAGTCCTAGAAAATTCCGAGGAAGTAGAGACTATATGTTAGTTCAAATAATAGTTCTGTGTGTGTAAATTTCATCCAAATCTATTATCAGCTTGTGTGAAAGAGTTACAAACATACACACATTTAATTTTTTTTATTTTTAATTATTATTTCTACATTATAAAATTAAAGTAGCGAATCTGCTGCAACCTAAATTTTATATAAATTAAACGAGTCTTATTAAATGTTATTAAATAAATACTTTAACTTTTCTACATATTAATACAAAATATACACCTTTCATAGTACTTAACTTTAATTTTATTATGATACACATGTCTATAAATTACCTCAGCTACAAAGCTATCCTCTTTCTTATAAACATATTGATCACACGCCTCCACAATTGATGTATTAAAACTGAATTCCGAACATTCTTCAGACTGTGAGTGGTATTTATAGCAACCCCTGGACGAAGGGGGCGCAGTGAAATTGTATGGCGACTCGAATACGCTATTCTGCTCGCACGCCTCGATCTTACATCTAAAAAATATTTTTAATTAAAATCTAGGAGCTTACAAGTCTCTAATGACTTATTCGCGCTGGCATCCAATATTATGTCTTGGCTAAAATACTTTAATGTAAATGCTTTCCCTATATTTGCTATACAATTAAACAAATAACAGATCACCTCTGTTTTACTGAACAAAACATTTTTTATTGAATATGGACTGTGACGACATTTTTCATTATAATTGAATAAATATTAAAAATCTGTAAAGTTTTCTATGTTTGTATAGGAATACACTGTCAGAATTTATACTTTCAATTATGCAGTTTGATCTGTGCGTTGAAAACTAAGTCTGCCAGTTAGGAGGTTAGGTTTTTTGTTTAGACTTATTTAGATAATCTAGCATCGGTCATTACCAAACAGCGTGCTCTGGTAGAAAGTGGAGATCGAAGTGAAAAGGTACTATCTTTTCCTTGCTTACTACACAATGGATTAAATCTAATGGTTACTTGTAAAATTATCAAGCACGAGTATACCTAATTATTTCCAAACATGATGATAGTATGTCAACAATGGCTTAATTCTACATCAAACATTTCCATTTAAGCATGCGTTAAAAAGATCCTGTCTGAAATTTTTAACTAAAATGTATTTTCAAATTTCAATCAAGAAATTTCAATCAGTTTTCAAACATACCTGTATAAAGTCTCTTCAGCAACAATAACATAATTAATGCAGTGCATGCCATTATTAAAGAAGGCGAAACTTATCAAAAGAATCGCTTGTATGTGATAGCGACTGAACGCACCAAATAATTTTAATACTTCATCCAGATGAACACTTTTTTCTTCAAAAATCATTTTGGCTTCATTCATTTTCGTAAATATTATAAATAATTTTATTTCTCAGTGGCGTCATTTCAGAATTTTCAGCATTTTCAGTTAGTTTTTCTTTTTTCTGGTTAAGATGTTGTGAGACATTATGCTCTACATTTGAAGACTACGAGTTACCCAAGTCTGGTGCACGGCACTAAGTTACCGTTACGCGTCTAATGCAACAATCGATTACTTCCGCTTGATACTTAGACCTTAACAGGATAAGTGTTGCATGATGAGCTGCGTCCTTTGATTATTGAGATATACCGCTATTATATTTGCGGCAAAATAATTTTACTTATTTTACAAAGTAGTTCAGCCTGAAAGACATTTTTTAGTGTTCCGTAACCAAAACGCGAAGGCGGAACCTTTATAATTTAATCATGACCGTCTGTCTATCTATTTATTTATCTATCTTTCCGTATGTTACATTCATTTGGCTCACATACTTTTGGGGATACATTGCTGAAATTTGGTAAACAAGTGTCTCATGACGCAAGACAATTCGATCGATTATTTTATATTGCAAGAAAAATCTGAGCATATAGTCTAAGGTGAAATACACCCCCTGTTGGACATAGGTCTCCTTCAAAAACTTCCACGACTTCCGGTCTTGTACCATCCGCATCCACTGGGACTCTGAACAAGTCGTCGGTCTACCTTATAGGCGGTCTGCTAACGCTCATACTTAAATGTTTTATTTTATTATTACTAAGTTGAGTAACAATATTTCATTTAAATCAGTTTCATTAGGGAATATCAAAAAAATAAATCTAATTTTGTTATCAAGTATTATTTTTGTAATATTGCTATACTCGTATTTCACATGTATTATTACTTTTTGTATAGAAATTCTTAAGAAAATGAATGTATCGAGGCTACATTTATCTGCAAGTCCAATTACAGGAACAATAGTAGCTAAATTGTAGTGATGTACAATAGCATAAGAATGAATGAAACGTGAGGTAGATGCGAATAGATCCTGAAAGCGAGTAGTAATGTACTAATCAAAGGCATTGTTATGGGATGGTACCTGTGTCTAGATTCACCTAATTACCTCCTTGACTCCGTAACAGGTTACACACAGCTTAAAACTAGAAGCACTGAAACTAATTTTAAATTAAATTAAAAACGATGAAGCTTTAGTTTTAATTATTTTTAACTGAAAATAACTGCAGTATTACTTTAAAAGTAATTACTTACGCTTCGGATTAGTTTTTTTTTCTTTTATTCGAATTGAGTACCTCTCGCCTTTTAAGTTGGTCAATAATTGTTCTAATTATTTTTCTTTATATTATACTAGCAGGACAAAGATCTCTAAAAAGGTAGGTTTCGAAAAATGCTAAAACACTTATTTATTTAATTATATAGAAGAATATTAATACCAAATTTCAAGTAATTCTGATCATAAATATTTTTAAGGTTATATTATAACGTGTTTTCCCGTGGGAATGAGATAATGTCCCGCGTTAAAAAGTAGCCTATGTCACTCTTCAGCCCTTCAATTATCTCCACACAAAAAATCACGTCAATCTGTCATTCTGTTTTGACGTGAAAAAAGGACAGACAAACAAACAAACACACTTTCACATTTATAATATTAGTATGGATTAGCATGTTGCTACCCTACCTCCACTCTGGTGCATCCCTGACGTGCGATAAACAGTAACCCGCCTACGTGTTACTCTAGATCATAGTCTATCTGTGAACTAAATTTCATCTAAATCTATCTATCCGTTTCAAAGTGTAGGTGTAACAAACATACACACACACACACACACATTCACATAAACTTCTGCACTTGTAATAGTAATCCCACTAGGCTCATTTGCTATTTCGCAACAGATGAGTATCCCTCGAAGACTATTTATTTTAATTTTCAGGGTAATAATATTCTATGCCTTAATGTACTACTAAAAATTCTTACCTTCCTAATCTACATATTTCTAGTAGTACAGCCTCAGTGGCTAGAGGCTAGCATGTACAACCACAGATCCGGGAGTCCTGGGTTCGAGTCCCGGCTCGGGCCAAGTTTAACTATTGAGTATTTCTGTCAAAAAAATCTCAGTAACAGCCCGGAGTTGGGAAGTTGGCGGTGTTTCCTGTGCCTCGGAGAGCAAGTAAAGCTGTTGGTCCTGCGCTTTAGTTCTCACTCGTCTTGTCGAAGTATCGCCCCATCGGACTTTGAGAGTAAAAGGAATAAAGAGTGGACTTGTACACTATAATATCTCCTGCGCATCTGGCTAGTCTCAGTGAGATTAGCCATCAGGGAGGACATTATTATTATTATTAGTGTAGATGCCTACCTAGTACCTAGGTAATTTTTTATTTATTTAACAAAAATATTGATACATATTCTTTACGTCCGTATGTGAACAAATAAAATGGATTTCAGGCTGAGTTTAATATTAGGGTTGTCACACACGTCAAATATTGTGGAGCAACTGTCTCTAATTGAGTAGGAATCGATTAAGTCGACAATGTTTCATTTTATAACGACATAGAGTAATCCTTACTGATTAAGGTACTCGTATTTAGCCATTTACGAAATCGCAGGTTTAAGGCCCGTGGGTCATTATTATACAATTATAGAACGTGAAAATTTAAAAAGTTATAATGTAGCGTTCGTTTCCATATCCTTTTCCATATAGCAATAGAACGATATGATTTTTGCATAAAAATATCGGAGAGTGGCGTATGGTATTTTGGGCCCGATGAATGAAATTTTTACCCGAGGCAAAAGTTTACTTAAATCTTTATTTTCAAGAAACAAGCACAGTGAACTAAATGTGTACTTAAAGTATATGTGCGTATAAACTGTAAAAGTACAAAACACATGCAAAATTGTAAAGAAACAATGTGGACGCTAGACGCTAGTGTTGTATTTTAATCACCCACAGCTGGACAAAGCCTTCCTTCAATCTGAATGATGATGAAGAAGATGAATGGTCTTCATCAGGCCATAGTCCACCGCGTTGAATTTTATATTAACTTTTATTTATTTAAAATCTATTCTATGAACTGTTCTTGTTATATTTTAGCCTTAGCTGTCAAGCCATCATAACTCTACTAACTAGTTTCAGTCTTCCTATATCACTATATCATATAATACGATAGGTTAAGCCAACCAAGAGAACCAAATAAACAAACAAAACTTACTTTCCATTTATAACATTAGCAAGGACATATAGCAAAATGGAATTTAAAAAAAGAAAATAAAATTGCATTTTAGATATGTAAATCGTCAGTTTATAAACACGGAAAAAGTTCCCGTAACTTCAGGCAAAAATGAGGAGTCGCAAACAGAGATGAATGCGCTTTTAAACGTTCAAAGGGAATTTTTACACGCGAAAATGTCCACAAAAACGTCGACACGCAGTAAACCGTTAATGAGAGATGAATCGTTGAATATCTGTTTATTTCACCCTTATGCACCTTTTGAAATGAGCCAACTAAAGGATTTAGTTGAGTCATATGACAGTAATATTATAAATGCAAAACTTTGTGTACGTGTGTGTGGGTTTGTATATGTGTATTGTATGTATGTATGTTTATGTGTGTTTATCACTTCTTTATGGTGTAATATCTCAAAAGATTTTAAGGACGTTCGAAATATAATGTAAGCGTGTATTATATACGGGATGGACACATAAGCTCTTTTTTATCAAATAATTGAAAAGGGCCGCGGGCAACAATTTGTTTTAAAATAAATAAATTTATATGTAAATAATTATGATTTACAATAAGTTTGTTAGCAAAATTATTAATATCTATTTTTTACATTACCAAAGCTCTTTAAAACATAAAATACATGATACTTTTAAAGGATCTTTTTATTTGTATAAATGTCAAATATTTACATTGTCTACAAATCATTCTAACTGTTGCTAAATATAAAATAAAGTAACTACTCCAAACCTAAAATATTATTTTAAGAAATAAATGGTTATTTTACTGTACAAAAAGTTCGTAGAAACTAAATGTTTATTTAAACTTTTAAGATTTATTATACTTATTCAATTATCCAAAGTGCTTTATAAGTTGACATTTCAGCGAAATGGAAAGAAACAAACATTCGCGAAATGATCTTAAAATTAAAATATTTTTCTTGATATGTCTCCAGTTAAAATGATAACATTATCTGTTTTACTAGCGACTTACCCTCGCTACGCTCGGGTTCGTCCCTAGCCTGATTTCCAATACAAACTTTCATCCCCACCCCCTTAGGGGATGATTTCTGGGATAAAAAGTATGTCCTTCCTAGGGTCCCAAACTATCTTTTTACCAAATTTCATCTAAATCGGTTCAGTAGATCCAAAGATTACATCCTACAACGTCACAAACTCACAAACTTTACCTCTTTATAATATTAGTATAAAATAGATAGATAACGTCTTTGTGACACTTTAGTGCGCTTTCGTATCTGTTCAATACAGACACTCATTAGTTCTCTGCCCATTGTTTTAAAGAAATCAAACAAACGATATCTACTCTATAAGTAATTATTGGCAGATATACATTTTTCATTAATTACCCAGTGGATTGCTCTCTTGCAAAACCAATAGAAGCAAGTTCAAACCCTTGCGAAGCGCTTGGAAATACAAGAGAAGTGGGTTTAAAACCAGGTCTCGCATTTCTAATATTTTCATATTTACGATATACGAATACGAATTATGGTCAACATGGTTACCATTCGCCTTACAGTGAAAGAGAATAAACCTGCATGTCTAAAATAATCTAATTTTCGAAAGATATGTGAAGTTTGCTACCTCACTTGGCCAGCCTGTAGGACTTGGGACTGTAAGATTGACCTCCCTACCGTTTAACGTAGGACTGGACGCAGTGTAAAATTAAAGAAAAAAACTTGAATTATTATACAAGTATACGTATACATAATACTTTCTTAGATTTACGCGAATATTTGACATTTTAAATGAAACTATCTCTTCGGATTATTTTACTCACTGCACAAAAAGTGCGTAGAAACTAAATGAACATTTTTGTAAAATAGTGGGTAGGCACTGTCTGTAACAAGTATATGTGTTTGAGACGTCTATAACTTTAGTCTCTCCCGTGACCGACGTTTCGAATGCTTTACAGCAATCACTGTAAAGCATTCGAAACGTCGGGAACCAAAAATTGAAATAAATCCGCGAAATAATCCGAAAAGATAGTTTTATTTATAATATTCGTATATATTTATTTAATTCATATTAAAACGAGAGTATTTATATCATAATAATTTCTTTAAAATGCTTATCGGGAAACTTCAAGACCGATTGCAAAGTTTGAACAACAAGAAAGTAAGTTAATAAAAGCCAGGTAAAAAGTAGCCTAGACCACTCTACGTTTATAAAACCTAATAACAAAATGTCGTCGAAAATTTTTCAGCCAAGTGACAATAATTCCTTCTCCCAAGTCTCGTTTCGACGCAAGAGGTGGACAAATGTTTGTGCAGCGTTAATTAAACCGATATTGCTCAGTGGTAGCTGGAAAAATACTTTAAGATTTGACCCGGAGTGTAAAAATACGATTCTGTTTTTATTGCTGTTGTGTTTATCCAATAGCGTAAATAAGAACGGCTCTTTGAAAGTTATTTTAAGGATGTTTTTATATTTCTACAATTGTAAGAAAAATATGATTTAACAAAATAAGTTATTATTTTATTTTTATTAACTGTTTGTTTGTTTATTTGTCATTTGTACAAATGTACTAATAAAATAGAGTCGATTAGATCATGTAATTGTCCAACAAATGATCCTTTGTCGTATTCTTTTGCTACATTTATGTTATTAACCATTTGATTTATATATTTTTACTCCAGAATGAGTTATTTTAACTACCTATCCTTACAAGTTGCAAAAAAAACAAGAAAACACGTTTTACACGATTTTAGATATAAAAACTAGTAGTTCATAAGACAATATTCTTTCGATATAAACTATTTGGTTCCTGTTGTTAACGTACTATAATTTTTTTAGAACTACTAACATAATTCATTAAGACAGTGGAAATTGTATAAAGTGAGAAAGCAATGCGTGAAAAATATGTATTTAATATATATTTTACCAAAAATTCATATTATAAATGAAAATGTATGCATAAAAATAGATAATGCAGGTGCTAGCATTACATGAACTCGCATTTCCATATCAACACCTCCCAACTGACTGGCATCGATTTTGGCGATTTGTAGCCACAAACGAAATATCACTCAGTACCTGTGATAAGTACTGTAATATAACATGTCCGAGTGCAAAACTTTGTGAAATAGCAAAATTATTTTGAAAATATTGCATCTCTATGAAATAGTCAAATATTATTATGACTTTATTATTGCACATTTGTATTTGTTGCTTGGCCTTTAGTACTTATTATGTATATAACAAAATTAAACCTGCATGTCTAAAATAACCTGACTAATTTTCGTCTATCCGTCTATCCGTCCATTCCGTCGTATTCGTCTTTTTTTTATTTTTTAGAACTACCGCTGAAATGTCACTAAAGTACAAAGCACTATAATATTTCATTAATTGATAACATTTTTTTTAATATCAAGGACATAAAACTCATTGCACTAATAATTATAGCTAGCACCCATTTATCGCGATCAACGCAACCCAAACGGTAACACAAGTAGGTCGGTAAGCAACTGCCTTGTTTGTAAAATAAGATGTTTTTCGTTAACCTTTTTAATTTTACATATCACTATCACTACGTAGTATAAAACAAAGTCGCTTTCTCCGTCCCTATATCCTTATGTATGCTTAAATCTATAAAACTACGCAAGGGATTTTGATGCGGTTTTTTTTAATAGATAGAGTGATTCAAGAGGAAGGTTTTAGTATATAATTTGTTAAGTTTTTGTATACATTGGCTCAAATATAACGATATTTGTTGGAGGTGTCGGAAAAAATAAGACGTCTGGGAGCTTTCAACGAAAACGCTACCTAAACCCTTTGAGATATAACAAAATAATGTATGGTGGAATTGTGTATCTTATATAGGTCTATAGAAAACTCCGCGATGGCATATGTCTATCTCTTAAGGATAACATACTATATCCATTTTAATTTAAAACATACCTATGAATGTACCTAAAGAAATAAAATATATGATGTATAAAGTATTAAGTAAAATGTTTATTTTTTTATTAAACTTATATTATTGTTGTCATTAGTGGTGCCAAATAATGCGCTATTACCAATGTTCCTAACCTACAACCAAACCCACGACCATCAAGAAGGAATCTCTAGACATATATGAATTTTACTGCGCTAAGTAAATTAATATTTTTATATATTATAATCTTTAATAAATACGAACATTTTGTTTTTTGGAAAGCGTTAAAATATATGGAAGGACTAATCTGATAGAAACTCCTTTATCTATTTTATAACCTATTCATTAGGTTAAGTTTTAGGCACTAGTATATGAGTACGGTTGTTAGGAGCAGAGCACTTATCCATATAATACCGAAGCGGACGAAGTCTTGGGTAAAGGCTAGTCTATGTATACGAAGAAAATGAAAATATTGTCTTCATTGGAAATCTTAACAATGACAAATTGGATAACGAGTTGAAATGTGTTATTTTATTTTCATTACTGGAACTGATGTCATATATCACCGACCCGATACTGTTATATGATTGTAATGGCGTTATGTATGAAACATGATACGGAGAATAGCGTTTTTAATGGAAAATGTCCCCATATATTGCAACAGGCTGAAAGGTTTTATAAAGCAAAATAAAAATATATATACATTTTTACAAGAAATATTTTAAATATTATTATAAAATTTTATATGGCAAGAATTTTGTGTTAATTTCTATAATAAGGCCCTTTTTGGACTTGATTAAGTAAATACTTATTAATTTTATCATTGCATACTCGTGACTTACCTTGGCCTTGCTCGGCTGCGTCCGTGCTTGCCTTTTGTTCATATTATTATAATATACAGGCAGCGTCTACATGGTATATGATACTCTAAGTCATAATCTATCTTTGTCCTAAACTTCATCTAAATTGGTCCATTTTGAGCATAGAGTTAAAAATATACATAAACATATAAACTTTCGTATTTATAATCTTAGTTTGATTAATTATTTAAAAAAAATACAAACATTGTGTAAAATAATAACAAAAACAGCAACTCTATACTTTTAACATAATATGAAGGTGCAAAATAGTATTTATTTTCTTACGGGGACCGTTATTTTGGTACAATTATTAGCATAAGTTTTCGGTCAACACAAACATTTACGTAGGACTGTTCCAAGCTGGATAATCGTTGAGATGCAAATTTACTCACAAACCTAAGTAAAACGGAAAATGTCCGCATACATATTATATACTGCCTGCTGGTAACCTAACTGGATTAAATTAATTTTAATTAGTTCTAAATTTTACTCAATTCAATTGTTATTTAAAAAAAGTATATTCTTAGCATTTTGAACATGATTAGCACTTGTCTTACGGTGAAGGAAAACACCGTGAGGAAACCTGCATATCTGAGAAAACCTAGCAAGTTTACGAAAGATATGTGAAGTCCGCCTGCACTTGGCCAGCGTGGTGGTCTATGGCCTGATCCCCCTCGTACTGAAGGGAAGCCCGTGCCCAGCAGTGGGACGTTTTTTAGGGCGGAATACATACATACATAATCTTAGCAAACTTTTATTTATTCTTTTACAATTGTTTACGAATTTTTGTGTGGAGAATAATCTAAAATAAGTTATGCCTATTGCTTAATCATAGTTCTGTATCAAAATGTATCTTTTTTTGTATATAATATTGTTTACTGTGTATGTTTTTGGTCAATATATGCTTATTATATTATTAGTTTGTTTATAGATTTGTCTATTTTTAACGTAATATTTATACTTTTTTTAGGTTATTTTAGAAAACAGTCATAACCCGTAACCACCATATTGTTAACATTAGTTAACAATATTAATGTTTAATCCATAAAAAATATGGTTATTTTAAATAAATCTATCTTTTCGGATTATTTCGCGGATTTATTTTGATTTTTGGGTCGACGTTTCGAAATCTTTACAGCGATCATGATCACGGGAGAGTGAGAAAGTATTGTAAGATATGGATACTAGAAACGATAAAGTATAAAATGATAACACACACTTCAGCCTAAAGCTAGCCCTGAATACGAAAGTATAAGAAATAAGACCTCTGACTCAAATGCTTTAAATATATATTGATACTTTCAGACAGAATGATTAATAAAACATGCGGTGAGATGCTGGTCTTAGATTTCCTAACGTCCAGTCCAGATGCAGCGTGGCGTTATTGAATTGCTTTTCGTAACGTTTCTGTAATGTGGCGTATGACTTGAATGTTAGATGAAAATTCTAAATCCTTATCTAATTCTTAGGAACTAAATAAATCATTACGTTATACCAAGGTGCAATTGGTTCTATTTCCGTGAAGGGTTCAACTATTTTTATATAGTTTTTCTTCTTTATTCAAGTTGAAGCGATAATGGAAACAATTTTTAGTGTTAATGTATTTAGATAATGCAAAATATAAATTGATATTTTTTTTATATTTATGTAGTTATTGTAAAAAGTTCTTATTTATACACATGTGTAGTTTATATTTTATATTATGAATGAAAAAAATATCTAATAAAATATTTATGATTTGAAACCTACAATACAAACAAACTAATAAATATCACAGCAATATTATATTTTACTAGCGACTAATCCTCGCAATACGCACGAAAAACAAAAATAAATCTATCCCACGGGAAACGTACTTTTTTCGGGATTAAAAGTAGTCTATATGTTATTCCAGACTATAATTTATCTCTATGCCAAATTTTATCCAGATCCGTTCAGCAGTTCTGGCGTGAAAGAGTAACAAACATCCATACATACTCACAAACTTGTACATTTGTAATATTAGTATAGATAGTATAGATGTGAAAGCTCGCAAGTTCGGGAGTTAATATGTGAATGTCTTTTAGTAAGTTAGCGGGTTCTTTACGCTGTAACGGCACAACTTACTTAACTAAAATAAAGCTATAAAATAGCTTAGATCTTAAATTAACACTTATGAAAACTATGAAAACAAACATATAATAAAATTGTAACTAAGTCGAATCTGTACATTAAGTATTTTTTGGAAAATCTTATTGAAATAGATATTATTATCGATACAGAGTCCGAATCTACAGTTTTTAGAATTTTTGTCTCTCTGTTTGTCTCCCTGTATGTCTGTCTGTGACCGCATCATGGAAAAACCACTGGGTAGATTTTGATAAAATTTGATATGATGATAGCTGGTTATTCGGGTCAACATATAGGATACTTTTTACTGTGGGAAAATATCTCATCTCTGAGAAATCTATATTAAACCTTTTAACGTAAGTGGGGACGAACCCGAGCGGAGCGAGGGTGAGTCGCTAGTTTTAATATAATTTAACAAATACAAAGTAACAATATATGTTGAAAGCATAGCAAACGTTTCAGGAATATAAACAAAAATATTAGTGCAAATTATACAGAACAGTAGTTCGCTATTCTAGCATTTACATAAATAAACACACGTTGTTTCGAAGAAGACTGCCATTTGGATGCAATCGAAGCGCCAAATGCGTTCTAAGGTATAACTGAATATTATAATGCGGTACCTTACAGTATATTACCTTGGCATGCGGCTTTTCTTCAAAAAGGTTTTATAGCTAATATAATGAATGCGAAAGTATGTTGGATTATCGTTCATATAATAAAGTTAAGTATTTATTTGTGGCCTAGGCAGCGGTGTACTCTTTATTAACGTTGGAAAATGTATTTACGCATAGCACCTGCATACATACAGATGGTTATGCGGAAATCATTGTCTAGAAAAGCCTTTACTACCTACAAAAACAACGAAACCTCCCCCGTCTCAATGGAGCATATTAAGATCGCTTATCCACTCAACCACGACGCACTGACCGCCTGCCTGTTCATGGCTGTCGTGGTCTGCTTCGGCATGGTGTAGTTCCAATTGTCCACTTTACTATCTTAAAAGTACCAGAAGTACTGACATGGTACACCACCCACCCACGTTACCCACCTCCCACTGAGTTTCTTGGTTTCATGCCCGGCTGAATCGCTCGACCCTAATGAACTCCCATCAGACTAGAAGATAGCAGCATATAATATGTACGGAAAAGCATTCATATGTCATGCATAGTAATAATAATTTTAATAATATTATACACGAACGGACAGATCTATTTCGCTCTCTACTATTATCATTTTGATATTCCATAGAGCAAATATGTAGCGAACCTACCTCCAATGCAGCGGCGGAATAAAAATTGGCATATTATTGCTCCTCGTATCTGCTGTCTGCTACTAACCACGCATTTAAACAGTATTCTTAGATATCGAACGAGAGTGTATTTTTAAATTATTTGCCACGTAACTTTTTATTATAAAAAGGAAAAGTAATTTTGATAAAAAGCTATATAAGTATATAAAGTTAGTTTGAGTTTTCACCATATTATTTGAACACGATATATATTTTATAAAAATATATCTTGAAATAAGGTAGTTTTAGGTACCCCCCAACGTGCGTTCACCTTGTCGTGGTGGGGGGGCTCAGTAGTGCCCGGCAACCCAACCGGGCGCGAAGCCAAGAAACGCACAGGGAGGTAGCCCACTTCGGTGGGCGGTGGGAGGTGGCCCTCTTCGGTGGGCGGTGTACCATGTGGGTTGCTCCTGGTACTTCTCTGATAGCAGAGTGGACCTTGGAGCAACCCCATGGTTGTGGTGGTCTGCTTCGGCAGACCTGCCGTCGGGGCGTCGTAGTTGAATGCGTAAGCGATCCTGCGACGCCCCATTAAGACGGGGAAAGGTTTTGTTGGGTTTTAGTGGGTAGTACTGGCTTTATTACGCCGGTGAGTCCCACACCTCGTGCGTAAATGCATTTCCCAACGTTAAAAAAAAAAAAGGTAGTTTTAGGTAATTATTACTAGATAGGTATCAATGTAACAAAATAAGAAAAAATGCAACAAAATAAAAACATTAAAAAATGCATTTAAACATTATTCAAAAATAATAATTCAACCGATAATCGAACCAGCTAAAAATGCAAAAAAGTGCAAAGTCACTATTTAATCGAAGTAATTAATAAAAAAGTGTTGAACAACTGAAATCAGTTTTTATCAAAATCTGATTTCAGTTGTTCAACACTTTTTTATTATTTTAATATTAAAGTATGAATACCAAAACTTAAGCATGTTTATTTTTAAAACACTCACTCAGGTGATACGTATTATAATAATTTATTTTTGAAGGAGGATATCATGTTCTACATACAGGAACACGTCGCTGCTCTCTCAGTACGATATATAATTTCTAAAGCATATATAATATGATTTAATGTTTTAAGTGGGAACGGTTCATAAGAAACACAAACGGGGAATAAGTAATTACACATTACTCAGTAATTAAAAGGCTACTTGCCAAGCAAAAACAGGTTTAATCGTCTCGCCTAATGAGTAAGGGTCAACATAAGGTAACCAGATAAAAGCTTATCTAAAAATATGATGAAAATTATTATTTTAATTATTTTTCATAAAAAATGTTATGAACACATGTTTATATAAATTATTTTGTTTAAAAAACCGACCTGAGCGGGATATTTTCACAATGAATGTGTTAAAAATATGTATAATGTAAACGTTATGTGTAATAAAAAAAGTTTCTGTCTAAAGTCTGATACACAGCCTAACATGCTGGAGGATACAAGTTTGATTCCCGCACATACATATTTTTTTTCGATGTATTTTTTTTTCTGCTCCTCATTTGTATTACTTATAAGTGGAAAATTGATTAACTTATGGTTCTTCTCTTCTTTGAAATACAAAAACTCAAAATACATAATTAGCGTCTCAAAAGTATCCTAAAAAAAGTGCATAATTAGAAATTGTGCGCGATTTTCAAATAGTTTCGATTGCGTGAGATATAGAGTAGACGTCCGAAATTTCAATATATTCATTACAAAAATGTAAAATCATTACATTTAGAACCTTAAAAAGGATGGAATAATGTCGAATTTTCGATAAATAAAAATGTTAATTGATATGTTTTTGTATTAAATATCTCAAGTTATAACCAGGATTATTCGATTTTTATTCAATTTGTTTTTTACTTCATATATGTACCGATCGATATTATTATACGACAAATTTTATTAGACGTTTCTCTATACATATAATAAAATTCTGAGCTGAATCTGTACATTCAATATTTTTTGGAAAATCTAATTGAAATAGACATTATTATCGATACAGAGGCCGAATCTTTAGTTTTTTAGAATTTTAGTCTGTCTGTCTGTCTGTCTATCTGTTACCGCATCACGGAAAAACCACTTAACGGATTTTGATATAATTTTGTATGATGATAGCTGGTTATCCGGGTCAACATTTAGGATACTTTTTATCGCGGGAAAATATCTCATTTCTGAGAAAAAATACAAAAACTGCATTGTAAGAGTATACTAATATGTAAAACCTAAGAACTTGGTTTTTGATTACCTGAACGCGGGCGGAGCCGCAGGCAATGCTAGTTTGCTATAATAATAACGTAGTATTCTCTAAATAAACAATAAATAATTAACAATTAATCTCTGAGTAAAATAGTTGTGATATACTTACAGAGGACATGACGACACTATAAGTATTCTGTTTTTGCCTTTGAGCTACGGAACCTTAAAAATAAAAAAGCAGATATACAAGCGAAGCATATTAAATAAAAAGCTTGTAAAGCTTACTTTAAAGCATTATAATAAATTTTATATGAAATCTTCAGTCGAAACTCTAGAGTTTGTAACAGCACAGTTCCGCTTCCGCTTTTTGTATGTAAGAGGCCTTTTAGAGAATAGTAAGTAACCAGAGACTGCGTAACAGAACAACTTGTTTAAACTTTATCGTAGCTTGGAGTATGAAGGTAACTGGATCAAAAATAATTAAGGCTATAAGTTTCTTGGCTCTACTGTTTAGAAGAAGGCTTTTTAAAAGTTTTATACAAAATTTCGTTCTCATATACATATATATATATATATATATATATATATATATATATATATATATATAATATCTGGGGCATGTTACTCATTTTAGATTTTTCTTTAGTTTTATGGACATCATATTTTTTTTGACTTTCTATGATCAAATTTCGCTTATGAGTAGCATTTATATTTTTTAATACAATAGATTTTTTATCCAATATTTGAGTATTAATATCGTGCATAAACTCTTTTAGTATATGAAAGGGACTACTTGGAAATCGCAGATAGACATTTTTATTTTACTAAGAATAAACGACTACAACTAAAAATACTAATTCCGCTTTCAGAACATCTAACAGGAAAATGCAGTTGTATTATCACTATGATATTTCTATGTGATACGGAATTTATATTATTCTGGACAATATTACAAATAAAACAGTACATGTACGTAAAAGAAAATTGAGTTAAATATATTATTTACATCATTATCCTGAAAATCGAATCTCCTCAAACCTTATGCAAGACCAAAACAAATCTCTGCCATCAAACACAGAATCGTCACCAAATTGGAGCACTTTAAATATTCTGCTAATTAAAAATTTAACTTTTTCAAAGAAACACCCGTTGCGAGGAATGAAAATAGTCTAAAAATAAATTACACGCTCGCAAATTCTTGCAGGAAAATAGAATTTACATGTTACGCTAAGAAGCTGTAATTTTCCATATCAATCTACGAAAACCATGGCTTTCAATGTTATACTTTGATCGTATTAATTCAAAGAGCTATAACTTCTAACATAATTCAACATAATGTTAACCAGATGCTATTAATTTCATTCTGTATTTTACTATTTTTGGCAAAGACAGCTTATTGGTGGTATATCTGATTATAATGTAGATTTAATTTTTTGGGTTATAGGATAAGTCACTCTGTGTTATCAATGCTAAGTCTCTCTCTTTTTTCTCAATGTCTTTCTCCTTTAGCCTCTTATCTGCTCCCTTTCTTTCTCTCTTTCTCACATATCTATACTCATATTATAAAGAGGTAAAGTTTGTGAGTTTGTGAGCTTATGACGTTGTAGGGGGTAATCTCTGGATCTACGGAACCGATTTAGATGAAATTTGGTAAGAATACTAAAGACTGCCGGCGCCCACGCGTCCACCCCGCCAGTGAGCTTGTAACCGCGCTGCATCACACCCGGGTTCCGCTGACGTACGCCACTCACTCCACTCGCGACCGTTGATTCCTTTAGTAATTTGTTAATACTCTATTACTCTTAACACTTAATTAGTCTTGAAATACATACGTATTGAATAATTACAAAGTTTTAGTGATTATAACACCCACTTGGTAAGAGGGTCGATTAAAAATGTATGGAACCGTATTAACGGTTTTCTAACCGTATCAGGTTTTGTCGTATGACGCGTGAATATAATCATATACTTGCAATACATTACTGGAAACCGTAGACTGACCGCAACATGTGGACTGAACGCCATGTAACAAACCAGTCACTCATTAACTCACAAAGTTATACATTTAAAAGATAATGTTTATTTACAAGTAAATAAATATCTAATATATTTAATTATGTATACCAAACAAATATACACTGACTTAATGCCTACTGTATAGGCTAGGACTTGCCGCAAGAATGCTAGCTGCATATTCCCACTGAATAGCAATGCCGATTCAAAAATCGAATCAGCTCTCTTATTAGTAGTAGGTGATACCACGAGGTATTATATCCTAAAAGAAACGTTTAACACTTCGACTCCCTGAGTTTCACAGCTTTAAAGTAACGCAATCTATACATATAATAAAATTCTAACTAAGTCAAATCTGTACATTAAATATTTTTTAGAAAATCTTATTGAAATAGACATTATTATCGATACAGAGGCCGAATCTATAGATTTTAGAATTTTTGTCTGTCTGTCTGTCTGTCTGTTACCGCATCACAGAAAAACTACTGAAACTACGGATTTTGATGAAATTTGGTATGGTCATAGCTGATTATCCGGGTCAACATATAGGATACTTTTTACCGCAGGAAAATATCTCATTTCTCAGAAAAAATACAAAAACTGGTTAGAATAAAAAACGATGATACTATATAGATTTTAGCAAGTTAACTTACTAAATATGTCCAAAACTATTAAAAATAGCTAATCTTGAAAAAGTATATCAATAGCACTATTTTATTCATTAAAAAAATTCATTTAATCAAATTAATTTTTATATTATTTAGATATTTGTCAATAGATGTCGCCATATGTCTTTAAAATACGTAGTTTTAATTCAAAAATTTAATGTACAAATTCGACCTTTCTATGATTTTATTAGAATTACTACTAAATTACTCGCGGCCCCGCCCGTGTTCAAATTATCAAAAAACAATCTTTTTGGCTTTATAAATTAGTTACATCTATAGATACTCGTACATTAAAATTTAATGAAGCAGTATCTGTGCTTTAAATATTTTTTGGAAAATTTTATTGAAAAACACATTATTATCGCTAACAGAGGCCGAACCTATAGTTTTAAGAAATTTTGTGTGTCTGTCTGTCTGTGACCGCATCACATAAAAATCACTGGAGGCATTTTGAAGAAATTTGGTATGGTAATAGCTGGTTATCCGGGTCAACTAATATTCTAATACGAGTATACTAATATATAAAACCTAAGAATTTGGTTTTGGTCATATTAACGCGGGCGGAGCCGCGGGCAATGCTAGTAAAACAATAAAGTATTCATCAAATTATTATCGGACGAATAGCAACAGGCTCATTTATTTATTATTCGTCCTAGTAAAGAACGAATAATTATTTTTTGTATTCAGCCCTTTTTATCGTCCCACTGCTGGGCATGGGCCTCGCTTCAATACGAGGGGAATCAGGCCATAGTCCACCGCGCTGGCCAAGTGCGGGTTGGCGGACTTCACATGTCTTTCGAAAACTTGCTAGGTTCTCTCAGATATGCAGGTTTCCTCACGATGTTTTCCTTCACCGTAAGGCAAGTTGTAATCATGTTGGAAATTAGTCGCACATGAAAATATCAGAGGTGCGAGACCCGGGATGTGAACCCGCTTCACTCGGTTTCCTAAGTGAGCGCGTTACCACTGGGCTACCACTGCCTGTTATATTTAATATATATTATATATAATTATTTCTTATTCGTCCTTATTTTAAATACGAATAGCAACAGCCATAAAAATATATAATATGAACTATGCCGAAATTGCAATACAATATTTCGGTGCTTTCAAACTCTTAACATACATGGAAATAGTAATACCTTAAAATGAGCTTTACAGAAAAAGTTTTTCCAATTCATATAAAATCTCAATACAAAACAATGTTATTTATCTTTCTATTAACAGCAAACAACACATGAAATATTTGAACACTAAATTTTAAACTACACTCGATGCAGTAATACCTAGTATTAGACTTATTTTAAAAAACCTAGGTACTCTATAATTCATATTTATACGGCTCAGCTCTTGGCTATAAATGTCATCGGTGCTAAACGAGTCCACTGGGGGCCTTCTGTCCAGTAAATTGCATATTGGCTTTAGAATATTGCTCTTAACTTGAAATTCATTTAAAAGCTACCAAAATTTTGTAGACGGCATTATTATTTTACATAGGAAAGGTTTTCTATACTAATATTGTAAATGTGAAAGTTTAGATGTTTGGGTGTTTGTTACTCAATCACGCTAAAACGTCTGAATGGATATGAATGAGATTTGGCACATAGATAGATCATAGTCTAGAATAGCACATAGACTACTTTTTATCCCAGAAAATTGTTCGGTTCCCGTGGGATAATTAGTTTTTGTTTTTCTAGAGTATTAAATATTTTAATGGTTTAAATTTGCTAGTATTTACTGTTTGCATACGAGTATATATCAGTTATTTCGGCTCACTTGTAGAGAAAATGGCTACGACAAATAGCATCTCAAACTGTATTTACCTACTAAGTCTTGACTGCTGCAATACTTGTGTAGCAAGCAGGTACATTAAAAAGTAACATATGTTTGTATATTGTATATTTTTTGCGAGATAACTGGTAAGATCTTTGCTGTAGAACATTAATCCGGGCTGAGTATTGTAATTAAAAAAATCGTTAATGAATAAGCACATACATAAGTGAGCATTTCAATTAGTTTTATTAAAATTGGTAATAGGGATTATTTATATCTTGGACTAGCGACTTAGGTACGTCAACTTTGCTCACAATTTCATGGGTTTTAATTTCTTTACGCGGATCCCTGATCCATTTTATAAAATACAAGTTTAAGTTACTCCTTATTACATCAGCTGTATGCCAGTAAAAGTCCCATCAAAATCGATCTAGCAGTTACAAGTTAAAATTTTACTTATTTGTATATTTTACTTATTATATAAAAGTTTATACGTAAAAGTTTTATCTATTCTACTAAACAATGTCTATTGGACAATTGATTCGATATCGAATTTACATAGGTATAGATATGTACATTATGTATTTACATAGCCGAGCTTTATAGGTAAAACTTTATTAATACATAATTAAAGGGCGTAGTGAGTCATGTGGTACGTTTTATATGGAGCTTTCCCTGGAATATCATTATACTATATAAATATATATAAAAACGAACCAATCAATGTTGTCCTTTCAAAAATTCTCAATAACTATAAATTGACGTGAATTTCACTATATAATGGATTCACTTAAATCAATTACGTAATGAAGAGATGTCCAAAATATATTTCCAAATTAACTTATCAATCGGTCTTTTAGCGAGACCAAATTAATTAATTTCTTTTATTAATAAATATCTGTTAACATGTACTGGTAGGTACATTCTCGTATTCAACATTCGTAATTATTATTTAATTTATGACGACACGTTTTGCTCAGTTGGTAGTGACCCTACTTGCAGTGCCAGCGATCGCGGGTTCGAGTCCCGCTGGGGGCATTCCTTTGTGCGATGAGCACGAATTTTTATACTCCAGTCATGGGTGTTTATATTTATAATTTATAATATGTATGTATTTAAAATTATATATGTGTAGTGTATCAACTATCTGGTATCCATAACACAAGCCTCGAAGCTTACCATGGAACTAGATGGTGCTGTGTGTTAATGTACCAACATTTATTATTATTAATTCATTTTTAACTAGCGACCCGCTCCGGCTACACCCAGGTCTTGGGTAAGCACATAATATCACTTACAATGTGCATATAATACACCTTTGTCGTGGCGTGCGTAATCTTAAATACTTCAGAAATACAAGGTAGTTAAGATGAATCTTTAAAGAGTCCGTACTCGGAAAATACCTGTAAAAGTTTCGTTAAAATCTATTCAGTCGTCTTGGAGATAAGCCTGGAATATTAAGTAGAAACAATACTAAAACCTTTTTAATAGGATTTTAATAATTATTAGAAAAAATGGAATAAGCGAAAGTATAACGCACCGAGGGTTCATGAAACAATAATTTTATGTTATATTATTATACTAGCGGCTCACCCTCGCTTCGCTCAGGTTCTTCGCTAGGTACGTTTATATATATATATATATATATATATATACATACATACATATATATATACATATATATATATGTAAATAAAGTAATAGATATAAAATGTTATTAGCCAGCGTTAACCATATTTTTTTTCGTGAGTTTTTTTGATGTTTTAATAATTATTCTGCTATTCGGGGCGGAAACAAATCCAACAAATCTAAAATCATAGAAATAGTCTAGCCGTTCTTGAGTAATAAATGGTGTAACACACCCGACTTTGTGTCATAAATATACATACATAGGTTTCAAAATATGCATTGTTTAATTTATTAAAAGTAAACGTTTTACAGTGAGTTGGCATGTAAAAGTTTTTCATCTATAAATAAAAATTAGATAAAATAAGTTTTACAAAAAAAACTAACGTTAAATATGTTTAACATTCTCATTTTACTTTTGTACCTCTCGCAAAGGTTTTCATGAACATATAGGTATGTTACAGCGTTCTCAATGGAACGTTGCAAGTTCAAGCAAATCTTACATAGCACTGAATATTTTTAAATCCACTCACAGAAATGAATGGCGAAATATTCGTCAAAAGTCAATACATTACTGAAAATTTTTCGAAGATCTTATCCTTAGAAACGCTGAATATTTTCAATTTTACTTAAATAATACAAAGAATTTACATAATGCTAGTTACAATTTAAATAATGCTAGCTGTGATTGATAATATTATTTATTATTATTATTAACTAATTTAATTAATTGTTCATATTTTAAGATATTTTTAATTTATTGATGTTCTTTCTCTGTCTCTTAGTTTTTAATTTGTTAGATTTTTGTTTTATTTAATATTATTAATTCATTTATGTTTCGCATCTTCTCTCATAATTTACATATATATGTATTTTAGTAACATTGGAAACTGTTATTGGTTAATTTTAAATAAAAAATCTAAGAAAGTAAATCTAAGAAAGTATTATGTTATTGGTTAAGTTTTGCTAATTAATTTCTATTCTATATTTTTTGTTAATACCGTTTGTTTCCAAAATAAATAAATAAAAAGAAATGCTTTTTAAATATTATTAATCTGAATGTAACTATGTAGATATATTCAATATTTTAACTATAATGTTACTTTTGATTAGTTTCCGCCCGCGGCTCCACTCGTAGTTAAGTTACCAGATAGTTGATACACTACACATATATATGTATAAATATTATAAATATAAACACCCACGACTGGAGTACAAACATTCGTGCTTATCAAACAAATGAATGCTCCCAGCGGGACTCGAACCCGCGACCGCTGGCACAGCAAGTACGGTCACTACAAAATGAGCAAACATGTCGTCAAACTGCCATCTAAATTCCCTTTTCTCAAACCTGTATCATGCGGGAACCCTTTTTCCTTACTTACTTTAAGGCTACTTTAGCCTTTGTCACTCTTGACTAAATCTACTAGTAAAAGTGAAATAGGTTGAGCTTTTTTACAAAATAATATATATAGACATTTTCCATATACATTATTTATATCCAAAAACCATTGTTTCGATTCTTATACTAATAACAATATTCGATATTATATAATAATTTTGAAATTTCAAAGATAATTTTGAAATCTATACAAATAATTATCATTTTCGATAAACGATAAGTTATATAAAAACCTTGCTTCTCAAAATACAGCCATCTATACATATAATAAAATTCTAACTAAGCCGAATCTGTACATTAAATATTTTTTGGAATATCATATTGAAATAGACATTATTATCGATACAGAGGCCGAATCTATAGTTTTTAGATTTTAGACTGTCTGTCGGTCTTTGACTGCATTACGAGAAAACCACTGGATAGATTTTGGTGAAATTTGGTATGATGATAGCTGGTTATCCGGGTCAACATATAGGATTTATATATAGGACTTTTTATTTCTGGAAAATATCTCAACTCTAAGAAATATATACTAAACGCTAAAAAGTGACTAGGGACGAACCCAAGCGGGGCGAGGGTGAATCGCTAGTCTGTATAAATATTATAAATGTGAAAGTTTGTGAGTATGTATGGATGCTTGTTACTCTTTCGCGCCAAAACGGCTGATAGGATCTGGATGAAATTTGGCACAGAGATAGATCATAGTCCGGAATAACACATAGGCTACTTTTTATCCTGGAAAATATACGGTTCCGTGGGAAAGATTTGTCTACGTTTTCCTAGAAACCCGAGCGAAGCGAGGGTGAGTCGCTAGTTAGATATATTTTTATATTATATACTTATTATAAGAAAAATTTCAATACCATATATATATATATATATTAAAAATATTTTATGTATAATTTCGCGTTTATATGCCAATTACGGGATGAAATTATTTGAACTACAAAATCGGCTTATTAACACAGAAATTTATAATTAATTGGCCCACATCACGAAACTGAAGATAATTTATTTGAATTACTCAATACAAAATTATTATATTAATATCTTAGTGAAATCCGACATATTGGAGTTATGTTATAATTTACTAAAGAGAATAAATGATCAAGTTAGATTAGAAACGTCTTAAAATATTATCAATTGCCAGTTTTAAGATCTTGAATCTGCTACTCAGAAAGTTGTGAATTTTGGGAAAACCAAAAATAAATATATTCATGATTTATTCTTTACTTTCAGTCTTGCTTCGAATAAATAAACTTCTTTAAAACAGTTTTGTGTTCATCAGTTTGTACCTGATAATCTCCGCAATGGCTGGGCAGAGACTCTATCCGTCACACATTGAAATTCTCTATAAAAGAGAATTTCACTGTCGGATAGAGGATAGAGGAGAGATGTCTGGCGGATAGAGATTTAGGTGAGTGGTATTAGCTATGTTATCTCCGCAACACGTAAACGAGTCCGTAGATAAAACCTTGTCAATAACATAATTCATTCAACTCCTCTCATGAGTGGAGAGCCTATTGAATATTTACGCCGCAGTGTCGCATCAAAAATCATTATCGCGATACAATTTGTGGCGTGTGACAGCTTAATTGCTAAAAGCCGTGTATTTATTTTGGAGATTTCAAAATAGAGTTATTATTTTAGAGGACTCATTATACAGGCATAATATGCAAATGTTTATTTTGTCATCAGCAGAAACAAGCTTGTTTATTATGAAATTATTTAAAAATACAATGAAAAAAGTTATTTTTACAGTAGCTATATTAAAAAAACTATGTACTTGTGTATAACAATACGTCATTTTTAGCATTATTTTAGTAGTGGTGACTTATATTCGATTTGCTCGTGTGTCTTTTGTATTTATAACATTATAAATAAATAAATAAATTATGTACAGACAACGCCATCTTGTGGCTTATTTTAGTACTAATAGTAGTATATGTATTATTCAAGGCTACATAGTAGACTCATGACATTCAGTAAAAAATTGTAATAATTTAATGCTGAACAAAATATTTTGAATTTGAATGTAAGCTATCTATGAAGTAAATCCAATCCAAATCTGTCCAGCAGTTTCAGCGCAAATAAGTAACAAACATACACACACTATAAACTTAAAGTGCTTACTAGTTACTTATAAGTGCTTTGCTTAATAATGTACCTGTCTTTAAATTTAGATTTAAATAACTCATTAAGAATAGTACATCCCTTATACAGTATCTAACTTACATTACCTCTAATTATTCAAGCACAAATCCCAAATTAGAAGCGAACACTCAAGTTTTGATTGATTAGCCTTCGCAAAATTTAATTAAATCGATGAACTCACTGATTGCTTAATCTCATTCATATTATTCGGCAAACTTCTTCCGGAGTTCCGCAAAGTATTTTAATAAACGTCATTAAGCTAATTGCAAAATTGTTGGAGACGTTTCATAGGATTGCGTAGAATGAATCTCAGGTTGACTCTTTAGACTGTTTTTTTTTATAAATATAACTTCTTTACACAATAAGAATAGTAATAGAATATCTTTATAGTAACTAGTGATCATATTTTAAAGTTATATACCTATGTAGGTATATTTATTTTATAAAAGCTCAGGTAATTGTTTGTTTGTAGTTGTGTATTTCTGACAATTTTCTTCTTGCTCAATGGTGAATCTTTCTTACATCCCCATATAATATACCTATACGTAATATTATTGTATAATACAACTTTATCCATATATCTATCTATACAGATAAATAAAATTGAAGTGTCTGTTTGTAATGTGAAAATAACAGCGTTTTACTAAATGCGAAATTACGGTATCTTCTTATAAGAAAAACACATTTTTTTAATTTTTGTCTGTTTGTTTGTTCCAGATAATCTCTGAAACGGCTGGGCTGATTTTGACGGGACTTTAACTGTAAGATAGCTGATGTTATAGGGAGTAACATAGGCTACTTTTATTTTAGAAAAGAATTAGGGTTCCGCTCAAAAAAATTAAAACGTGCCGAGTCGCTAGTATTATAATAATATACAGTTTATTATTTTTTACCTCAGCTATATACCTGACAATACCTGATTTAAATTATAATTTGAATATAAATCAGTGTTCTTCAAAAAACGTTGCATAACGTTAGCTTTAGAACAAAACAGACGGCTCTGGAGCCAGTCATAGCCCTAGTTAGCATATTACAAGATATTGTAATAATTGCATCAAGCCGTTAACGCTTCCACCCCGTAGCGAATTTGCATGACTAATGAACAACCCGGACTCCCCGTTTTTTGTATGGACAAGCTCGATGGATGGACTTAATTTTATGCTTTTGGTTCTAAAGTTAGCCTTTAAGTTTCATATTAAGGTTTTAATTATAATAAACTAGGTTTTGCTCGGGGCTTTGTTTCTTGTTAGGTTAATACTCAAGTCTCTCATTTAATTCACATCTGCTCTCGTATTACGGCGTAAAGCAACAAAAATACTGACTCAATCAAGTGATTGAGTGTCTGTCTGTTTTTTCAATATAAAAAGGTTCTTTTAAGTACATAGTTATTTGTATAATACCAGTACCTAAATAATCCTTATTAAATTTTTTGTCTGTCTGTCTGTTTGCCCGGGGAAATCTTTGGAACAGTTTAACTGAATTAAATCGGTAGTGATAAATAAATAAATAAATAAATATGTTGGGACATTAACACACAGCATTATCTAGTTCCATTGTAAGCTACGAGGCTTGTGTTATGGATACCAGATAGTTGATACACTACACATATGTAACTCTAAATACATACATACGAGTATTATAAATATAAACACCCATGACTGGAGTACAAACATTCGCGCTCATCACACAAATGAATTCCCCCAGCAGGACTCGAACCGGCGACCGCTAACACAGCAAGTGCAAGCAAACACACTACAAACTGAGCCAAACGTATCTGTGTGTGCACAAGTTTTTGCGTGATAAACAATGTTAGTCCACAAATATACACTATTAAGACAGAGTCATTGTCATATTGTCGTATATATATATAATTGAAAATTTGAGGAAATCATATATGAATAGAATTTACGTATCTACTATATAAAAAAACTGTTTCCAATTTTTTTACTAATAATACTAAAGCTCGTTTAAAAAACAGAGGAGAAAAAGATACTGAACTATTTTGTCCTTGCCTGTTTATAATATATCTATTCTAATATTATAAAGAGGAATTTTTTTGTTTGTTTGTTTGTATCGAATGGGTTCCGAAGTTACTGAACCGATTTAGGTGAAATTTGGTAAGAAGATAGTTTCAGAGGCCCTGGGACATAGGATAGGATATAGTGTTATCCCGTAAATCATCCCTTAAGGGAGTGAAAATGTAGGTGAAAGTTTGTATGGGGAAGCAACCTATGAAAAATGGGGAAGGAACCCGAGCGAAGCGAGGGTGAGTCGCTAGTCGATCATATGTGCTTTCAACTTCAAAATCCTTTGCTCTTATTATGAAAGTATCCTTTTCATCGATAGAGATGAAAGCCAAACAAATAAAAGTCAGATTTCATCAAAATATGCTTATTTATAAGAAAAAAAAATATATAACTAAATTAAAAATTTCAAAAACCCCCGATCACCTTGGACCGATTTTCATCAAACATAGCTAAGAGCACTCCCGACTAATTCACCTTTACAAACAAAATCAAAATCGGTTTATCCGTTCAGGAGCTACGATGCCACAGACAGAGAGAGACACAAATACACGCGCAGGCGCACGCGCACGTATACGCGCACACACAAACAAACATGTCGAACTTATTTAATAATAATAATAACACCTCGTCGTTTTTGCATCGAGGGTTAAAAATAAATCTGAACATACAAAGCGTATGATTAATAAAATTCAATTTAGTTTCATACGTCAAGGAACATATTCTCATAAAAATTTATTTCATAACCAACATATAACATTTTCTTCCTGATTAAATATTTAGATACTAAAAAGTTAAATTACCATCTTCTAATATAGTTAGTGTTTCAAAAACGACTGCCTTTGAGACAGACTTTACTTTGACCGTTGTAATGTTAGCTAAGTTTATAGCTCTATACAAATTGTGTTACCTACAAAGTTATTCGAGAATATATAATAAGTTGAATTAATTCTATCGACCAATCGTTTTGAAGGTATGAAATACAGTAAATGGTTAAATTTTAGAAATCATAGTATCATAGCATTTCGTGAAATTAACCTAATGAAAAAAAAATGTAATCTTAAAGAAGATTAGTTTTGGCCACGGCTTCGTTCGCGTGATATGCGGCAGGGTGCAAGGGTAGTCTATGTCCGGTCACAGCATGCAATCTATGCTGTTGCCAAGTTGTATCGAAATCTATTCAGCAGTTTGAGCGTGTATAGGTAACAGATAGAGTTACGTTCACATTTATAATATAAAAAGTATGGATGAGTTTAACTTACAAAATAAACATAATAATTGGCGCTCTTAATCTGAGACTAGTGACACGCCCCCAGTGTCTTTTGGCCATAAAATAAAATCGCACGAAAACAACAAGTGGTTACGGCGTTAGTACCTACTCTGCAGTTTATTATCCTACAGCCCATAAACTATCTTTTTGTAAAAATACTTCATCGGTTGCTTAAAAAGATGGACGAAGCATTTATCAAACTATGTACTTCAATAAATGCGAAAAATGCGAAAAGCGGGCTTGGGTGAAAAGCAAACGAATAAACCATAACCAGAAGGAACACATACGCTACTATATGTAATATAATAATTAAAGGTTGCTATATATATTATTAATAAATCTATGTAATATATATTATTAATAAATCTATGTAAATAAAAATTAACGCTCGTATGTTTATCCTCTATGCATTTATGACGAAACTCTGGTGGGTTCTTCTGTATACACCTGCAAAGTTTCCTGACCCAAAAAAAAGATTTTTTGTTGAGATGTTTGCCTTTTTTGTGTTCATAAACCATTCAAGCTTAGGGGTTCATCCGAGCGAATCCAAGGTAAATCACTAGTTATAAATAAATATAAAATTCATTTAAGTACGTAAGTTATTAGTAATTGTCCATAATATATATATTTTAAAATTCTATATAAAAGGAACAATTTTCAGCTAAAAGCGGGATGTTAATTGTCCTTAAATATCCCTACACAATAACACAAATCCTAAGCAAATTATCCTAATGGAAAAAAAATTCCTTGACATCCATTAAAAACATCTAAGTGAAGGAAAGAAGCAACAAAAACATTTTTTCTATAAAAAAACAAAACAAAAATCATTAAAGGTTGTCTGTATTCAGATTTGACCCGAAACGCTATTAACATGGGCTTATGACAAGGCGCATTAGCGAGTCAAATTGTTCCATAAATACTTTTTGATTTACAACAGGGCGTAACACTGACTTAGCGAGGTTTGTACGCGACAGTAACCGCTGCTTTAAATGGATATAAAAAGTTTTAAGTGTTCTAGCGGGAGTGTGAATGCAAATAAACTTACATGAAATACACATTTTAAGTAGATACTTTATTTTGAATTATGATTTGTTAAGTTGGTACAAAGTTTAAACTACAATTTGGCACGTTTATAGTAAGACTTTTATTCAGTAGCTTCACATATGAACGTACAGCTGTTCTTAACTAATACATATAGGTAATTACCAATTAAAGTGATATTTGGAGATTTTTTTAAAATTAATATATAAAAATTTACATTACGATCCTTCTGTTCTTCTTCAAAATATTCACGTGAGAATAAACATAAATTAAAACTTTACATTTTATCCCTTAATTTTTTTTTTAATATTTAATATAGTAACTTATCTGTTCTTTATTTGAAGCACACTTTTCGTAGATTGCTACGAATAATGAGTCATACATATCAATAATACTTTGGTGCCACAGTCCACAGTCTTCACCTTTTTTTTTTTTTAACGTTGGGAAATGCATTTACGTACGAAGTGTGGGACTCACCGGCGAAGCCAGTACTACCCACTAAAACCCAACAAAACCTTCCCCCGTCTTAATGGGGCGTCGCAGGATCGCTCACGCATTCAACTACGACGCCCCGACGGCAGGTCTGCCGAAGCAGACCACAACAACCATGGGGTCGCTCCACGGTCCACTCTGCTATCAGAGAAGTACCAGGAGCAACCCACATGGTACACCGCCCTCCGAAGAAGGCCGCCTCCCACCGCCCACCGAAGCGGGCCACCTCCCTGTGCGTTTCTTGGCTTCGCGAGTACACTACTGAGCCCCCCCACCACGACAAGGTGAACGCACGTTGTCTTCACCTAGCTTATCTCTTTTTTTAGTACTAATCAAAATTATTTTTACTACGAAAATGTATAATTAATAATAATTCAAAATCACTTATGTATGTACATAAGTAGATAATCCTGGATTCACTAGTATCTAGGTGGATTTATTTAAAATTATATATAACCACTCTTGAGATATCAACTTATTTAATAAAAAAGGAATATGATAATCGATATAAATAGATATATAATTGGCGAAGATATCGCGTAAAGTAAAAACAGCCAAAAAGTACAACTTTGTATTTTATTTTTTATATACATATAATAATGTTGTAATTAAGCCGAATCTGTACATTAAATATTTTTTGGAAAATCTTATTGAAATAGACATCATTATCGATACAGAGGCTGAATCTATAGTTTTTAGAATTTTTGTCTGTCTGTCTGTCTGTCTGTTACCGTATCACGGATAAACCACTGAAGGGATTTTGATGAAATTTGGTATGATGATAGCTGGTAATCCGGGTCAACGTATAGGATACTTTTTACTGCGGGAAAATGTCTCATTTCTGAGAAAAAATACAAAAACTGTAATGTAATAGTATACTAATACGTAAAACCTAAGAATTTGGAAGGAATTAAAACCTAAGGAAGCCGCGGGCAATGCTAGTTCATCTGTAATATCACTTATACAGTTATAAGTACTAGTAACTAGTAATAACCACAAATTTTAAAACGTTTCGGTAGAAAGGTTACATAACGACATCGAAAATCATTGAAAAAATAAAATGCTATATTCAATATGTACATTCTAAACGTATATGATATACGAGTGTGCGAGCTGGCCCAATCAAGAGAGCTGAAGAGGCGTGTTATGATTAGCGAGCGTCGTCGGGATTCTCTCCGCGTGTTGATAATCAAGAAAGTTGGCCGGCGACGTCAGGGGGACGTGACGCCCATCCAATGTGGCGCGTGACTGCGACTCGCTAAATATTTACAGATGCTGCAAGAGAAAAGTATTTATTCACATTTCGACTTAGATATCCGGATTTAAAAAAATCTATGTTATATTTATTGATAGAGGCGTCTTTGATTGTATTTTGTACAATAATATACCAACAGTAATATAACAAACAGACAGAAAGATAGACAAAAATTTTAAAAATTGTGTGTTTTTATAAGTACCGTATATAGTTTCATATGCATTTAGTAGAACGCTGTTATTTTGACATTACAAACAAACACTTTAATTTTATTTATCTATAGATAAGCCACCGATATAATATTATTTTTGAATTAAGTCGAAAAAATAGTCTTTCATAAGGGCGCTTCCGGGCAAAGCGAGGATGTTCATATTAAACTGTTATTAAATGTCATGTTCTCATAAATTGAAATAAATATTAAGAAAAGAGAAAGCTAGATTTTTTTTTAATTAACATAAAATACAATACAACACAATTTTTTTATGAAATTTTAATATTTAAAATTATAACAAAGTATTGGTAATATCATACATCAAGTTTTAAACCTGAGTCCAAGTGTACATATATAAGATGTTTTTCATATTTCCATTCTGTTATTTTAGAATTTTCTAAAACTATAAACTCAAACTACTTGTTAAAAAATTAATCCTATTATAATACTTTCTTAGATTTACCAATGCGAATATTTAACATTTTAAATAAAATTATATTTCGATTTTTATGGGTGGATATTGTCTGTGACAGCTATATGTATAGGTTTTACATATTAGTATACTCTTACAATGCAGTTTATGTATTTTTTCTCAAAAATGAGATATTTTCCCGCGGTAAAAAGTATCCTATATGTTGAACCGGATAAGCAGATATCACCATGCCAAATTTTATCAAAATCCCTCCAGTGGTTTTTCTGTGATGCGGTAACAGAGAACCAGACAGACAAATATTCTAAAAATTATAGATTCGCCCTCTGTATCGATAATAATGTTTATTTTATTAAGATTTTCCTATATAAGAAAAATATTTCACGTACAAATTCGGCTCAGTTGGAATTTTATTATATGATATATAGATCATTCCTTTAACACATCTAAAACCTTAGCCTCTCTCGTGACCATGACTGCTGTAAACTTTACAGTGCAAAGCATTCAAAACAGCGAGAACCAAATATTTAAATAAATATGCGAAGAAATCCAAAAAAATAGTTTTATTTAAAATAAACGTTAATTTAATCTGTACTTTAATTATTTTAATTTATATCCAATTAAATATTTTATGAACGGTTGAAAATTCAGCCATAGAATTGTACTACTAGTAATAAAACAGTAGGACATTTTAAATATACAATCTCTTCCGTGACAATGATTGCTGTAAAGCATTCGAAACGTCGGAACCAAAAATCTAAATAACTGTGCGCCAAAATCTAAAAAGATACTTATATTTAAAATGTCAAATATTCACGTAAATCTAAGAAAGTATTATGTGAACAATAGGATAGTTAAAGGGGAGAAGAGGTAGAGGGAAGTTTTAGTTTAGGAGGAAGGCATGAATTTGGTATTCGGTAATCTCAGGGAAGTGGATAATAAAATAGTAAGTTACTATGACACTCTCTGATCACCCCCCAATGGATAACTTGAGGTAATAAAAATACCGACAATACTATATCACATTTTACAACCGTATCGCATTAAGAATTATTAAAGCGAGTACCAAGTCTTAAAAGTCGGTTGAGAAGAAATAGTATTCCCTCGCGGAGTAATAACGCTAAAGAAGCGGCACATTGGAAGGAAATCACGGCGTTTGATCTCCAACTCGCTACGTGATGGGAATCTCGCATGATATCGATCGTGATAATGTCCTAGCCATCCAGAATATGACCCCTCCTGAAGTCCTACAAAGAAATACATACGCTTGTAACGAAAAAGACAATTTCGAACCGTAAAATTTCACAACCTGACATTTATAGAAACGACGACATAACGTATGCTATTATAATATAAGTTTTTTCATGTGCCATAACAAAAAGGTTTCAATATACGCAGTGGCTGTTTACTTTCTTAATAACTATGCTATTGGAGGAAATGGTTTTGAGTTGTTATTTGAGACCCAACATTCCTCGATGAGTTAGATAAATCAGTCAGTACGATGATTTAAATTTTTACATTGTCAGATTTTCAACATAATATGTAAATAAATATATATATTGGGACACACACAGCACCATCCAGTTCCATAGTAAGCTACGAAGCCTGTACCAGATAGTTGGTGCACTACATATATATAACTTTAAATACATACATATTATAAGTATAAACACCCATGACTGGAGAACAAACATTCGTGCTCATCACACAAATGAATGCCCACAGCGAGACTCGAACCCGCAGCTGCTGGCACAACACGTGAGGTCACATACATATAATATATATCAAATATAAAATAAGTCTATCTGACAAATAGTTTTATCTACAGACTTTATCTACAAAGTGTTTTGGCTGTCTGACTTATTATGGATTTATCGTATATTCAAAAACGTTGAACTATAAAATAAAGTTACTACTGCATAGAACGTGTCTTTCAACTTCCATCAAAAGCTGAAAATCATATTATTTTAGACGTTCTATTACAAAATATTGGTAATAATATATGTATATATACACACATATCGTTACTCACCGATTGATTTAAATTAATTAAATATGTTTTATGCCTGTATTTTAGTCTCTAAGGACTAAATAAATAAAATTTCATTAATGTTCAAACTGAAGTGAATGTATACTAATAAAAACATGCAGAAAACACCAATTTTTTCTTATTTGCAGCATGATAAAACCCTCTTAATAAAAATTCTCAAAAAATATACTATATTATACTACAAAAGCGGATCTTCATTACCATACGACTCTATGTTCTCTATTCTCATAGTTCACTGAGATGATGATCCGACACAGCTAGTCTGCGTAAAAGGGTCATCAAAAGGTCAAGGAATTTAGTTTTAAATTTTAAATTAAAATTAACAGATATTTTACAAATTAAAGTATTGCATAGTAAATTAAAATTAACAGATATTTTAAGATACTAATAATATGTATAATTTTGTAGGTAGGCACTTTCTCTAATCACTATATATTGAATTTTAAGACGTCTAAAACCTTAGTATCTGACGCGACCATGACTGCTGTAAAGCATTCGAAACGTCGGGAACCAAATATCAAAATAAACCCGCGAAAAAAAACTGAAAACTTAGTTTTATTTTAAAATGTCAAATATTCGCATAAATCTAAAAAAATATTATGAATATTTGTGCCTGAAAGTGTTCAAATCACTAATCCTAAGGAATTACTGTGATTATTTGGCTAAAAATCCGAACCCAGGATCTTAATCTGAAACCGTGCAATGCAAATGAGGCAATCACGTTAAAAAAATATTTTATTAGGATTACAAATGACTTTCAAGGTTTACAATTTGTATTTAAATTTCATTTTCACTCAAATAATGAAAAAAAAATATTATAAGCCATGGGCGTCGGGAAAGGGATGCAAGGGGGTGCATTTGCCATGAACGAAAATATATAGAAAAAGTTAAAGAAATGAAATTCTATTAGTAAAATCCCTGTTTAAATTTAGATATCCGCGAAAAAAGATGACAAGTAAGATATGAATAAAAATTCTAAAGTTAATCATTAAATATTAGTTAGTAGAAGCAAATGTAGACCACTGGAAATAATTTTGCCGCCCCGCTGACCATGTTATAAGCGCCAGCTAGAGTGTATACTGTGTACATCTAAAAAATAGGCTAAAAATTGAGATTGATACGACACGTCGTTCAGGGCGCCGATGCTTATTACAATCATTTGTTAAGCCATCTGTCTACAGAGGCATATACCAAAAATATTATTTTATTATACACTATTCTTTTTCTTTGTTTTGGTCAAATATTCCTAAGTAACAATAGACTTAAATCCCACGGGAAGCATGTGGTGTACCGGGATCAACTACGTCGGCCGTAAAATTTTAACCTCTAACGATGGTCCTCAATAAATTATCGATCTAAAGTTTTCCTCACTAGAGATTAATTAATTAAAAAAGAATAACATAAGCTCCTTACAAATTGTATTAAATACCTACCGCTGGTAAGGAAAATCGTAGATAGACAGATCATTAGGATCCACCGTATGTAAATTATTACGTTGATCAACAAACATACAAACATTTTTGCTAAAAGTATTGCCTGAATCAACACTCATACATTATAATATACCTATATTTTACTGTAAAAACCCCGTATATTAGTAAATCTTAGGTTTAACGAGTAAATGTTAGGATTTACCAACATGAGTAGATAAATGTAAGACATTTATAATATTAGTATGGATTCCATCGTACACTCATAACCGTGACGACGAGCTGATAATTATAAATATTACTGACAATGGAGCATAAACGCTCCCTTCACAATTACAAAACCTGTACAATTTGTTTTTACTATATGAAATTGCAATACATACATTATTAATTGATTACATATTCAATTCGGTCTCATTATTTATCCCGCTGATGACAGCCGAAAGCCGATGTATTTCATTTAAAATCAGTAGTTTTATATACCATGCATAATTAAGACTAGCGGTGTCCGCGACTTTATTCGTTGATTTTACTTTTAAAATATAAAACTTTTGTGGGATCATTTTACCATATATTATAACTAAAACTTCGCCTGCAACTCCGCGGTGTAGTTTTTTTTTAGTGACTCACACCCGCTTCGCTCGGGCTCGCCACTAGAAAAACAAAATCAATCCCACGGGAACCGTAGATTTTTTGGGATAAAAAGTAGCCTATGTGTTATTCTGATGTATGAGCTACATTATTGTAAAGTTTCATTAAAATCCGTACAGTAGTTTTTGCGTTAAAAGAGTAACAAACATCCATACATCTATACAAACAGACATCCAAACATCCTTACATCCTCAAACTTTCGCATTTACATATATTAGTAGGAAATAGGAGTGCTATGCCTTTCCTAAAAAAATAGATGCATAATATTTACAAATCTGACTATTACTGACTTTTTTTTTATGGGACTAAGGGGGCAAACGGGCAGGAGGCTCACCTGATGGAAAGTGATCACCGCCGCCCATGGACATCTGCAACACCGTAGGGCTTGCAGATGCGTTGCCGGCCTTTAACGAAAGAATACGCTCTCTCTTGAAGGTGGCCAGGTCGTAGCGGTTCGGAAAGACCGCCGGCGATAGCTGGTTCCACAGAGTGGTTGTGCGGGGCAGAAAATGTCTTAAAAATCGCACTGTTGTGGAACGCTGGACATCGAGGTGGTGTGGGTGGAATTAACTGTTAAAAAAATATTAACCCTCCGTGTAGAAAGTGTCTTTTCCTCCCGCCCCATACGAGGTGGGGTGTGACAAACCCCAACGGTAACGTAACTTTGGTAAAAAGTTGTTAGCCCGCGACATTTTCTTATGCACATAGGTGACATTACATATATCGAATAATTTTACACATTTTATATATCTGTGCGTACAATATTATTTTTTTGGCAAAATACATTTTATATCTATAGCGCAGTCACTAAAATGAACGTTGCTTTTTGGTACTTCTATACTAATAAAATTGTAACTAAGCCGAATCCGTACATTAAATATTTTTAGAAAATCTTATTGAAATGAACATTATTCTCGATACAGAGGCTGAATCTATAGTTTTTAGAATTTTTGTCTGTCTGTCTATTACCGCATCACAGAAAACCACTGGAGGGATTTTGATGAAATTTGGTATGGTGATAGCTGGTTATCCGGGTCAACATATAGGATAATTTTTACCGCGGGAAATTATCACATTTCTGAGAAAAAATACAAAAACTGCAATATAAGAGTAAACTAACATGTAAAACCTAAGAATTTTGTTTTTGGTCATCTGAACGCGGGCGGAGCCGTGTGCAATGCTAGTTCGTATATACTCGTAAAATTATAATTTCCATTATAAATTCAAATTTTGAAATTCAATTTACCTCTTTCTCGTCTTATATTCTCTTCGTACTCGTACAACTAATAGCATTTTGAACTTACGTCAACTGTCAAAATGTCAAAATGACGCTTGTCAACTTGTCAAAGTTTGGACAAAGTTTAGGCATTAGACGCGTCCCGATTTCTTTCAAGGAAAATCTTTGTCACATCCGAAATGAAAGTTTTAAAGGCTGAAATGTGAGGTACCAATTAATACTAATTGAGATTTAAATTAATCAATATCTCTTTACAGCAAAGTAGGCTGTGTTTATTTCTAATTTATTTATTTATTTTTTTAGAAGAAAAAATTTGACAACGTCAATACAAAATTTATTGTGTAATCGAAATTTATTTTAAAATATACCCAAAAATAACATTAATAATTGAATTAATAGTATAAAAAATGTTTTAAAATACAACAAAATCGAAAGTGCATAATATTTAACACCATTCAGACAAAGAAAGACAATAGCATTCCCAAGGAGGGTTGACGTCAGGCAGGCGGCCGGTCGTAAAACTTTTGCCAAATCCTATCAGCAGTACACTGAAGATGTACTGCGCCGACCCCAAGTGATTTGGGAAATGGGCAGGGAGAAGAAGAAGAAGAAGGAGGCTGTGTTTATTTCTACATTGGTTACAGGTATAAAATATAAATAAAGTCGTCCTGGCTGATTTCAACCATGGTGGCCAATCTCTCTAATGCTAGGCATTTGCTAAGGAAATATATACGAAGACGAAGACCACATATGTGGCTCAGTTTGTAATGACCCTACTTGCTGTGCTAGCAGTCGCGGGTTTGAGTCCCGCTGGGGGCATTCATTTGTGTGATGAGCACGATTGTTTGTACTCCAGTCATGGGTGTTTATACTACATATTTATAACATGTATGTATTTAAAGTTATATAATATGTGTAATGTATTAACTATCTGGTATCCATAACCCTCTTAGCTTACCATGGAACTAGATGGTGCTGTGTGAAATATATATATATATATATATATATATATATATATATATATATATATATATATATATATATTAAAAAGCTATTAAAATAACTTATAAAATGGTAATTACGTTATAATTATTCACATTAAATTCAATGAAGTATTTGAACTTTATTCTTCGAATATAGCGAGATTAAAGTAAACTGAGAGAGAATTCAAGGTAACTTGTAAAAAGTGTACAATATCGAGAGTTATAAAAATTATAGATTCAGGCGGCGCGTCGGCTTTGATAGGTGGATTACTGAAATCTGTAGATTATCGTTTCCCTCCATTATAACGGATCCCCATTTGATCCGGATGAGTGTAGACCTTAAAGAGAAAATCCTTTGAGGTAAGTAGCTGGCAAGTGTTTGGTTAACTCATTATTTTTGTATTTTTATTACCAATATAATATGATAATTAGCAGTTTAAGTCCATTGGTAGCATGCTCGCTTTAAACTTAAGTGAAGCAGATTCAAATCAGTGTCTCGCACTTCCAATATTTTTTGGGTGATTTTTTTTTTCATTTTAAAAAATATTATTCTAGGAATGCTAATTTTTGAAAGACACGTTTGGCTCAGTTTGTAGTTACCCTACTTGCTGCGCCAGCGATCGCGAGTTCGAGTCCTGCTAGGGGCATTCATTTGTGTGATGAGCAATAAATGTTTATACTACAGTCATGGGTGTTTATATTTATATATGTATGTATTTAAAAGTTATATACGTGTAATGTATCAACTATCTGGTATCCATAACACAAGCTACGTAGCTTACCATGGAACTAGATAGTGATGTGTTAATGTCCCAATATATTTATATGTGACGTCACTTGGCCAGCGTGATGGACTATAGCCGGATCCCCCTCGCGTCGAGGGCAGGTCCGTGCTAATAAAAGGTCTGAATTATTATAATATAATTAAAATTATATGTTTACTTTTCTAAACAAGGTACACCGACTTCAAAATCACTTAAAAGTACAATTATTATTTTTTATTAGGTACTAAGGGCATACTTCTTAAATCTACGTATATGTATCTGTTCATGTATCATCTTTGTTGACATCACTTTATTTTTGAAGTTGGTAAAAAGGAAGTTTCCAGCGTTTCTTCGTAGATATCAGGCATTGTTTTGAATTTTCTCTTTCTTTTCCTATTATAGAAATAAATACATGTAATTACAAATAAAGTTTTCTCTATATGTAATTTAAAAACATTCTAATAATTGTATTGACTTGATCATGATAAATACCTATAGGATATATAGCGAAAATATTTTAATGTGTCATACCATCTTCACAGAATCTTACTTGCGACGTAATAATGGCATGTGGCTGGAAATCATATCGCAAAATTAAATAATTTTAGGCGTAAGGTCGCTATTAACCATAGCCTGGTCATTTTAAACAAATTAATCATGAAGATAAAATCGCGGTCGGTAATACGCTAAAACGACCAGATATCATCAGATCCAGAGACGAGGGAAAACTGTATACAACCTCTGAATTTTTATGTCGGGTCACGACCTTTGAATTTTAATGGCGTACATTAGGCTGCCTTTAAAATAAGTTGGAGGCATCCTTTAGAATAAATAATTTTTGTTGACTGACCGCTCTGTATTTTTACAACAATAATAGCTTCTAACGCTGAATAAGTAATGATATTGATGGTGGCCATGGAGGATGTATTATGGGAAGTGAAAGGTAAATATTAAGATAATATTTCCTTATTTATTAACATTTTAAATATCTACTTACGAGAGCAAGGTAGGTATATAGGCAGTGGTAGCCCAGTGGTAACGCGCTCGCTGGGGAAACCGAGTGAAGTGGGTTCAGAGCGGTCTTGCACCTCTGATATTTTCATGTGCGAATCATTTCTAACATGATTACCACTTGGCTTACGGTGAAGGAAAACATCGTAAGAAAACCTGCATGTCTGAGAGAACCTAGCAAGTTTTCGAAAGACATGTGAAGTCCGCCAACCCACACTTGGCCAGCGTGGTGGACTATGGCCTGATCCCCCTCGTATTGACGGGAGGCCAGTGCTCAGCAGTGGTACGTTAAAAAGGGCTGAATAATACGAGAGCAAGGTAACTTATACAGAGTTAAGCAAGGATAGGATCTAGAATTTCAAGAAAATGCGGAAAGATAGATTTACGTTATTATGTACTTACCTGGAAAAGAACAGGTAAAGAATACCTACAATAAACATGACATGCAGCAGCATTGCAGATGTCACGCCGCAAATTGTTGCCTAAATGCTATAAGTACTTTGTTTTATTAATTAATTTTTAAATATGTTGGGACATTAACACACAGCACCATCTAGTTCCATGGTAAGCTACGAGGCCTGTGTTATGGATACCAGATAGTTGATACACTAGACATATATAACTTTTAAATACATACATATTATAAATATATTAATGCAAAATATATTAACTTATATTCACAATCATTTACACAAAATGAATGTAATTGCAAACCTAAGAAGTAAAATCCTATTTTGACACGATCGAGACAACTATACGATATCTGGACATGTCTCGCTCGTATCTGTGACAGATAAACCTCAAGTTACAGGACACCAAATATAACATCATAATACATATCACCATATAATAATAAATATAATAATAAATGAATAAAAGGCTATCAGTATAATTAATTAACGATTATGCTATTTTTATTATTCGCCCTACCCTGTATACCCTGCATGAAATGCAAATTGATTATAAATTTTTAATTACCAAAAAAACACTTTATTATGATATTAAAATAAAAACAAAGACAAAATTGATACCGATAACTAATTAATTAATAACCCTATCAGATTGTATTAATAATGCAGCATTGTGCGCGTACAGTGCCGACCAAATTATTCAACAATATAGCGCAACGCCCCTCGTTAAAGTTCTGCCGGTCGATATAATATCAACATTATTCGAGCCCACCGGTGTCCGGGAAAAAAGGATATCCAGGAGTATAATAAAAAACCTAACCCTGAAAATGTTTTAATAAAATATTAAACATAATACTGAGCGTACCGGCTCTCCTGCGATGCTCTTTTATGAACTCTGAGGGAGTGTATACATTTGTCTGCTTGAAATTTCTTTGATCACGTAATATAGCGTACTGATATTAAGTTATAAAATATATAGTATGTAAATATATATATATATATATATATATATATATATATATATAGTTATAAATTTATAGTGATGTCTAAAACAACTTCTTTACTATTACCTCCTATAAATAATAATAATGAAATGTACTTAATGCTTTATTATTTAATATTTTTCTTAACGAAGGCTAATTGATTTATTGAAAAAACAATTACTCAGGCCTGAGTTAAACGAGCTCATTAGCTTTTTTGACAATTAAAGGTAACGAGGTCATTTTAGGTCCAAATTAAACGATACTTTAAGTCTAAGTTCTGAAGCAGCGCCATCTATTGATAAATTAAAAGCTTTTTAAAATTACATTGCCATTGGTGGGATAAATGGCTATTGTACTGTGCTGTGCCTAGTTTTATCCAAAAATGTTCAACAATTTACTCGTAATTGGGTCAAAAGTTTTAAATTATTAATGGAATACTTATATAATAACCATGTTTTAGTAAAAAATACTTTTTTGTAACAATTACAAAAAGAAAAGTGTGAAAACTCTCCTCTACAACTGGCTGGTTGCGCATTGTAGTACGAAATTCTAAGGCAAAATACCTATTTGGTACACTTTATGTATTTGGCGAACGTCTGCGATATCTGCTGTACATTTGATTGTGAATTTGTGTTCGAAATAGTTTTTTTTTGATTTTGAACCAATAGACATTATATCTGCAGTTAGTAGTATATAAAAAAGCAAAAATATAATATATAGTGATTTAAAAATTTAGTCCTAAGTTTATAAGGTGTTATAAAAACAATCTTCGGACAGACAAGAAATAGGGAATTTTAATGTAATTATTTTGTTATATTGTAAGAAATTTTTAAACAATTTAATAATCTCTCTTTCAAACGAAATTTGTCTCTTTCATCCATTATTTTTAACTTTTAAATCATAATCTTAGAAATAAAAGTATAAAGCAACAATTTAAAAGCATCTCAGAAATCTTAAATGATAAATTGTGGAATCCAATATCTAATTTCAAAATCCAAAGGTAGCCACAAAATAACTTAGATGACACAGCAAAAATGTCCAACGGTTGCTCCGTGGAGTGCATACCTGGTGAACGGGGGCTACGTGATAATAATTATAACAAGCCTGCCGACGGTTCCAGCTTTCTGATCTCGTTATGTTTAAAATAAATGTAACTGAAATAAGACTCACACATATACCTGTATTTTCTTATCTTTTTTAAGACTCCGCTACTGAAGGTACTAATCTTTTTTTCTATGTAAATATAAATTGAAAAATAAGACAAGTGCGAGTGTAAATTGCACTTCAAGGGTTTCGTAGCATAGAACATTAAAATGTGGTTTTAACACACTAATTTGTTATTTTAAATGTATATTAGCCAACGGAACCCTAAAAATTCACAATTATAGAATTAGATACTGTGTGAGAAAAATATAATGTAGGTTTGATTAATGGTATATTATTTTGTTATTAAAATTTAAGTAATTTATTCAATCGAGTGGTATTTTTATCTGCATGAGTAGTTAGAATGCTAAGCTAAAAATATTAACTGATAGGGTAAATTTCTAAGAAATCTATTGTTAACTGTAACGCCGACGTGTCCGCGGTCGCGGGTTATTTTATAAACATAAAACCTAAGTCTTAATTGTCGGTTAAAATACTAATAATAAATTTAAGAAAATATAATAAATAATAATAATTGGAAATGTAGCAAAGTCGCTAAAGATTCAGCTGCTGGCCTTCATAGATTTATTGATTTTGCTTGACTTTAAGAAGGTAAAATTATGTTGTCATCTCTTGAACTAATGACCCGTTTCAAAAAAAACACTTTCACTTATGTAAATTATCCCCGAGGTTATCGGTATAGGCTAATAAATAATTATATTTCTTTTTAGCAAGGAAAAAATGGCGCTTAGAACATTATTTTTGCCTAAGCATTATGACATCTGTAAGAAAAAAAAGTATATTGGTAAAAAAAAATTACTGACGAAATACCTTTTATGTTAATTAATATGCCTTTAAAATTCAGATAGATGTTTCTAAGATTTTTTTTTATTGAAGCCAATATTTGCTGCGTTGCTTCTGAAGCCGTAAACATTGTGTCTCATATGAACAGCCAGGAATTACAAAAAATAAGCAAAAAAGGTGGCACTCCATATGATAGCTCCAGTTGAGGTGACAAAGAGAGGATAGGAGCTACTTTCACTGTGTTTTCTTTATCTCTGAAACTTAATAACGCTTTCCTATAGGTAGTTTATTTAACACGATTTTGCTTGCGGCTAAGTTAACTGAAGCATGAATAAAACAGTATAATATAAATAGGTATCAGAATATTCCGGATGATACGAAGAAATCTCATGTATTCTTTATTTAATATATATTTTAAAATCATAAAATTCTAGCAAAATATAACATAAATATTGGAAATTTTACTCTATACTTAGGTAAATACTAAATACTATTTTAAGATACGAACAGCCATTGCTGAATGAACAATGAAGGAAAGCGAGTAACAGGTGTGATAGTTCCCATAAACCCTTCGCAGTTTTTATAGCTCGTAAATTATTTTTTATAACTAAAATACAACTAAAACTATAATAGTGTTTTAACTATTTCTATAGAATCAATTAACCGTTATTTAATTACACAGAGTTATCTACTTAAGTTACTTGCCCTTAATGATTAGACATCGCTCGGACCAGACCACTAAAAAATGTAAGTGAAATTCTAATTTTTATCATAAACTCTCCCAATTTCAATAAATGTACAGAAAAAATACTGGACGAAAAAGATTCTGCTAATATTTTAAAAATACATACCTATATTATAAATTAATGATGATTAAAATTTGTTTATACATAAAGTCTATACAGATAGATAAAATTAAAGTGTCTGTTTGTTTGTCAGCTTTTTACTAAATGCATATAAAATTATATGTCAGTCTGTTTGTTCCGGCTAATCTCCAAAGCGAATGGATTTTTATTGGCATATATCTGATGTTATAAGGAGTAACTTGGGTCACTTTTATTTTAGAAACACAATTAGTGTTCCGCACAAAAAAATTAGAAACCATGAAATTCTGAACAAAAACCTTTTTTGGTTTATGCTAGTTTATACATGAAATTGAAAATAACTTAAAAACAAAAAAGAATTCAATAGCTTATGTAATATGCAATACACTGCGGTGCAGATTAATATTGCAAGCAGACCCGCAGGTGCAAGCGGGGCCAAATTGAAAATAGCTTACGACAGCATCATTGACTCGTTACTTGACGGGCACGATACGATTCGTAAAAATTGTAGCCAAACGACAGAAATCTAAGTCTTTCAATAAGTCTATGAATAACTACTACGTTTATTCGAGCAACTATGACTCACTCTGTTAGTATGTACAAAACTTATTTTATGTTAGTAAATAATAATTTAAAATCTTGCTTATATTATTCAGTTGTATTGATCGTTTACTAATTTTACATTTATAAGTGTTAAATATGTACTATTATCCATTACACAGTCCTGTGACTTTATATTACTACCGCAAACATTATTAAACGTTTTTAGCAGGCTTACTGTCAAGACCAATAAATTCGCTTAACAATTTAATAAGACATTTTAGTATTTCGTTATCATCGTGGTAATTAAAAAAAATCAAACGTAATACTTGTGGTGACATCAAATCTTACAGCTTTAACAAGTACATTAGGTTAGTTAGCAAAAAAATATTCAAATCGGTTCAGGCGTCTTCGAGTAATCGGTGAACATACATAAAAAAAGAAAAAAAAAAGATTCCGACGGATTGAGAACCTCCTCCTTTTTGGATGTCGGTCAAAAAGTGAGTTCCAATTGCAACTGTGAGACTAATCTTTTAGCATATTTTTCATTTTATTTTGTATAGCTGTAATATATTGATTGTGTCAATCATGTCATTTTTTTTGTTTATCATATAACAAAGTAATAGAAAATGCAATTTTATTTGTTTTGCAGAATAAAAATTAAGTTATTTGTTGCATTTTTAAAAATCAAATTATGTTGATCCCTCAACGACCGCGGACACGCCGGCGTTACAATTTACAATGATTTCGTAAAAATTTAATTAAAGAATTAAGAAATTTACCTGGAGGTGTTAATATTGGTTCGACTAACTTAGGCCTAGGCTAAACTAACGCGCTAGGCCGTGAGAAGGTAACAAACGGACAAACACACCTATATGTACTAATTTAATTATAATAATATTGAAGTATCATTTCCAACATGATTACCACTTGTCTTACGGTAAAGGAAAACATCGTAAAGAAACCTTCATCGCTGAGAGAACCTAACAAGTTTTCGAAAGATATGTGAATTCCGCCAATCCTTGGCCAGCGTGGTGAAGGAAGGCTCGCACTCAGCAGTGAAACGTTAAAAAGAGCTGAATGCATACATACATACATACATGCATACATACATGCATACATACATACATGCATACATACATACATAATGTTCTCCTGATCCATTTCGGCCGTGGCGACCAATGTCACTGACACTAGCCAGATGCGCTGAAAATATTATAGTGCACAGTTGTACGCGCAGAGTTATGTAAGTGCACTCTCTATTCCTTTTATTCTCAAAGTCCGATGGGACGGAACTTCGACACTCGCAGTAAAAGTTAAGGCGCACGGCCTTTACGTGCTCTCCGAGGTGTAACGCCGTCAACTTCTAAACTCCGGGCTACTACTGAAAATATATTAACATAAAATTTCAATAATTAAACTTGGCCCGATCCGGGACTCGATTCCAGGACCTCCAGATCTCCAGCCGTACATGCTAGCCAGTAGACCATTGAGGCAGTAATATATACCAATACATACAAATAATAAAAAAGAAAAAATACAGAATATTTTTTTATTATTATTTTATTAAGCGAATCGTATACACATCGTAAGCTTGTAAACGGGACTATTCCCCGCGTTGCAACTCTATCGCAATTACACATCCGCATCGAGTGTTAAAGATGAGAGACGCTGCGAATGCCAATAATCTAGCAACAGCAATCGACTGAGCCCTCACTAGTATGATTAGATTATAACTAATTCGTTAGTTATGTTTAAGTACTTCTAGAGAATTTTAGCTCAAATTATATGGTGCTAAGAACACATTTTATGTATTTTATACATAATTTCGAAATATTGTTTCGTTAGCAAAGTTTATCAAAATATATCTTTATAGAATTTAAGTATACTTTCTATATATTTGGAATTTTAAATGATACTATTTTTTGCATTTTTCCACGATTTCTCTCGTGACCATGGTTGCTGTAAATTCAAATTCTTAGGATCAAAATAGCAAAATAAAACTGCAAGAGCCCGCAAAAAAAATATTTTAGCTAAGGTAGAAACACGGGTGGATGGTTTTGGTACGCGTATTGTGTATACTGAGATTAAAATCCTAAGAACACTCACTTCAATGGTCTTATCATACATAATATGTAGGTATATGTGAAAAGTGAACACCTTTAACCGCTGCGACTCACATGTCAACTTATGCAGATTATATAGCTTTTAGTGTCCATATCACGCTTAAGGGAAAAACTTTTAAGAATTCGCACTAAAATCATCCATGTTCTATTACTTGATGAGCATTAGCCCATTTTTTAAATTTAACAGCTATTATCTATCTATGAAGCATATTGAAGGCTTTAATACCTATTTCTAGCAAGTAGTAATACTTTATTAGTATATAGATATTTTTAGGATCCCGTACCCGAAGGGTGCCAACAGTCTATTACTAAGCCTCCGCTGTCCGTTCGTTCTTCCGTCCGTCCGTCCGTCCGTCTGTCAGATGGCTGTGTCTCATGAACACAACATAATAAAAATAAAATAAAATACGAGAACCATTTTTTTAATGTTCGTAATCGATCATCGAAGTTAATATACCACATACATAGAGTAAAAGTCATATCAATAAAAAGTACATGTACGATAGTATGGAACCCTTTGTGTGCGAATTCGACTCGCACTTGACCGATTTTTTACATAAGCGGCTTCATTTAGGCTTCATCACATCAAAGCCAGTACTTAAAAGTAATTTCAAAATAAATATTTTCTTACTTTATATAGCAGATATATAGTGTTTGTTAATCATGATAAAAAAATCATTAAATCCCTTATAGAATTTTTAGTCAAGCGTATAACAAAATAAAATTAATCTTATCCTGAAAATATAAATTAGATCAAAATTCCATTGAAAATCTGGCTTAATAGTAATAAATCAATTTATCGACTGTCGAGAGATATCTTCATTACGCGCCTCCAAGGCTTTTTTTGATTTCCCAAGCGCTTCCGCCTGGTGTACTGTGTCCGGGAGGGAGTCATTCGATACGTCGGGTACTAATAAAGTGGTAAGACCTGCTATTAAAGCGGCTAATCCGAAAACCAAAGATGGTAGACCCGACCAGTAAGTTACCTGAAAATTGTATAAGTGTGTCTAAATAATACGATATGTTAAAATTAAATATACATCTATATATATAAAAGAAAGTCGTGTTAGTTACTTCGCTTATAACTCAAGAACGGCTGAACCGATTTAGCTGAAAATTGGCAGGGAGGTAGTTTAGAGCCAGGAGAAGGACATAGGATACTTTTTATCCCGTTCGACCGCGTTCCAATTTTTATGATATTTTAATTTTTGGATTTCTCTTAGTCCGGAATAGGTAAGTATTAAAACATATAATTAAAATGTGAGAAAGAAAGATTTTTTCTTTTTATATCTATTTTATAATATATGTATGTGCTATTAGTACGCTTTTGTTTTACTTAACGAGATTCTGGTCATTGTTATTAATATATATATTATGAGTTATAGTTTTATGTATAAGATAACACTATGTAAAGTCACGTTGATCAACAAACACACATAGTATTTAGGTATAGTATTAGTAGGCACATATTATTGTGATAGAAGGAAAAACAATATATGTATATGTATGTATTACCAGTAAAGGCGTTTGCGGTGCTATAATAGAGCCGATGCGACCGAGCGAGGAGCACAGTGCGTGCATCGAGTTCCTTGTGTACGTCGGGAACAGTTCCGACGTGTACAGATAAGTGATGGAAAAAAAGAAGGAACCCATCAGTTTGCTTGTCACGTAGAATAGAATTGATAGCCAGGGAATGTCTAGAAAAAATATGTATATCTTATATATATGTATATATATATTAAAAACAAAAATGTAATTTTACTGAAAAGCATCTAGCAGGTAGTATCTCTATTGATTCGCGGATTCGAGTCCCGCTCCCGATAATCATTTACATAACATTTTTAATTGATATTACATCGTACATAATATGTAAGATAAACTCGCAGCTAAGAATAAAAGTTGTAAAGTATATATTTGTATATAAAAACGAAGATTTTTGTACAAAAATATAAATAAGAGCTTTTAAAACATTTGCGTACGCTTAATCATAATTATAAACGTCTGTACTTACTTGGCAAAAACGGTTGAGATATACATAACACAGCGCCAGCGAAAAATGATAGCATCAAAGGTAATTTTCTTTTGAACTTAATTAGAACATATGTTATAATTAAGTTGCCAGGAATATCTACCAGAAATGTTAGAGCAAAATTTATGTACTTATTTCCTTGTAAAGAAACAGAATTAATCACCAGCCCGTAATTTACAAATGTCGAAGTCATCCACCAAACCAGGCAGATAAAGAAACGTCTACGCAATTGCTTTGATGAGAACGTGTTTCGGATTAACTCATTAAACGTAACGTTTGGACTGACTTCGTATGTAAGTTTATCTAGACTGTTCTTATCAATATCTATTTTATTTTTCTTAGCAGCGTTCGTTAAAACTGCTATCGCTTCATCTTTTCTGCCTTTAACTAGAAGCCATCTTGGGCTTTCGTCTATAAGGTATTTGTAAGATATGAACAGAAATGCAGGAGCATATATACTACGTAGGAGCCATCTCCAGTTCGGGGTAAGCCAAGCTGCAAGAGCTAGAGTTGCACCACCAAATGCATAGCCAAATCCACTCAACATATAAAACGTTAGCTTCTTCTTAGTTGATACAATTTCTAATGCTGTAAGAAATGACAGAAAATAGTATTTTATGATCGTATAATTATACACAGATTGTATAATTGTATTTGTATTATTATAATGGAACATACTACTTAGAATTCTAAGTGGTACATTTCATTGGGTTCAGCCTGATGGTACCACTTAGGTCGTGGATTTGGTTCTAATTTAGTATAATTAAAGGTTTAATCATTTTTTTTTTATTATATAATAGTTCTTTACCTATGAAGTTGCCGTTTTACAATACTGGCCATTTGAAACGTAATTTATGAATGGCCAGCAATAAAATCTAAATTCAAATGAATTTTATTCTATTTTCAAATTCAGTCATTTATTTATTGATTAGTGTTTTATTTTACTATATTTTTATCTTTTTCAATAACATGGACACAATAACAATATGAGTAATTATGGAACACAAATTATGTCGCGGTAGCAATGCCGCACAAACGTCTCGACATTTTAAAAAATAATATTATTTGTAAATAAAGAAATTTTTCTGATGTAGTTTTCTATACATTTACATTTGTTACAGTTAAAAAATTGATTCCTAAAAAAAATAACGTACATTATTTACGATATCGTAATTTGCCTGAAACGATTCCTTTCAAATAGACTAGATGAATATTTATTCATACTTACAAAATACGAACAGAGGTGAACAAATATCTCCTATAGCACCTTCCATAAATTCCATCGCTATGTAAAACCAGTACCATGTGGAAAAACTTCTTATAACCCCAAACAAACCTCCCAAGACTCCTAAAACAATGGCGGTGTTCTTCCTTCCGAATCTGAAGAAATAGATAAAATATTATAAATATTTCTTTATAAGTAATAAGGAAATAACTACATGGTTTATAAGATTCAAACTATTCTATGCAAGATTTGTCAAAAAATACTATACATTTGTTTAAAATCTTAATTTATAAGTAACTAAAACTATCTTTATTTATTTTATTTTTATTACTTATTTATTTTTATGTTTTGTTTCTTAATTGTATTACTTTGTACTTTTTGTTTCCTGAATAAAATAAGAAATAAAATCTTTTCTGACTGACTGTCTGTCTCTCCCATGACCATGATTGTTTTAAAGTATTCGAAATATCGTGAACCAAAAATCAAAATTAATCCGCGAAAAGATCCGAAAAAAAAAGTTTTAATTAAAACTAGCATTGCCCGCGACTCCGCCTGCGTTCAGATGACCAAAAACCAAATTCTTAGGTTTTACATATTAGTATACTCTTGCATTGCATTCGTATGTTTGTATTAGAGAGTAACCTCCGGAACTACTTATCCGATTCAGATAAGTTTGCTGTCAGAAGTCATAATCAATTTATTTGAAGTCGAAAAAAATGTGGCTCTTCAATAATATTATCGGCGTGTTTGAAATAAATAAATATTGACAACCAAAACCTATTTGTTTTCAAATGATAAGAGAGACGCAGTTTCAAAGCAATTTTATACATTGTAAAATAATGGTTTTTACTTTATTGCCTTAAAGACACGTTCTAGTTATTAATGACAGTACGTTGACTTAAAATAAAAGTATTTTTAATTTTTAATAACAAGTGATAAGAATTTTAGTGTCAAATTCTTTTTTTTATTATTCTATTGCATTTTTATACACTATTCTAATTTTAATATATTAAATACATATTATCTGCCATTTATTATTATTAAATGTTGTTTTTGTTACCTCAAAATCTCTAAAAATTTCAGCTATAGATAAGATATTTTTTCATCAATTTATGTCTAAAATTAAAAATATATTATCACTATGACTAAAGGTCTCACGTATGTAGGATAAGTAGAAAATTATTGATAGATTCCTCACGGACTTACATACTGACATTTAATTTAAATTTTGAAAATGTAAAAAGTTATTTGAATCAAAATATATCGAAATTCATGAAAAACAAAGAAATATGCCTCTGGCATATAAAAAAGACCTAATTTTTAAACAAAAAGCAAATGCATTCGTATCATAATGTCAAAGTATAAAATATAATTTGAATATTTGCCCAATTAAAACTACAACCAAAAGTGCCTAAAGCATCAATCTAAATTTACATATAAAGATTTTATTACAGCCGGCCGCGAAGCCAAGAAACGCACTGGGAGGTGGCCCACTCCAGTAGGTGGTGTACCATGCTCCTGCTCGTGGTTGGTCCTGATACTTCTCTGATATCAGAGCGGAACAACCCCATGGTTTTTTAAATAAAACTATCTTTTCGGATTTTGTCGCGGATTTATTTGCATTTTTCGCGACAAAATCCGAAAAGATAACCCCATGGTTATTATGGCCTGATTCGGATGACCTGCCGTCGGGGCGTTCTGGTTCAGTGCATGAGCGATCCTGCTACGCCCTATTAAGACGAGGGAAGTTCCATTGGTTTTAGTGGGTAATACTGACTTTGCCGATGAGTCCCACATAACCACCTATATGTAGATTGATATGCCTAAATACATTTCCCAACGTTAAAAAAAACTAGCAAAAGGGAACAGCTAATTAAGCACTGCGAGCTCTTTCATTTCTACAATTATCATTTTTTTTCTTAACTCTCTTTATAAAAATTAAATAAAAAAGTCTTTAAAAGAATTTGCAAGTTTTCTCTACTACGCCTCCTGCTCACTGCGTGTCTAAAGCAACTGTACACAATTTATCAAAATATTTATATTTAACCTGCCATAGTGCGCGTCTCTTCATTGCAAAGTCCATCAGCTAAAGTGAATGCATACAGCCTTTGGCGATAGCACATTTTACTGCATTCATCTTAATTTTCACTGATGTATCTATAATAAAGTTACTATCCATACTACTACGTACCAAACACACGAATTAACTTATAGCTTCTAACTAGTTTTGTGCGTAATAAAATTCGACATATTAGTGGATAAAAATAATGATCTTACTTAAAGTATTCGTGTTTACGTCCCATAATATTTGGTCACTTCGCATTGAATTGATATTTCTCCTATTTTTTTAACTTTAAGGCTGTTGTTTAATATAATTTACTTACTTATCTGACATGGGTCCGACGAGAAGTAGCCCACACATGTATCCAAAACTGTGCACTGTCCCAACAAATGTTCTTTTCCAGTCTTGGCAGGCTAAATTGAACTATAAAAGAAAAATATTATGAGACGCTATATGATAACAAGTTTTAATTCAAATAAAATCAACAAATCCCTTGCCTGGAATTACCCAATATACTTATCTACAATAAGTATTAACGAAGAAAGCTATATTATGAGTGTTTTAATGCTTATTATTAAAAAGCAAAAATATTTTTGAGCCCATTCTTCTACTCAAGGAAACAGAATGACTTAAATCTGTTATTTTAGCACCTATTTCATGCTAATGATTCGGATAACATATTTAAAAAATATATTTTATATTCTCTTTGACTAACTGGCACTATCTACTACACCTAAGTCCGCGTTATTCACTCAACGAAAATCATCCTACAAGTAATATTAAAAATGTAAAAGTTCGTAGGGTTAATTGGATGATCGGATTTTTGTTCCTCAATCGCGAGTAAGCCCTTTAACGGATTTATATGAAAATTGTAACAGATAGATTTTAAATTCTGGATTAACTCAAAGGATAGTTTTTATCCCGTGTGAAAGTTACTATCCCAACGACGCTTTGGTCGTCATTCGTCCAAGAAAAAATATAATAAAGAAAGAAGTCCTTTTAATGGAATCTGTCAAACAATTGACTTAAAGACGAGCAAAGTGAGGTCGAGTCACAAGAGTCAGGGTAAAATAAAGTGTGCCTTCAAGTATTACTCTAAATCAGCCATACTAAACCTTTTTTTATAGGAGCCACAAACACATTTTAGTCATGGTGTCGAGGGCCGCAGACAAACATTATTTAGGTCTTAATGAAAACGTAATTCCAAGTTAACGATGTAGTTACTTTTTTAATAAAGATATGTTATAATGCGATTTTTGATGCTGCCGCATGCGACCCGCGGGCCGCAGGTTGAGTATAGCGGCTCTAAATGGACATAATGAAAAATAATTAGCAACTTACATAGGCTACGAAGCTGTCTGGATCATCGTAGACCCATTCTGAGCAATAATATGTAGAATTGGCTGCACACTTAAATGGTCCTTCTGCATCATATTTACACCTGAAAAGAGAAGCTAATATAACAATTTTTCTTATGGAACATTTGTCACCTTTGTTTTTAATTACATAAATGGATGTTCCTGAATAGTGAAGACATAACATATACATAGGTCTATGAGAGAATATTTGATTAGGTATGTATAGTAAATGAAAACTACCAATCAGTAATTTTTTAACATTTTAGTGCTTTTTTTGAAGTCGGTTTTTATTTTTTTGTTAAAGTTTTTTTCCACGATATCTTTAAGAAATAATATGAAACACGATCTTATTTTTGCAAATAATAAAACATATTGCGCAAGTGTTAAAAATTCTTCAGTGTGTAAATAAAACGCAACATGATATGTACCCCTATACCTATTATTTTGACGGTACGTAACCCTCGATGCGCGAGTCAAAATCATACTTACACGTTTGAAAATGATTACAGCCATCAAATTATTAGCTATAATATAAAATCAAAGTTTTTTAGTCGTTTAACAGCGGGCAAAGCCGCGGGTTCTGCTAGTTAATTTATAATCACTAACCTTGTTGAAACCTGTATCAAAAACAAATCTATTTCAATGGTACTGGTAAGAACATGTTATGTATATGAAGCGTAAAGGCAAAGAACAGGAAATTTCCTAATCAATAGATTATGAGAAAAAAGCAACTTAAAGTTTAGAAGTTATAATATTTTCATTGAGATCAAAGTATACAGTAACTTTAAACTATGTAACTTTTTGGACAATCCTGCTTCTTTACCGGTATTTCATGGATATTCCTAGTTCTTTTCGCTTTGGTCATAGAAAAAACGTATTTTTAGCGACCACTAGTGGTTGGAAATGCAATTATCATAGACAAACATTTGGTACCAGAACAAAGCAAGAAAAAGCAGAAATTGTGACATTCCCTGTTCTTTGCCTGGACGCTGTACCCTGCAAATGGTTTTTGTTTCTTTCGGTAATTGAAAAACCTACATCTCCGTCCACCGTTAGGTGAACAAATAAAAACTTAAAAAAAAATCAACTTCCAGGCCCTAAAATGTAAAAAATAACTAAACGGGGGTTTTCATTTAGAATAGATACCTAATCAGATATTTTCGAATTTTTTTTTTGAAACAAAAATAATTTCCAAATCGGTTCATGCGTCTTCGAGTAACCCCCCCAACGTGCGTTTACCTTGTCGTGGTGGAGGGGCTCAGTAGTGCCCGGAAATCCAACCGGGCGCGAAGCCAAGAAACGCACAGGGAGGTGGCCCACTTCGGTGGGCGGTGGGAGGTGGCCCTCTTCGGAGGGCAGTGTACCATGCGGGTTGCTCCTGGTACTTCTCTGATAGCAGAGTGGACTGTGGAGCAACCCCGTGGTTGTTGTGGTCTGCTTCGGCAGACCTGCCGTCGGGGCGTCGTAGTTGAATGCGTAAGCGATCCTGCGACGCCCCATTAAGACGGGAGAAGGTTTCGTTGGGTTTTAGTGGGTAGTACTGGCTTTGCCAGTGAGTCCCACACCTCGTGCGTAAATGCATTTCCCAACGTTAAAAAAAAAAGAAAAGGCGTCTTCGAGTAATCGGTGAACATACATAAAAAAATGATTCCGACGAATTGAAAACCTCGTCCTTTTTGGAAGTCGATTTAAAAATGTATATACTAGTGGCGCTACTAGTCTTTTTGGGCTCCAATGCAAAAAAATGGAAGTTTGCCTATTATGAAATAATATGCGGAACTTCGAACGAAATTTCGGACACTTTTTTTGCGTTTTTTTTTTAATTTCTATGAGGGCCGCCCTCGAAAGAATGTTTTAAAATAAAAATATAGTCTGTGACCCCCGCTGAGCCCTCTTGAGCTCCAGTGCCCCATGCGACCGCATTGGTTACATTGGCATAGCTACGCCCCTGCTAGTATTATAAGAATTTTCATGCAAATTAAATGTTCTACAGTGGAAAAGCAATCTGTTTTTTTACGTTAATTTTTATAACTATTAGTTTTAATTACTGTATAGTAATAAAATTTTATAGAAATTTAAACAATTTGTATCTTAATTAAATTGTATCCTGCAGGAACTGTTCTTTTACAGATATTGACACATTTCATTGACACACTGTACTTTCACAGGGGCATTCATAATATTAATTAGTATATTGATTTGACCAATGGCCTCGCTGATAAGTAGTTGTAACTTAACAATATTTTCATTATTAAGTCATAATATTGTCATGGTCAATAAATATATTATGTAAGTTACATTAATAATTTATTTACAATGCTAATGTTCTTTCATGTGTACAATATGTTAATTTTGTTATGCTATTTGATTACTAAATAAATAAATAATTAAATGAACTTATTACTGGTGAAACCTATGGTAATGCACTCGCTCAAAAAATTAAGTGAAAAGGGTTCAAACCCCTAATCACGTACGAGTACCTCTGATATTTTCCTCTGATATTACCACTCACCCGGTGAAAGAAAACGTGACATTACATAATAATAAAAATATTGTATATGCTATCATATGATACTTGTTCTTAAATTTTATAGAAATCTTTGTGTGATGCGCGTGAGGAGTGTCATAAAAATAGATACTTAAGTAGGTTCTATAAAAATATATGAATTTAAACGTCTCTCGTGTATCACGATTATTGATTGTTGAATTATTTATGAGTTTAAAAGTAATTTTTGAATGGTGCTTTACTAGCTTGTTATCTGTTTGATATTTTTAATAAGGTGCCTATTATCTGATAAAAAAGGTTCCATATTTGTAATTTAACCCCTTGACCCATAGAGTCAAATTGCTAAACACTTTTGTATTAGTTTTAATTATCAAAATTATTACATTTTTTTAACAGATGGCTAGAGCAAGACAAAATAGGTTATTTATCTCAGAAAAGAAAATGCGTTGCCACTGAAAGAAAAAGGACAGCTGAACGATTTCGTATGTTAGATATTGGCTTTCTTACGTGGACTCAGGCGCGACTACAGAGTATTACTACTAGATTATTTTTACATTTTTGACAAGTGCGAGAAAATGGCAATAGTCATTTAATACGAGGCCACATTATTCGTCAAACATCGGTGACACTAACCCCCTTTAAAACCAGCTTAAACATTAGTAATCTCATAATATGAAAAACATAAATTTTACGGTAGGTAAAGTATTTTTATTATTGCGATCCATCAACAGTGAAAATAATAAAGATAATTTAGATATTAACAACATAAAATATAACGCAAATAAAATAGATTTATTGATATCGTAATTCTAGATTATATCGCTTAGTAGGTATTTTCTTTATACAGCAGTTATCTATTCGTTTATTTCATTGATAGTTGAATTGAAAAGTATAAAATTTACACCGACTATTCTTGCCGTTGTTTTTGCAGTTCATAACACAACAGCAATCATAGCCCTTTTTAAAATACATAGAAATTGTTGTAAATCTCAAACAAAGTTTGATTGGGTGTCCGCGAATTGTTCAGATTTCTGCCACGGCATGCGCTGCGATCGCTTTACTATACCCCCACTCTGTACTTCGCACATGGCCACATTCCAACCGATAGTTTCGTAAGCCGTAGTCCGAACCTCGCAGGAGACCTTCTGTCCACCACAAAAGCCCGGTGACGCTGCCAAGGCCAAAAGGGCCAGCAGCACTACTCATTCCGAAAAAAAAACATGGCTATATTGCAGTGACGACCCACTGCCGTCTTGAAACAATATAATCAACGCAAGTTGGTGATACTCTAATCTGATTTTAATAGATGCATAATTGTATGTATAATTAACTACCGCGTATGAAGGAAAAGTGCACAGGAAAATCATACATGGTTTTTGTTGCGCTGTTTGTGTTTAGATTAATGCTTTAAAAGTGTCATGAAATTTAAAAAAAAATTGTTACTTACAAAAGAATCAAATAAATGACAAAATTTTAATCGTTATCGGAAAACCTCTATCTTTCTAGGTATTAATGTAATACTACACCTTTCTCTTCATTTCTCTTTCTTCGTCTCAATGCTTGTTTGTCTAAAGGACAAATTTACTGATAGAGTTTTAAATACGAATTACTTTAAAATGTCATTCCTATTGGTATAAAATACACATTTCACTTTAATAAAGCCGAAAAGATGTGTTTTTTCCTATTCATATATACCATTTTACTATATAAATCTTAGAAATCAAGTTTTGTTTTTTAAAATAGAAGAAAAACTCTTCAATAAAGTACAACAAGTATCAAGCTCGTTTGAACAAACAAGCACTAAGGCAACTCAACGGCACGTTCTTTGAAACATTTACTCTTCAAACTATCATCCCACCTTTCCACTAAACCATCACGCCCCAACGGCTAACTGCCGAAGTAGACTGCAGACCACAACAAACAAGGGGTTGCTCCACGGTCTACTCTGCTATCAAAGAAGTAACAGGACCATGACGCCACCGAAGCTGGATTGTCAGACGCTAACGAGCATCCTACGACGACAAATTTAACACCCATCGAGAGAACTGTATCATTTCCTTGTGTTGTATTACATTATTAGAAGAATATTTTTAAAAGAATATATTTATATTTTAATAATAACTTAGAATTGTTTAGTACAATATGATATTTTCCTCGCCCTTCGTCTACTACATATTTGAACTTCAGTAAACGATAACAATAAAACTTAACAAAAAACTTATCGCTAAGATAAACTATTACGGATACAATAAAAAAATTACCGATACAGTCATTCTCGAGCAACAAACATAGATAAAAAGTTTTAAAAATTGTTAAAACTATTTATTTCATGTACCAATTTTCTCTTAAAGATATCTTTTATATTTATAACATTCAATATAGGTACAACTCGCAAACAGGGTGTCACAAATTTCGTGTACCTATATAATATAGGATGATCCCATATATTTAAACAAAAAAATCAATAAGTAATTTTAAAATTATTTTAAAGACTTTAGTATCTTTAAAATTAAGAAGTACTTGGATTAGACGTAGATATCGTATAATTTGAATCTGTATAAATATTGTAAATGTGAAAGTTTGCGAGTATGGATTCACGCCACAACGGCTGAACGGATCTGGATGAAATTTGGCACAGAGATAGATTATAGTCTGGAATAGCACATAGGCTACTTTTTATCCCGGAAAAATTTATGGTTCCCGTAGAATAGGTTTGTTTTTGTTTTCCTAGAGGCATACCTGAGCGAAGCAAGGATGAGCCGCAAGTATTATACATAAATTAACAATCGAATTATGCGTGATGAATGTAAAAAGGAAGAATGATTAACAGTGGTCTTATATGGGACAGCATATATCTTAAAGTAGTAGCTGGTTCTATGACTGTAATGACGTTAATATTATATTGTGATGTTTATTTTGATTTAACAGCTAGCATTGGTTATACTTTATACCACTCAGCATTTATTATATCAATAGCTGTAGCGAAAAACGAAAAAAAGAAGAAGGTTTATTCAGTCTGTAAACCCTTCAAGATAATGCGTATAAAAAGTTATATTTTTTAAAAGAAATACCTAGCACTATTTTATATTTTTTAATTACACAATAGTAAAAGGTAACGTATGAATAATCCAGAGAAAAAACAAACAGACAAACAGCCATTGCTCTATTGAGAATTAATTAACTAATTATTAAATTAATTAATTAATTATTAGAGAATTTGAAGATTTTAAATATTATAAAGAGTTTTAAACTAATATTACCTATAAGTCACTTCTTCAGCAGCAAAAACGTAATTTGAACTATACATCTGGTTTGTGAGAAACGCTAAGAAAAGTAAACACATTAACTCCCCGTGATATCGACCGAATATTCTATATCTGTCCAACACATCGTCCAAATCAACTTTCTTTTCACTACCAACTTTTATTGCACCCATTTTCAAACACTTTGTTTTAAATTATTATTTTTAATATTATTTCTAAATTAATTTATTTGAAATTTTTATTCATAATTTACTTAAATTATTTTTAAGCAAAAAAAAAAACGAATTTAAGTATATTTTATAGTTCAAAATGAAAACAAAAAAGGCGTGTTTAGTTGCGGTTATATGCACGGTGAATGAGCTAAGTTATTGTGCTATTCGATATTTACATTTGAAGGTGATTTGTTTCTCCGTTATAAGAACCTTGGTATTGAAATAAAATTAACAAATTACATTATTCATTATTTAAAAGTTAATTAGATCGTTAGTTTATTTTTTTTTTTCATATTATATACTTAGAATATATATATATATATATATATAAGATATTTCGTATTACAAGCATTACAAGTTAAAGGACGTGTAGCTTTTCGGAAAAATTTAGGTGTCAAAATTGACGAGATGTTTGTCTCAGTTTGTAGTGTGTTATTATGATGGTGCTCGCAGATTCGATTTTCGTATAGTGAATCTTCTTCTGAATCCTTTAACGCAGAAAACAAAAAATACAATTTTCTTTATTCTTTAGTTTCGCCTTTTCGAAAGTTCTTCTTAAAATATTTTTTCTAATCAAGAATCAAATAACGTTTTGCAATTAAATGTACCTAATATTTTTGTTGTAACATTACTTTTTTTTAAAGTAAATTTATGATATGTGGTCAATAATTTCTATATGGTTTTAATTATATTTTTATGCCAAAACAGCGGTTAATTGATTTAAATAATGATTTATTAGCTATGAATTTAAAATAAAAACACTTTAGTATTGTGAAAATCAAATCAAAGTACCTATATTTTCTTTGAATAAACTTTTAAAAGTACCTTTGAATCGTCAACCTGAAAATCTGAAGTAACATCGGCTGTTAAGTACCCAGAGACAAAGCCTAAGTATTGGTAAGTCATTACTTAACTATTTACATATACATAATTATATATGCTCAAAATAAATAACGTTGAATTGATCATAAAAAAATTCGAATAGAAATAAAAATTATAAATTAAAAATTAAAAAAAAACCTACGAAAATTAATTGTCATTTAACGATTACACTGGCACGCGTGAAGCACTTAATCGAGTAATCGTACGCCAAAATGCCTTGCATCATTTTGGAAAAGAGCTGATACTCTTACACTGCTGGACCGATATTAACCAAACATTGCTAAGAACCACCGCAAGGAAATTGGCTTTCAAATGAAAAAAACCGAATCGAAATTGGTCAATCGTTTAGGAGTTACGATGCCACAGACAGACACACACACACAGACAGACAGACATCGACGTACCTACCTTAACACCCCTCTTTTTGCGTCGGAGGTTAAAAAATTTAACATGAAGAAACCCACTTATTATCAACAGTAAGAGATTACAGCGGTGCAAATCGCAAGACAAAGGTCTCGGCGACAATTCTTAACCATACTAAATTACAATAGCCGTAACTACAAAGTTTGTTGTCATACCTTGTCCAGAGGCTAAGTGTTTTATTATTTTGAACTGAATGTTAAAAAAAATGTTTGTTTGTTTTTTTTTATGTTAGGACATTAACACAACACCATCTAGTTTCATGGTAAGCTACGAGGCTTGTGTTATGGATATCAGATAGTTAATACACATATAAAACTTTAAATACATACATAATATTATTAATATAAACACCCATAACTGGGTAGCACAAACATTCGTGCTTATCACACAAATGAATGCCTCCAGCGGGACTCGAACCCGCGACCGCTGGCACAGCAAGTAGGCTTACTACAAACTGGGCCAAACATGTCGTCGATTTTTTTTAACATTTGTTTTTTTTCATAAAATAACTTTTTAACCCCAACTGTTACTGTGAATTTGAATCCTGGAATGGGCCCCTGGTCTTATAATCTGCAGCCGATAATAGTGTTACAGCATTAAAGGTTATCTTTGGAACACGTGAGCAAAACCGCAGGCATAAAGTAATAATTATAATAATATAATATTATTTAGTACACATTTCCATCTTGAAAACGTTGAACTCATGAGGACAGTCAACTGCAGCTGTAATATAATAATAAAGATAAAAGGCATTGTTCCAATATTAATATAGTAGCTATAAATTATGTTAACAGTTAATAACAAAAATTCTGCAAATATTTTTTTTATAAATAAGTACCTATTTGGTGTATTTATAATAACTAAGGAAAATTTAACACGAACATTTTTTACAAAAATATATAAGAAACTTATTTTTGAAATTTAACAAAGAAAACAAAAAGAACAATAACTTTGTTTCTTAAATAGACAGAATTGCAGTGAATTTTAATTAGCACCTAATAGTTTAAACAAAACATTTAAATAGATTCGTGTTGAGCCAAGTACATATACCGGGTTTTGTCAGTGCGACACCCACGTACCTAAAGTCGATTCTACACTCATCTCGTACCGGTCATGTTGAATTATCTTCCGAATTGATTGAGATTGAGAGATAAGGAAAAGATAGTGTTTTTTTAACTTGTTGATGAAGACAAGGTAGTGCCTGACATTAATGCCTCAACAATGCATCGCGTAGTTTTAGGAGCGGGTGCGGGATGGCAAGAGAAAGGCAGCGGATAGCTGGTCGACCAGAACGACTTCGGTCATGGTGATATTCGCATGAATAAATTATCGGGTTAGCTCTATATGTAGTGCCTATTAAACCAATTTAGTACAGTCCACTCTGTAATTTATTCTGTATAGAATAGTCAGTTTTCTCTATCGCTCATTGTACAGGACACTGTGCCCATAGCTTGTGCACTATAATATGTGCTGCGGAGAAAGCTACAGTCGAAGCCCTTAAAAAACCGATCTGTTATTACACATATTAGTAAGGATATAATATCCACAAATAGAGAACAATTAATAACAATTGTTAGCCAAAATTGAACTTAACCGAGCGATACGCATGCGAAGCCACAGGCAACAGCTAACGAAGAATTCATACTTCAGTGGCACCTGTACAAACCACAATCGAGCTACACCTGCGTATATTGACAATATGCAATTAATTATAAATTGATTGATAGCGCGCCATATTTATGTGGAATGAAAGGGAAGTTCCGAATATGTCATATTGAATGTGCGAATTATTTCATTACGTCATTATTTGAATCGGAAGACTGAGGCTTAATGCGATTTAATATTTTCATTTGTATGAATTTCTATTAAGTTACAAGGACAGATTATGTGCTCCAATGTGAATTTCTGTGAATGACGAATTTATAATTATGATATATACTTAAATTTTTGCAACTAAACCCCAAAAATAAATATTTTTTACATATACTGTAAAATAAATTTAATAACTAGTAAAAAAATTAACTTAATGTGCCTCAATTTGAGGCTAGATCTGTCTGTTACACAAAAATATACATACGAGTATTAATATAATAGTAATAGTATAAAAATATACATAAGTTATTTATTCCAAAACTGAATTTTTACAATAGTATTATAAAAATAGTATCCAAATAGATTAATCGAAATAAATATCCATTGAAACACTTTTCCCATAACAAATATAAATAATGAAAACTAAAAAAGTTCGCTCCACCGTGGCTGTATGGAACAGCGCCCAAACGTACACTATGTTATGCTTAGTATAAAAATTGCGAACTCTAAATGGAAATTTGCGAGTTCTCTCTTTCCTGTTGCTCTAATGACCTTATAAACCTTTCAGGTATGAAATAATTGAATTTCTTTTAACGAATATTTTATACAATTTTATTCGATTTGATTTTTATTTTGCTATATGGTACTAATACTAAATAGTAAATGGCAACTACAGAACGCACTGTGATAATGTACAAGGTATGTCTTACATTTCAGTTTCAGTTTTGCATGAATAACCACACAGTCCAAAATTTTCCCCTTATTCTTCTTCTTCTCCCTGCCCATTTTCCAATTTACTACTTGGAGTCGGTGCAGTAAATCTTCCTTTTCCATTCTCCCCTATTACTCGTCATCTCATCATTCACCCCTTTCTCTTTCATGTCCTATCTCACACAATCTATCTATCTTTTCTTCGGTCTTCCTCGACCTTTCCATCCATCTATATTCATTTCCATGACTCTTCTCGTCACATGCGTTTCATCTCTCCTCTTCACATGTCCATACCAACATTTCCTTTCAACTTCTCCGTCACTGGTGCTACTTTTAAGCTTTCTCTTATGTACTCATTCCTTATTTTATCCATTCTCGTCACTCCAGAGATCCATCTTAACATTCTCATCTCTACAGCATGTAATCTTTTTTCATCAGTCTTCTTCGTAGCCCAGCATACATAACAACTATGAACTATGATCCATACATAACAACTAAGTCTTATTACGGATTTATAAATCTTACCCTTCAAGTTTAGGGGCAACCGCTGATCACAAGTTTTCACTGTGACCTGTCGCCATTTCATCTACCTAGAGTTCATCTGACGCCAATTTTGTACACCGAGTCCAAAATTTCTTATTTTGTGTATATTCCAAAATAGTATTTTTTATATAGTAAATAACACTTATACTAATATCGGTACCAACCAGACGCCACGAAATGTTACTATGCCATTGGTTGCTTTTTGTCACCACTATTGTTCAATAATCAACGATTACCAGTTAATACCTCCAGATAAATTTCTAAAAAATAATTAAATTTCTAAGAAATCTATTGTTAACTGTAACGCCGGCGTGTCCGCGGTCGTGGGGCAATTAATTATATTCAATTGGTAAACAATATTTATCCAAATATGTTGATATCTGTGTATATTTTTTTAATAATTAATTATTATTTTCTTGAATACTATATTTTGTATTATGTATGTGCTATGCAATTCATCACAATAAAATATCAATTATTAGCTTTTAGTGTTATTACATTCTTCACAAAAAAAATTGTGACAATAGTGTTTATTTTGTTTTATTTGTTTATTCTCCTAAATAAACAAATAAAACAATAATAAATGCGTATGCGTATAAATGCGTGCGTGTAATGTGTTGTCTCCAACTGCATAATACTATGTCCCTTCGTCAACATGTACTCATCTTTTTAGTTGGCTTTTTACGCAGTCGGATTTTTTATAATAACATTTTATAAATTTCAATATTTCTTGCTGAAAATCTTTAAAAATAGTAATAAATATATAATTTATAGATTTTTTAATTATTATAATTATTTTCAACAAAATAGATTGAATTCTTCCGAATTATTAGCCGTTACTTCTTTTCGTACATCAAATATATAAAAAAAAATATATCATTTGCAATATTAACGAAAATAGTAAATGTACTACTACTTCAACTTTTGTGCTAGTTCTTGAAAGACTGTATACTATCTCCTTAGTCCATATACAATGTCGGTAAAAGATTTGTATATTTCAATCGTACTATAAAGATCATTGAAATAACCAGATTTTTTTAAGCGCAGTTGGCTAAAGTTCTCGAACCCTGGACTTCAGAATGTGCAGCCGTACATGTTAGTCACTACACCACCGAGACAGTTAAAAAAAAGAACAAGATGTTTATTGATATTTATGTAAAATTATTTTAATAACCCCGAAAGTCGAAATATGCGGAACACAAGTATTTGAAGACAACTTTTTACAACCCCCAATAAAATTGTTGGGATTCTTTACGATATCAATTTCAAACGGTTTAATTTTGTTTAATTAAAATTTTGAGGTGCGGAAATAATTTTTAAACCCGATCAAAGGAATTTAATAAAGCCGCATTCTCGCTTGACGTTCATTGAAATATTTTTATTAATAAAAGATATTTGAACTAACTCGAAAATTTCAGCTAAATTCTATTAACGGTACGTCATAATTAATAAGAAAACAAAAGCAAAGGGATGCCGGTATATAGTGTTGCTTGGCCTTTATATTATATCTATACATATAATAAAGTCCTTAGTCGAATCTGTACATTAAATATTTTTTGGAAAATCTTATTGAAATAGATATTATTATTTATTAATACAGAGGCCGAATCTATAATTTTTAGAATTTTTGTCTGTCGTTGTTGTTGAAATTTGGTATGTTGATAGCTGGTTATCCCCAGCTAGAAGTCGGTCCCAGCCGACAATATTTTAAGATATGAATATCTAGTAAATATATATTTTACTAAATGAAAACCTCCGTTTAGTTATTTTTTACATTTTAGTGCCTGGAAGTCGGTTTTTATTTATTTTTTAAAGTGTTTTATTTAAAATGTCTAATATTCGCGTTTCCATGTTTTGGTTCACTGTGAATCCATTCAAATCCTATATATAATACATAACCGCAAAATAGACGTATTTATATTTATTAACTAGCTTCTACCTGCGGTTCCGTTTGCATAATTATATTAATTTACCTTCCAACCACCGATAATATTACCATCACTTTATAATTTCTATCGAAGCGTAGTAATTGTTGTTAGCATAGTTAAAGTTACGCCTGGATTGTATCTAAATCACTTACCTCCCAATATATTTTTTTAATAAATTAATACTAAAGAAATATGTTAGGACATAAACACACAGCGCCATTTAGTTCCATGGTAAGCTACGAGGCTTGTGTTATGGATACCAGATAGTTGATACACTACACATACAATTTTAAATACATACATATTATAAATGAAAACACCCATGAGTGGAGTAAAAACATTCGTGCTCATCACACAAATGAATGCCCCCAGCGGGACTCGAACCCGCGACAGCACAGCATGTAAGGTCACCACAAACTAAGCCAAGCGTGTCGTGAAATTAAATCTACTTTTCAACCGACTTCAGAAAGGAGGAGGTTCTCAGTTCAGCTTGTTTTTTTATGTTTTTTACGTAATAAATTCTATACAATACTTTTTCATGTTTATGCACAATCGTTAGCCTTTCACTCAATAATTAATGCAAGAGGTCGTGGAAGTGTACCATACAGATTGCCCCTACATACTCATAACGTGCAAGCGGCCCTCTGTATTGTAGATATAAGAGAAGAGAAGACAATTTCAGTAAAATAGCCTTAAACCCAAGTTAGGTTGAGCCCAGAAGATCTGCAACTACAGGTCAGCTGCCGAGGTCTCACTTACGTTAATATTAAGAGAGAGATCTACTATCTTTTCTAGCCGATTAGTCACCACATAACCATATCTTTATGAGTTTCATAAGAAATTGCTATATTAATAAGCAGTTGACACTTCAATTTAAGTAAAACACTCTTTTAGGATTTTGACGCGGATTTATTTTGATTTATTGTGATATTTCGAATGCTTTACTGCAATCATGGTCACGGGAGAGACTGTGAGTCTTCTTAGTCTTAGACTGTGAGTTTTATTTAAAATGTTAAATATTCGCGTAAATGTAAGAATGTATTAGTTCAATTTAATTTAAAAGGATAAATAATTCATGAATATAATAATATCGTCAAACATAGAAATTATTTTTTAGTATTTAAACATCACTACCGCCCAGCCACATCGTAATGGGCGATATAAATTTGAATTAAACCACTTTATTACCATTAGAGCGGTCGCCGGATCCATATTGTATTTTTGTTGACAGTTACTTTTATACATATAATAAAATTGTAACTAAGCCGAATCTGTACATTAAAAAATTTCTTGGAAAATCTTATTAAAATAAATATTATTATCGATACAGAAGCCGAATCTATAGTTTTTAGAATATTTGTCTGTCTGTCTGTCTGTTACCGCATCACAGAAAAACCACTGGAGGGGTTTTGATGAAATATGGTATGGTGATAGCTGGTTATCCGGGTCAACATATAGGATACTTTTTACCGAGGGAAAATATCTCATTTCTCTAATATAAGACTATACTAATATGTAAAACGTAAGAATGTGGTTTTTGATCATCTGAACGCGAGCGGAGCCGCGGGCAATGCTAGTTTTATTATAAAATATAATTATTGCAGTTTAAAATTATGAAAATGTTTTTACTACATATTCTATTTACATTATCGAATGTAATGGCTATTTTATTAAAAACGAACTTTAATTTGCGGCTTTGAATCCTACTTATATTATAAATGCAAAAGTTTGTGAGGATCAGTGCTGGATTTACACTAGGGGCACTCGGGGCTAGTGCCCAGGGCGGCAAATTTTTAGGGGCAGCAAAATTCGGAGGGCGGGATAAAATTCTTCGTGAAAATGTTTTTTTTATTTTGCAAAAAATGAGAAAAAAAAACATTAACTAGTAGGTACATTTTTCGAAAAATTGATATCATTTATATAATTTTTTTTGCATTTTACAAAAAATTAATAATGAAAAAATTAAACTTTCAAAATTTTGTTCAAAATTTCGATAATAGGGTGGCATTTTTATAGTGCCCAGGGGCGGTGCTAAGGTTAAATCCGGCACTGGTGAGGATGTATGGATGTCGGGATGTATAGATGTATGGATGTTTGTTACTCTTTCACGCAAAAACTACTGAATAGATTTTATTGAAACTTAACAATAATATAGCTTATACATCAGAATAATACATACATAGGCTACTTCTTATCCCAGAAAAATGTATGGTTCCCGTGGGATAGATTTGTTTTATTTTATATTTTTAGAGGCGAACCAGAGCAAAGCGAGTAGGTATCTCATAAAATAAAATAAGTTACTTTGGAGAAACTTAAGTATAACTAACTTTAGAACCTATTAATTGAAGAAATTTTAAAATCAATCGAATACTTTGAAAGATTCCGTTGTATAGGGGAAACCAAAATGATATAGTGTAAGATGAAATTACTACGCTTTTACTATTGATGACTTAACCGATATAATTGACTTCATTTTGCTGTCGGTTAATAAATTAAAATGATGAATTTTGATATATATAATAAGAAAAAAGTATATAATTATATTATTTTTATTATATTTTAAATATATTATATCCATACAAAGCAGCTACTGAATAAACAACAAGAAATTCAGAACTTAACATATTGTTTTGGGACTCGCTACCTGTCTTGTTGTCTCTAGGGAACTGTTGTTCGTTTGATTTTCTTCAGAAGTATTGAAAAGTTTGTAAGAATTTTTAAATCTATATGTAAGTATAAAATAAGGAAATTTGGGGTTTTAACAAAACTAACGGATTGAGTAATTGTAAGAGATAGCCGTGTTCCGTCAAAAACGCCCAATGCCGCGTCCGACGTAATGGTTCATGTGACGTATACATTAATTATGAAAACTCGTTAGATTGGGATCTCATAGTAAGCTTATTTATACATATAATAAAATTGTAACTGAGCCGAATCTGTGCATTAAAAATTTTGTGGAAAATCTTATTGAAACAGACATTATTATCGCTACAGAGGTCGAATCTATAGTTTTTAGAATGTTTGTCTCTCTGTCTGTCTGACTGTTTCTCTGTAACCGCATCACGGAAAAATCATTTTACTGCGGGAAAATATCTCATCTCTGAGAAATCTATACTAAACGTTAATCCCTCAACGACCGCGGACACGGCGGTGTTTTAGATTTCTTAGAAATTTAATTAATTGTTTAGAAATTTACCTGGAGGTGTTAAAACGTAAATAGGGACGAACCTGAGCGGAGCGAGAGTGAGTCGCTAGTATTATATTTGTACTTATGCTAATCAAAATAAAAATAACTTAAACTGACATAATTCAAAGTAAAATCGATATAATTATTATAAAAATTTAACAAAAAAATAATAAAAAGGCACCTACGGATTTTTAAAATAGAATAAACAAAACAAAGGTACACGTAAATAATTCGCAGTCCACATAGGCTAGTTTATGTACGGATTGCAGGCGCCCACCAGATGGCGCCAAACACAACCTATATTGAATTTCAAATTTTTGTTTTTGCATACGGTGTAAAAACATACCCCAGTTATAAATTACGACGGCAAAACAACATCGAATTTATAGGGCCTCTATATTCAGAATTATTGATGTAGAATTTAGAAAATTCCAGAATTTATTCATGCAATAAACCCATTGACTATATTTTTTTTAATATATTATATCGGTCGTCGTGGCGCACAACATATGGGATATTTTGTACCAGCTTGGCATTGACCTCTAAGTCGGAGGTAGAGGATTCTATTTCACATGGACAATAATACAATAAGGCGTAATAGCATAGCGAAGCGATCTCGCTTTACACACATCCTAATTTGGTTGGAAGGTGGTTTCAAGTGATTAATCACTCGAAACCACCAACTATCAATATAACATTAATAAGGTTTTTTTTTACTTTTGATATATTTTTTTCATTAAAAAATAAATTCTCTTTGTCATCGAAACAATATTACGACAAAAATGATATATCCTTATCATGTCCTCCAGACCAATTTCGGCCATGGCGGCCAATCTCTAAGACTAGACATGTACGCAGGCGATAATAAGTACCTATAGTGCTAAAGTGCCTTTATAATAAAATTGTATAATGTCTGATCTTTATGTTACTTTAAACTAATATTATAAAGAAGTAAAGTTTGTAAGTTTGTATGTAGAGTGTAATCTCTGAAACTACTAATCTGATTCTGAAAATTCTTTCACCAATACTGATTACTATTGCCATATATAGCTTGTAACCCGCTCGTAAGCCGCTAGTAAGTAATATATTAAATTAAAAATTAATAAGTGAATAAGGAATAGAATAAATTATATTTAACAAATAATAAAAAAACTAAATCATAAGTTCCTTTGAAAGCCACAATTTAACTACTAGGAGCATCGAGTTGCATGATTCAGATAAAACAATAAAACATTCCTACAGTGCAATCTATTTACTATTGTAGCGCTACAATGATGATGTTATGCATTATAACAAAGTAAAGACACATGTTTCAGCAGAAATTACATTATACTCGTGTATTTATCGTATTAACTGTAACAGTGTATTGTAAATCAAACCTTTAAAATAATATTTTAAAATGTATTTTTAATACAAGTTTATAAATCCGATGTTCTATTTTAAACTAGCAGAACCCGCGGCTTCGCTCGCGCTAAAACTACAAAAAACTCTAAACACTTTTTTTTTATATATTGTTTCATAATAATCAACCGAGTTAAAAAAGGAGGAGGTTCTCAATTCGACTGTATTTTTTTTATGTTTGTTACCTCAGAACTTCGTCATTTATTAACCGATTTGGACAATTTTTGTTTTGTTTGAAAGGGTATACTTCCAGATTAGTCCCATTTAAATTTCAAAAAAAAATACCACACTTAAGGGTGGAAAAATAGCTAATAATGAATTTAACCTACTTCTAATTGTCATATTGACTTGAAACTTTGCAAGTGTTTCTATTTCCGTTGATAGTACAGTGTTTCGGTATTGTTGACCTGATCTGATGGTAAGGCCATAAGGTGGATCTCTTCAACGACTAATAGTAGATACTTTGAGTTTGGGCTTATTTTGTTTGGTTTGACAAGCCTAACGCTTTAGAATTCTTACTTTGCTACTACTGTCTACACTAAAAAGGGAAAAATAAAAACTTTTTAACAAAAAAAATAAAAACCGACTTCAAACAAAAGCACTAAAAAGTAAAAAATAACTGATTGGTAGTTTTCATTTACTATACATACCTAATCAAATATTTTCGAAGTCGGTGTGCTTTGCTTTGTATGGGCTGGCACCGATTTCGAAAATATTTGATTAGGTATGTATTTAATAGGTAGGCTTTAATTACTTAGCCAAAGCACACCGACTTCGAAAATATTTGATTAGGTATGTATAGTAAATGAAAACTACCAATCAGTTATTTTTTACTTTTTAGTGCTTTTGTTTGAAGTCGGTTTTTATTATTTTTTTTGTTAATTTTCATCCTCTATTGTACCCTCTTAGGGGTTAAATTTTAGAAAACGCTGAAATACGTAACTCATTATTTTTGCCGTACTCAATTCATACGAAATTTCATGCAAATATGTCCAAGGAATAAAAAGTTTCGTACAAACTTTTATCTCCTATTTCACCCCCTTGGGGGTTAAAATTTGAAAAATCCTTCCTTAGTGGATGCCTTCGTTATATAAGAATAACGTGTGCAAAATTTCAATTTTCTAGCCTTTAGGGTTTGGATTGTGCGTTGATACATCAGTCAATCACTTTTGCCTTTTATATATATAGATTGTATTGTACTGTAGAAGAACTAGAGGATAGGTATTTTCCTCCCAACGTGCACTCGCCTTGTCGTGGTGTAGGGGCTTATAAGCGTCCGGCGATCAAGCTGGGCGCGAAGCCAAGAAACGCACTGGGTGGCGGTGTGCTATGCAGGTTGCTCCTGGAACTTCTCTGATAGCAGAGTAAACCCTGAAAGTAACTCCATGGTTGTTGTGGTCTTCTTCGGCAGATCTGCCGTCGGAGCATCGTAGATCTTGCAATACCCCATTAAGACGGGGGACGTTCTGTTGGGTTTTAGTGAGTAATACTGACTTTTCTAGCCGGTGAGTCCCACATAGCCACCTGTATGTCTACAGGAATGCCTAAATGCATTTCCCAACATAAAAAAGAGATTAGGAATTTATCATAATTTGTATAAAGCCTATGTTCTATCACCAGTAAGTAAGACTCATGATAACTAATGTCCGTCCAGAGATCGAAATTCGAGCACATTTTTTATATCAACAGCACTAAAGCTTGTTACTAGCTAACTAAACAAAAAAAGACAAACAGAGAAGAAAAATGTACTAAATTGTTTTGTCTTTGCCTATTTATATATAGACTAGACTTGTACGTTCCAGCAAAACTACTGCACCTCGGGGGTATCCCTCGCTTCTAAACGACCCACCTGAAATTGCATCAAGTTTCACAGTCACCTATTTGCTCAAACGCTTTCTTTTCTATTCACTCGTAACTTAAGTAAGCAACTTTCACAAAATATTCAGTTACACAAATAAAATGGCCAAGTTTAAGGAAGAAATTGTAGCTACTAGCTAAAATCTCTGAAAATGGATAAAATTTGTAAAAGCCATCTACAGTTTTGAAATGTAATGAATTGAATGAACAACGACTTTTACTTATACGTAGATAATAATATTTAGCGAGCGTTTCAAACTTTTTTCCTCCGTTTGTCGCGAATGTTTTCTGGCATAATGGTACCTCGACCGTAAATAGTTAATTAAATTAGGTTAGGTTTATAAATTAAAATAATTAGAAACTTGTTTGTAAAATTTACATAAATGTTTGTTTACATAAAACTATGATAAAAACATAGAAGTAATATATAATAATTGGCTAAACCAGCCACCAGTAAAGTATTTATGTATATTGAAAATATTTTTGGTTTTTGGTCAATCTATACATACAACAAAATTATAACTAAGCCGAATCTATGCATTAAATATTTTTTGGAAAATCTTATTGAAATAAATATTATTAACGATACAGAGGTCGTATCTATAGTTTTTAGAATTTTTGTCTGTCTGTCTGTTACCGCATCACAGAAAAACCACTGGAGGGATTTTAATGAAATTTGGTATGGTGATAGCTGGTTATCCGGGTCAACATATAGAATACTTTTTACCGCAAGAAAATCTCTCATTTCTGAGAAAAAATACAAAAACCGCAATGTAAGAGTATACTAATATGTAAAACCTAAGAATTTGATTTTTGGTCATCTGAACGCGAGCGGAGCCGCGGGCAATGCTAATCTAGTACCTAATAAACCTTCAATACAGACCTATTTGATTTTTATTATCATTACGTTAAATAAGTTTGAATGATATTAAAACCTTAACCCTTAATGTAGGTTTCATAGAAACTCATTTTTTACTTATCATTTGTAAATATAACGTAGATAAAATAAATTACATATAGCTTTTCATTACTAAATATATTATATATTTAGTAATAAAATAAAGCATTTTGTTGTATTTGGACACTATTCAGTCAACTTCACTATTTGGATTCCAAACTTATTTTTGTGAGTGCTTAACTGATTGTTTTGGGATTTTCGTCGTCGCTTCTCCGCGTCCCTCGAGTATGAGTCATTTTATTTTCCTAAATGATTCTAGGAAGTCGTAGAAGCTTAAAACTTGAAAAGTATTATTCTGAAGAGGCAAATCATGCCTTATATTTTATTAAAACACTTTACGATGGCATCTAAATTTCTTGTCCTCTTTTTTATAATAAAATCTATCTGTATCTGTCAAATTTAAGTTTTCTAAATTATAATTTTGTTTTTTTATTAGGCATGATTCATTTATATGTACATTTATATCGGAAATAATTTTTATTTATTTCTTTAAACTCACTTTTCTCTGGAACTACCGAAGCATGTAACTATGTTTTCGATTTTTTCACGTAAGTCAAACGATTCTTACTTTAGGGTAAATATACTTATAGCGGTGGCATAATTATCATTAAATTTAACTCTATTAAAGTCCTTTTGTAAAACTTACAAATGCATAGCCCAATCAGTAGTTCAGTAGTTACGGTTACGTTTTCAGAACCACATATTTTTCTAATTGTATGTATAAGTATTAATGAAAGCTATCTAATCTCACGGTTCAGTAAAGTAAGAATAAATTTTGGCTCTTGTCCTTCTATACATATAATAAAATTCTGAGTCGAATCTGTACATCAAATATTTTTTTTTTTTTTGAAAATCTTATTGAAATAGTCATTATTATCGATATAGAGGCTGAATCTATAGTTTTTAGGATTTTTGTCTGTCTGTCTGGGAACGTGTCACGAGAAAACTACTAGATAGATTTTGATGAAATTTGGTATGATGATAACTGGTTATCCGGGTAAACATATAGAATACTTTTTACTGTTACTGAAAGTACCTCATCTCTGAGAAATCTATACTAAACCTTAAAAAGTTAGTAGGGAGCCAGGGTGAGTCGCTAGTTTTTACTTTAATAATGTCGTCGCACATATATTCCTTTGTACATGAAATATGCTTATAGAGTGAACATGCTTAAAAAAACATTAATAAATGCTTATTTTAATCCACCATTTAAGGGTCGAATTTACTGCAATCGCAGAAATTTTAAAGTACGTATACAGTGGAAAGGTCATAATTTTAAATATTCATATGAAACATCTGCAACTCTTAATTATATGCTCGTACGAAGAGGCTGTAAAGTCTGACCTTATTACTATATTCCACTTGTGTTTAAAGTGTTAGATCTAGGCCAAGAGTCTATGACTATCAATGAACTAACGCGATACAGTAAATATTAATAGTAGATACTCTTAATAGTAGATATCTTATATATGCACATAGTAAAGGGGAGGTTTTAGATTTCAGCGCTTTACTTCATAATACAATAAATAACATTCATACTGTACACTTGGGAGTGTAAGTGCACTCGAATCTGCAGCCTGAAGTCCAGTGTAGAAACACTTGTCAGTAGAAAATAATCCATATATATACTAATATTATAAATGTGAAAATTTGTAAGGATGTATGGATGTTTGTTACTCTTTCACGCCATAACTAAACAAATCTGAATAAAATTTGGCACGGAAATAGATTATAGTCTGGAATAGCACTTAGTTACTTTTTATCCAGTAAAAATGTACGGTTCCCGTGGGAAAGATTTGTTTTTGTCTAGGGATCTGTGAGATTGCTTTAAACTATCTCATTGGCACTTGTTTCTTCAATTTACACTTTCGTACTCGCAGCGTTTCTAATCTCCAATAAATTGTTGATATTTTTATAAAAAAAACTCTTGGTCAAATTGTAGGATTACAAGATATTGAGTTATATTATAAACTGTTACAGTACATGAATAGAGAATAAATATATGAAAACTTTAACTTCTAATAAAACCTCATTAGGTCTAAAGTCGACCATAAATATGTAGATAGCATTCCTTTTTTAATGAGTCACTTCCAAATCATTTAAAAATAATTATTCCCTCTAACTTAGAGAAGCTTTTTCTTGAAAATGTTGTAACCATCATTTTAATTACGTAGCTATATAAAAGAGTGCAACCAGTCCAAATACCAACGTATGTATACGTTTATACGTAGACATACATAAGTATATATATAGAGGTCATGCATATTTATAAATGAAGGGTATTTTCGTATGTTTGCTAGAACACGATTGCTCTGGAACTACCAGTCCAAGTATATTTATTCTCTCTGTACAAAATTTCATCCAAATCCGTCCTTTCGTTTCAGCATCATGGAGCAACAAAGATATATATAATAGTAATCCGATTTATTATTATATGTTATAAGCTATCTAATATCAAACGAACACGAACAAAGCCATAGGAAAACGTTATAGCAAAATGGACAAGCAACAGTATTTGTATATTAATAATTTATTCAGTGCAAAAATTGAACATCAGATGCAAGAGTACCAAAGAGATTTGTAAATAAATAATATGTTGGGACATTAATACACATCACCATCTAGTTCCATGGTAAACTACGAGGCTTGTGTTATGGATACCAGATAGTATAAACTTTAAATACATACATATTATAAATATAAACACCCATGACTGGAGTACAAACATTCGTGCTCATCACACAATGAATGCCCCCAGCGGGACTCGAACCCGCGACCGTTGGCACAGCAAGTAGGGTCTACTCGTCACTACTACGTCACTACACACTGAGTCGTCACATTTGTACATTTAAATATTAACAATGTGTATATTAATCTCCTTTCAACTATCGAACACGTAGCGCAGAATGAAATATTTGCCTCCTCACGTACAAGTTTCGTCCCTTTGGGGTTATTCAGTAATAAGTGCGTGAGGTTTTCGTATTCGGAGACCAGATGTTATAGAGTTGTTAGTTGGGTTCGTGTCGTGGACATGGCTCTTCATTTAGTTTGTACTATCATTACGTATGTATTTATGTACATACATACATATGTACGTATGTATATATATTCTGCCTTGTTGATCTGGTGGCTAGCATGTGCTTCTGCAGATCTAAGTCCCGAATTCGAGTGCCGATTGGACCAAATATAGTTATTGGTTTTTTGTCAAAAAATTCGCAGTAACAGCCCGGGGCTAGTATATAACGGTATTACACTCGAGTACTACAAAGAAAACGTAAAGCAATCGATCCCTCTCACTGATCTAGTTGAATTATCATCCCACTGGAGTTTTAGAGTAAAAGAAATAGTGAGTGCACTTATTTGACCTCATACTATCATTATATTATCTCGCGCACTTGGCTACTTTCAGTGAAGTTGGCCGCCGTAACTGAAATCGATTAGGAGGACATCATAAAAAATTAAAATGCCAATGTTTTCATTACCATGGTTGCAAGCAAGTATCTTATAAATCTATTTAAATAGCTGGCTATCCTTATCCCATAAGGTTATTCTTTAAAGTTACCAGCTCATACCAGCCTCACTGCTCTAAAGATATTTACTTCCTTACTAAATCTTATCGATAAATTCGCCCAATTCTAGTAAATGATATTCTAAATTAAAAACACTGTATTATATTTGCAGTCAATACAGCGTGAGTTATACGTGTATAATATGATTTAATAAAGGCCTTATATATTTAGCGGGTTTTATTGGCGTTCTGGCCCTCAAATAGCGCTTGTGCTCTACCTGCCGTAACATTTTACGAGTAGGAACATAAAGTGGAACTCGAATGGAGAGTTATATCGTTTTCTTTTGTATATTTTAACGCCTCTATTCCGTTCGAATAGACGACGTATGTTTTATGAGCGATGCTTTATTGGTGTAATGAACTTGGTGCTACGAGTTTTGATCCCTAAGTCGTAGGTTAAAATAAATAGGTAGCTTAGATTAAAAGCACAAAATCTATGTATTCTCTTTTGTTTATACTAGCAACGAGTCCTCAATTCACTCAGGTTTTATATTTTAGATATTTAAGTATCTATTAGATAATCGTGTTTAGCTATAAATATGCATAGAGTTCGGAATGATATAGAGTTTGGAACTCGGTCACGATTATTATTATAAAAAATCCTACGTATTGCTCACTTTCTTTTTCTAAGTCGGCCAATAACCTATAGATTTTCTAGATTAAAATATTTCTGCTTCTATAATGAATATAAATCCAGATAAATAATTTTTGTAGTCATTAAGCAAAAAATGACCACTAAGGAGCTCTTTTGTTGACGACGATTAGAATCCAGTGGTACTTGCTATAATAGGCTATATTCGGATCCAGACCCAAGTAAGTTCAAGTAGCTTTTACATATTTAAAGCTTGAGTAATTTTGTTCAGAACTATTGCTTCATATTTATAACTACTATGTTTATTCGGATTAAATAATGTGTACTAGTAAAAAAGTTTTGGTAATTGCATGTAATTTTAAAGTATATAATCCCATATTTAATTTCTCAAAACATCTAATAAAATTACAACTAAGCCGAAACTGCAAATTAAATAATTTTTAGAAAAATCTTATTGAAATAGACATTATTATCTATACAGAGGCCGAATCTAAAGTTTTTAGAATTTTTGTCTGTCTGTCTGTTTATGGCTTTATCACGGAAAAACCACTGGAGGGATTTTGATGAAATTTGGTATGATGATAGCTGATTATCTGGGTCAACATATAGGATACGTTTTGCTGCGGGAAAATATCTCATATCTGAGAAATCTATACTAAGCGATAAAACGTAAGTAGGGACGAACTCGAGCGGAGCGAGGATGGATATAATATACTCTTTGTATGTAGTTGAGAGAACTAATAATCAACAAGTTTTATCAGATTTTTAATAATGCTATGGCTAGCGGATACAAGATTCGAGTGAAAGTTATGTTAAAACTATGAGATAGAGAATAGAAGAAAAACGGCTTATCGGATTTTAATCTTGACAAATTGTGTTAACTATTATAAACATTTTTGGCGTTCTATTAAAGAAAAAGCCACGTATACATAGTTTGCAACAGAAACAAAGTGAAAAATGTATAGAAAATTCCTATGTGCCCCAGGCCCATGAGTGTGAATATGAAACAAAGACGAATTCCATAGAGCCTACAACGTGCATCAAATAACCTCTAAAAGGGGTGGAACGTGATAAAAGTGTGTAGGAAATTCATGTGTTCCGTGAATATCTATACATATAATAAAATTGTAATGAAGCCGAATCTGTACATTAGATATTTTTTGGAAAATCTTATTAAAATAAACATTATTATTGATACAGATGCCGAATCTATAGTTAGTTTTTAGAATTTTTGTCTGCCTATCTGTCTGTTACGCATCACAGAAAAACCAGTGGATGGATTTTAATGAAATTTGGTATGGTGATAGCTGGTTATTCGTGTCTACACATAGGATACTTTTACCGCGGGAAAAATCTCGTTTTTGAGAAAAAATACAAAAACTGCAATGTAAGAGTATAATATGTAAAACCTAAGAATTTGGTTTGTTGTCATCTGAACGCGAGCGGAGCCGCGGGCAATGCTAGTCTATAATAAAATAAGTGTTTAACTTACTAAATCCTTTTATCCGGTGCGCTCGTAATTGGTCTCCTTCTAAACGGCTTTACCGATTTTGATGATTTGGTTCTTAACTATAGTTGGACCTAACAGGTGGCGCTGTGTCTTGTTAACCAATGTCTTAATTATCGAACCAAAAGACATCTATAGCAAGACATGTCCGCTAGAAATGCTATAAAATCGAGAGAGGCAGTGTATTTTTTGCTGTTTCTTATTTTGTAGTTTTTACTGTAACAGACCAATATGATTTTTGCTTAAAAATAGTTTACAGTATAAATTATATCTAAGTACTACTAGTGTTAAAAAGTACTTTTATATTTTATGTAGTATTAGTGTACTTTGCAAAAGTTATAAGGAATCTATACTAAATTATGAGACTAAAGATATTTATATGTTTGTTTGTTACACGCTCATCTTTGTAACTACATATGTACGTATGTACAACGAGGCAATGAAGCAATACACTAATAAAGAGCAGATACTATAAAGTTTAGTTAACGCGAGCATAGCCGCGAGCTAAAGTTCATATATATTAATATATTAGAAAAAATATTAATATAAATGAATATTGGTAATAGCTTATTTAAAAAAGTAGCCAAAGTAAGGCATCTAATTTGTATAATCCGTCCCATGAGACGCATTTAAAGAATCGTGTAGGGCCAGTGTGAGCTGAGGTCAAAAAGCAAGCGATTCAATTCCCGATACAAAACGTTTTATTTGAGCGCCAAAAATAAGAAGACCGGTTGTTAGGCGGCACATTTTCGGAGATGACGCGGGATCGAAAGAAAGTCGTTTTCTTACATGACACCCCTACTATCTGTCACGAAAATTTTACTGGAAATTATTAAAATTACACTTTTAACATATATACTTTGTTACGAGTATTACATATTATAGTAATCGTTTCGATCCGTTGTTACATATGTTTTTATATCATAGGTAGGTATATATGCCAACAAAAATTGTTCCGCATTTATCAATACATCTATATCTATCTATCTATACTTATAATAAATCTGTAGAGAGGTCAATTCTGTACATGAAATATATTTCCAAAATAACTATCAGGGGGTGATTAGGGATCGATACTGATGCCAAAAATGCAATCAGTAAAATATTTGTCTGTCTGTCTGTCTGTCTGTCTGTCTGTATAACCGTTATAGAAACAAAAACTACTCGATGGATTTTAACGAAACTTGGTACAATTATTTTTTATACTCCTGAGCTGGTTATAGTATACTTTTCATCACGCTACAATCAATAGGAGCAGAGCAGTGAAGGGAAATGTTGGGAAAACGGGAGAAGTTACTCCATTTTTTAAGCTTCCGTCGCGTGTGCTACCTTAATGGTTAAAGCTACACAGAAATCATGTATGACGGAAAAGTTCTCCTTAAAATTATATAAAAAATATCCAACGACAGCATATGTCTATCTTTTATGGTTGACTCACAATAACACGTGTAACTCCCGATAGCTTAGCAGTTCGAAGCTTTCTGATTTATATTTGTCTACTCTTACGTTTATAACACTCTCAGTCATCCCTAATTAAAAAAGTTAACATTATAAATTATTCCATAAAAAAGAATCTTAGAAATCGGTATAGAAACACCAAAGTTATACATGAAATACGCTAATAATAAGCCATCGCGAGTCAGGGGGATGTAAGAAGACAAATATAACAAATCCAGACTTTTTTCAATTTTTTTGTTTCTCTGTCTGTTTGTCTGTTTGTACGGGCTAATCTCCGAATCTATTGGACCGATTTAAATGAAATTTTGCATGGTGGTACCTTATATCCCCGGACAACGTCTTAGATATTTTTTATCCCGAAAAATATAATGGTTCCCGTGGGATAGTTAAAAAACTATTATAACTTATACAACTTATGCACCTAATTTAGTAAAATTTAACATTCTGATACCTTATATTGCCGGTCAAACAACCGGTTACTTTTCATCCGGGAAAAATGAACGGTTCCCGTGGGAACTAATAGATGTCTATTAGTGTTTTTCTAGAGGCGAACCCGAGCGAAGCGAGGGTGAGCCGCTAGTATGTAAATAAAACTGATTTTTATAAAATCTAATAAAATATTTCATTGAAAATCTGTTTAAATTTACGCGAATATTTGACATCTATGTACTTTGTATATAAAAACAAAATCGGTATAATCGGTGATATAAGTCAAGAACGGCTAGACCGATTTTGATGATCTTTGATTTGTAGGATTTCTGCCTCGACTAGCAAAATAACTATTAAAACATCAGAAAAATGCATGATTTTTTTTTAATAAAATTTATATGGCTAACGCTGGCTACTAATTATTTATATCTATTTAAAACGTACTTAGGGGCGAACCCAGGTGAGCGGCTAGTTTTAAATAAAACTATCTTTTCGGATCGAAACAAAATAAATCCGCGAAAAAATCCGAAAAGATAGTTTTATTTCATCGAGTAACCGTGGTAAATATTTCGGTAACTTTACAGGAAATAAGGGCTCGCTCGGGGCTTGATACTGCCACAAAAAACATTTGGTCTGATTGGCTTGCTAGGCTTAAGCTACGCACTAGGAATTACGAGCAATTCTCAAATTATGGAGATGGTATCTATATATGTAATAAAATAGTAACAAAGCGATATGTGTACATATTTTAAAAAAACAATGACTGTTACGTATTGTTTAGGTACTGAATGTACAACCCAAAACTATATTTGTTAAAATTTTTGTATGTTTGTCTGTATGTTTATTTATCTGTGTGTATTTCACGCAAAAAGTACTGAATCTATTTTACTACATTTTGTGTATTGATAATTTATTACTCGGGTCAACACTTAGCATACCTTTTGTTACAGGAAAATCTTTCACGAAAAAACTAAATAGCTGCTTCTGTCGTGTCTTACTTAGAAATATACATGTAACGCAGGCTAAACCTTAAGAAATACATCAAAACAATATACTAAAAAAATGTTGATCTTAAAAAGGCCTAAGGTCTATCTCTTAATGTACACTCGCAATAACCATTTTTATTTATTTAAAATGAACCTATCCAGAATATAAGCTATTTCTAGCTGTACCTACTTAAATTTATTGCTCCTTTTTACACCAAACATTAAGTAGTTCTTAAGGACTATTAGTATCTATAATGCGAAAAAAAATTAAAGCGTGCGAATATGTAATATAACCAAGAGTTTTGATCAGAAATCACAATTACACAATACAGTCATATCGTCTACGGTGAAAGCGTACAATGGGTTTTCCTTGTAAAAGAACCCTCTCATAAAAATTTTATTATTTTTTTAATAACCACTCTCCCTAAATTCTGCTTTTATTACCCACTATTTTTCTAAAATTTCAATAAGAGGCAAAAAAATACTTTAAAAGGATCAAAGACATTGTAACTTACAGTAGGTAATAATTACTAAAAAAAAGGTCATGTTACAAAAATGTCCAATGTTTCTTTTTTCTAGTTCCCGCAAAATAAAATTGGAGCGTTAACGGACACAGTGTCTGAAATTTTATATTTTTATTATAATATCTTGTTAGCTTTTAATAAAGTTAGACATCTTTCGTCGTAAACTTAAACATTAAATTATTTTCTCCTACTTTGTTCATAGTTTTAACAAAAGTGCCATATCCATAGATGATGGTTCGCGATATATTTATAATGTCACGTGTATTGTAAGGTCGAGAGGCCGATAGTATGTGAGTGAACCGTCAGCTGTTTACTTTTATGCGCGCCGCCGCACGACCCCATCGAGTCTCTTACATCGCTTCCAATCTGCTTGTCTTCTCTATATTATATATATTTTCCATTTTCACGTCCTTACCTATGTAAAATGAGAGAGAATTTAGTGTAAAAGTATCTACCCGATCTTCTCAAATTTGGAAACAATAAATAAATAAATATGTTGGGACATTAGCACTATCTAGTTCCATGGTAAGCTACGAGGCTTGTGTTATGGATACCAGATAGTTGATACACTACACATATATAACTTTAAATACATACATATTATAAATTTAAACTGGAGTATAAATATTCGTGCTCATCACACAAATGAATGTCCCCAACGGGACTCGAACCCGTGACCGCTGGCACAACAAGTATGGTCAATAAAACTGAGCCAAGCGTGTCGTCAACAATTGCATTAGACTGGTGCCCCAACACCGGTCAGATTAGAGATAATAACAGTGACATTTAGAGAAGCATTCAATATTCATTACAAACAAGTGAAAATAGAGTAATTGACGATTAGACCCATTTTCTCTATGAAAATCAGCGATTTATAATATGCAATTATGATGAACCGCTTAAATTTTAGCTGTTAATTCTCTTGGAGGCTATAAAAAGACGCATTCTACAATCATTTATGTTAGAAAATAAAAAATAGCTTATACTTTATCTATATACATTTAAAAACAAATAAAACTGTAGAGGTCGAATGTCTGTACATAGAAAAAAAATGCTAAAAACCGAGTTGGGGGATGTAAGAAGGTAAATAGAACAAATCCAGATTTTTTCATTTTTTTTCTGTCTGTCTGTTTGTACGGACTATTCACCGAAACTGTTGGACGATTTAAATGAAATTTTGCATAGTGGTGGACCTTATATCTGCGGTCAACATTTTATAGATACTTATCATCCCGGAAAATTAAACAGTTCCCGTGGGAAAGTTAAAAACTATAGTAACTTATTCAGCTTGGTACACAAAAATATTTATCCCGGAAAAGTGTACCGGTGCCGTGGGTTAGATTTGTTTTTGTTTGTCTAGAGCAGCCGCTAGTTTACAATATAGAAAATTACGAATATACTTAATTATATACAAAACAAATGTGCACTTAATTATTACTATACAAGTCATGTCCACGTGGAATAGTGGCAAGTTTGCTAGCCGCATTCCCCCGTTGGATGGCAATGCTAATTTTTTGGGCGAAAAATGCGCCAGCCCTCCTGTCACCAGTAGAGGTGATAAGACGAGGTGCTATATCTTTTAAGAAGAGTTTAGCACTTTTACTTCATCGGCCAAGGGTTTCTACGGCAAACGCTAGAAAGACATTTTGACTAAGAAAAAATTTTTTCCCTTAGGAAGCGTATTTAAATATTACATCAAATCGTTACAATGATATATTATTCCCATATATTTTAAACTATTCAAAGAGCATACTGTCAAGTGTCATCTTTTCTAAGCCCACTGTTTTGTATTCGTAAAAGTTAGGTGATAAGTTAATAACTGATAAGTAAACCAATTTCTTAGGTAACCTAAAATATAATCTTTAAAACATTTATATTCCAGTAAAACTAACTCAAACTTTAACACTACAGTGCACATTACAATAAAAGTCAATCCTGTTTAGAAAGTTACTATAATAAATAAAGTTTATTGCACATTTCGAAGTAGTAAGATTTCTCTGGAGTTTCTTCAATAGCGAAGTATTATGTAATTAAACGCGTCATTCAAGTTTGGTCAGTTTATGAGAAAAGTTTCAAGTCTGAATGGCTCTTCACACCTAAAACAAACAATCTGTCCGTCGGTGCGTTTAGATTCACTCCTACTTAGATTACTACCTCCTGGCAGGGTGAGAATTTAATATGTACTTTGGTTTTAAATTGGATATTTTGTTTATGTTACAATTATGAGAACATTATATTTGTTCATGGAATGCCCTTTCCTATTTTTTTTTATAAGTTGAATAATATAAGGTATATGTTATTTTATCTTTTTTAGGCTAAAAAGGAACCCTAATAATTTCGCACTGTCCGTCTGCCCTTCTGTCCGCATGTCACAGCCATTTTACTCGAAGACATATAAAGCTGAAAAATAGGTAGGGGTCTCATGTTGACCTCTACATAAAAATGGGGGTGGTAATCTATACACGTAACTAAAGGGTGAAATATATTTTTAAAACCGCATACCTATATGTTTGGAGTATCTCTGAATAGGTCTATAAAATTCGGATAGATGTTTGTAATTGACTTGTAAATTCCAATACTTGGTATTCCCATTTTTATATTTGAATAAAGTAAAGTCACACTTAAAAAATTAAATAGGCCCTTAGCAGACATCGAACCTGCACCATCAAATCATTTAATGTAAGTTTTCTTTCATCATACTTCTTGGTTACATTCAAATGAAGTTAATTGCCATAGCAATTAAGGATTATAAGCCAGCGAGTGCCAAATCGACAATCCAATCTGTGGATTTGTAGCCTGGCTTATTAAGTAGGATCAAATTAATGAGAGGAGATGGAAATTGTGGTTGTTAATGTACGAAATGTTTTGACGAGGGCGTAAAGTTGATGTTTAATAATTTAACGGCACTTGCATTACTATTCAGATTGTATTTTCTATTGATGTTATCATTACCAAGTATGCCTTCTACGAGTATTTGTTGCACTTGAAAGGCCAACGCTAAACTGTTTTTGATAGAATTTGGAATAAAATAGCTTATTTATATATTATTTCCTAAAATTTATTTCTTGCCTGTAATCAAATCTTAATTTTCACCCACTTCTAATGGTCGAATTGTCTGGGAACTTTCTAGTTTCTTGTTTGTATATCCTTTGACAGTACAATAGGGATTATGTCTGGGATTTAAATAAAGGTGAAATATTTTTTTATAATCTTTATTCCTTTTGAATTAAGCTTATATTAATATTTATATAATTTCTTTTTGATTAAGAAAATATTTAATTATTAAAAGTGCAAATTTAGGTGAGAAATTCAAAGTAGTTGAAATGAACGCCATTGGTCAGACCGAATTTTAGTTTTTAGTAGCTGGATATTTTTTTTACAATTATATAACGATTAATGCTATTGTATAAAAACTTAAAAAAAAATCACCCATATTCCCTATTATTTTGTATCATCGACCTGATATGACCGTGAGGAAGAAGTATACTGTTCTTTGATGTGGTCTATCTACTAACCCCTTTCCGCAAACCCTTTGAATTTAGTTTGCTTCATTTCGTCGAATTTTGTTCGTTTTGACAATTTCAATATTATAATACTAGTTCGATTTTAGAGTCATGTTTTTGATGTGTCACTTAAAAAGTGTTTCTTTGTATCTTAGTAAAATAAAAATAATGTATTTAAGAATTTTTTGATAGGAATAAATAAATAATATAAACTTTTAGATTACCTACTAATACAACTAGTTTGAATAGATAGGCAATTTATTTTAGCTATCCATAATAATATTATAAATGTGAAAGTAACTCTGTCTGTCTGTCTGTTAACTTTTCACGCTTAATTCGCTGAACCGATTTAGACTCTGGGAAGGACATAGGATAGTTTTTATCCCGGAAATCATCCCTTAAGAACGTGAAAAGGGGGTGGAAGTTTGTATGGGGAATCAATTATTTCAAGAAGTACTCACCTACTGTTCTATACCTATGTATATAAATATGTATAGTCTATCTATTCCATAGAAACCTTTAAAAAGTACCTAGAGACGAACCCGAGTGAAGCGAGAGTGAGTCGTATTTATTATTTAAATAACTCGGTCATTTCAAATCAACACTATAGAAAATAAAAATTTAAAAATTTATACGACTTTCAACAATTTTAAAGAGTAAAAATTAGAAATAGTTACCTCATCGGCTCTGTTGGAGTCAGTGTCAGACCCACAGATTAAAGCAAATCTGTTTATATATATATATATATATATATATATATATATATATATATATATATATATATATAATGTATACGTATACTGTATATCACAAAAAATTAAATACATACATTCTTATGACCTTGTAATATCTAAAAGGATCTTCATATTTTAGGTTTAAGAGCCTTCTAAGATGTTTTTTAATCCACAAATCAATTGTAAATCAAAGGTCGAATTTGCAGATTCGTTTGATGGCGTCACGCTAATGATAGCTTAATTGGAGACTCATTGTACGTCTAATTGCCTCTGCAATTACCCACTTCATTTCACATGCACGCCGCGCGTCGCAAAGGCACTAGACGGAGGCAGGAATACCGGATTTTTTACCCATATATAACCATTTCCTCTGTCATGTCGTTATTGTACGTATAGAAATCTTTTTCTTATAGACATATAGTATAGAAATAGAACTCAAAAGTTTTTAGATAATAGGATAATAGTAATGTCTAAGTTAATTATTTATGTAGTTGTACAAAAATAAGCAAAATACCCCATGTCTTTAGATTTATGTTTTTAGTGACCATTATTATTAATTAATCATGAATTTAAGGGGAAAAAGGGGGATTCGAATAGTTTTATCTTTAGAGCTTACAACAGCTGTCACTGTATTTTTTTGTACACTTTTGGGGGGTTACAACTGTCGGCCCATACCCAAACCGTTGGCCCAGCTAGTCAGGTTAATAAAGCTTTCGTAAACTAAAATCAAACCATGTATGTACGTTAACAGACTCGTACAGTTGTTCTTTTAAAGAAATTCAATAATAATATCAAATAATAATATCAAAAAGAACTAATCCCACACATTTATTAGTGAAAAGTATTTATGAGAGGAATAATTAATACTTTTCATTTAATATTATATTTTTAAATTTAAACAATCCAAATGATAAGGTTCATATCGACATTGGCGTTATTAGCGATTAAGCCTAAGAGTTCATACTCCAAGGTTTTTGGCCGATTTATAAGAAAATTCTTAGAATGAAAGTACTCTATGTTACAGAAAAATAGTAGAAAAAGTATCCTAAATATTAACCAGATATCATCATACCCAATTTCATCAAAATCTGTCCAGTGGTTTTATCGTAATGCGTTCTCAGACAGACAGACATACAAAAATTCTAAAAACCAATAATGATTATTTCAATAAGATTTTCAAAAAAAAAATATATACAGATTCGACTCAGAATTTTATTTTCAATAGGCACAGTGCTATAGCTGAGGCAATAATTGATTTAAATAAATTTACAGGTGAACTGAGCGAGCTGAATTTAATAGAGCTAGTTAAAAGCGCTTAGTTATTTGCAATATCGTCACTTTTTATATTCTGTTACAATATTTGAATTCTATTCTACGTAATACACTGATATGTGATAGCGTGTGAATTAAAAGCTAAAATGGTAAATATTTTGGGCGCATTTTTTCCGTTAATTCCATAATTCCTTTGGGAGTATTTGTGACGAAATATAGATAGATACAATGTCTTTGGTTGACTTTGCAAAATATGAAGTCTTCAAATCAGCTATTGGAGGGTTTTAGGTTTTTATATTTATTTTAATAGCAAATTCAAGAAGAAATATGTTTTCTAATCTTATTACCTACGTCGTCTTTCTAGCTACTATCATAAATGCTGCAGAGCATGTGATTCTACGTTTGAGTCCTGGGTCGGGCCAAGTATATCCATATATGTATAATATAAAATTCATAAGCATAATTATCAGAGGAACACTAAAAGTCAAACTAACTTTATAGAATTTCATATCAAAAAACATTTAAACTCTCATTATGAAAATTTCTAAACATAACCTTCCACAACCTAAATATTGACCACTGACGATTAATAAATTATTATTTGTATTTAAAACGTTCCTTTTTATTTTGTAACTAGTGACTCACCCTCGCTTCGCTCGGGTTGTACCTAGGTTGCTTCTCCATACAAACTTTCATCCCTATTTTCACCCTCTTAAGGAATCATTTCCGAGAAAAAACTATCCTATGTCCTTTCCAGGGTCTCAAACTATCTTCTTACCAAATTTCATCTTAATCGGTTCAGTAGTTTCGGAGCCTATTCGGTACAAACAATCAAACAAAATATTTTCCTCTTTATAATATTATCATAGATTAATATACCATGATATTTCCATATATATATATGTCGTCGATTGCGATAATTTAACAATAATTAGTAACTCATTTGATATTGTTGTAACGGTGGGGAGTGAACGCCATGGCGTGACGAGTCACGTGATCGGAATCGTTTGAAGGGGCAACTGTTACTATAATATGTCGGAGACGAGTCATAATCGCAACTAATCAGAACGCGAGCGCCATCTTTATGGGATTGACAGAGTCTACGTCGTGACACTTGACTGGGCTCGGCGGAGTTACGCTTGATCGGTCGCACAGTGAACACTAGTAGAAACTGTCTTGCGTTTCATATTGTCTATACGTGGTAATTGTGAAGTGGTATATGGTTGTGTAGTGAAGTGCTGTATAACTATGTACAAAGTGATTATTGTTAATATGAAATACTACTTTGATTGCAACGACTTTTATTTGAACCAACACTTCCCATATAACGCCCACTGTGTAAGTCATGATAAAATAATGGAAAATAATAGAGAAAATTAATGCAGCTTCGATATATATATATATATATATATATATATATATATATATATACTATAAATATTAAATATAGATATTCAAATAACATGATTAGTAGTAACTTTGATGTCGGCTAGATCCAACAATGTCATTAATTGATATTTATGGAAATGAGGTCGATTTATATTTGGTAGTGATTCTGATGCGAAGTGCAGTTTCCATATCGTCGAGAGAAATTTGCATTAATAATTCAACATTTATAATTGAACCAAATTACAGCACACGTCGAGTGTGCAAGATCAAATGTTAATATAGGTAATACCTGAAACAGCCACTGTAATATGTACGTATTGTACAGGCTAGTGATACACGGACATCGTGCATATGTATTATAAATGCTAATAGACGTCTCTTAGCTTATTTGTCCAAACGACCAATTTACCGGCAGAGTTCTTAATACAGAATTGTATTCAGCCCGTTTTAATGTCCCACTGCTGGGCACAGGCATCCCTTCACTAGGATAGGGATCAACAATAGTCCACCACGCTGGCCAAGTGCGGCTTGGCGGACTTCACATGTCTTTCTAAACCTTGCTAGGTTCTCCCAGATATGCAGGTTTAGATATTTAGTATAAAATAAAAAGGTAGGATAAAAGGAAAAAACAATATAGGTAAGATAGCACTTATTAATATTATAGGTAATAGGCATCTTCTCATTCTATTACGCCTGTAGGTATTGCGACCGTTGACCTTACCGCAGGTCAAACTGTCACGTCCGTCACATTCAAAGTGCAACGTGTCAACGCAAAGCATTTCCCACACATCTGTAATTTCAAGATTGCTTCCAACCACCATTAATTTCCTCTGTAATAATACGTTTATTAATTATGTCTTTATAAGGGTATATAATATTTTATGTACTTATAAAGTATATAAATAGGCAAAGACTAAAGTCTAAACAGTTCAATATCGTTTTCTCCTTTTTTTTGTTTATTAGCTATTGAGCTTTAGTTTTATCAATAAAAATAATGATGAGTGGTCGGATTTTAACCAATGGGCGAAAACTACCTTTTTTTTAACGTTGGGAAATGCATTTACGCACGAGGTGTGGGACTCACCGGCAAAGCCAGTACTACCCACTAAAACCCAACAAAACCTTTCCCCGTCCTAATGGAGCATCGCAGGATCGCTTACGCATTCAAATACGACGCCCCGACGGCAGGTCTGCCGAGGCAGACCACAACGACCATGGGATTGCTCCAAAGCCCACTCTGCTAGGCGAAAACTACCTAGTTCAATGTTATAATTTCTGATTTTTATCAGCATTTATTCAAATTCAAAATATTTTATTCAGCATTAAATCATTACAATTTTTTACTGAACGTCATGAGTCTACTACCAGCTCGGAAAGAAGAAGCTTCAGACCTGAGAAGAACTGGCGAAAACTATTGTTATTGGTTATTTGTTATTGGTGTGACCATCGTACAAAAACCTAACGAAAACCAGAAAGTATTAAAACTCGTCAAACAATATTCATAATATAAACTTGCGCAAGGGATCTAACATAAGATACCAGTATTCCATTGGCCCATAAGCTACATAAACATGAGAATGCAAATACAACTCGAACTAGACCAATTAATTTGAAAACATTAAATATGTGAATTAAATTGTGAAAGCGGAAAGCTTGCCACCTGCATACAGGCTCTGGCTTAGTTCAGGAGACAGCAGTTCAACATAATTTTTGACTATTTTATACAACTTGCATATAATACAGTTTACCCCTATGTATTGTCGTCGCATATAGTAGGTACAATAAATAATTTATTTACATATACTACATATACTACAGATACCAAACATTTTCAATATGAGATTATAGAATATATATACAGCATATTAACACTCTAGGCTCTGCAGGTCGATAGGTAAACTGACGTGAAATGTTATTTTCGTGTTCATCCCACAATTCAAAGGGATTGAGGCTGACTTTGTAACCCCTAGGCAAAAGTGTCACGAAGAGAACACGTACCGCTCGGTCCGGTATAGTATGGTTTTAAGCACTCCATTATCCCGTGCGATTCCCGTCACGTCGCAGCAGCCGATTGAAACTAAGCCGTATTGAATTAGGATACATTGAGATAGACTAGATAACTCGTGCGTTATTTATAGAATATTTATCACTCTTGACTTTTGATGTACATGATATGGTGGATCTACTTATTTTGGCTATGTATCTATTACATATAATAAAAGTCTGAGTCGAATCTGTAGGTATATTTAATATTTTTTGGAAAATCTTATTGAAATAGTTATTATTATATATATAGAAACCAAATCTATAGTTTTTAAGATTTTTGTCTGTCTGGGAACGCATCATGAGAAAACCATTGGACAGATTTTGAGGAGTATGATGATTGCTGGTTGTCTGCGTCAACATTTAGGATACTTTTTACTACGGGGAAATATCTCATCTCTGAGAAGTGTATACTAAACGTTAAAACGTAACTAGTGACGAACCCGAGCGAGTCGCTAGTATATTTATTTATATTGCTATAATTGTGATAGTTTTAATTATCTTTGTACGGTTGTGCGGTAAAATTAATTGAATGTTAATAAATAGTTGTCTGCGAATAGTTTGTTGTTAATTTAATTTAATAATTATCATGTATAATAGGTAAATAAGTACTATTTACCTATTATCTGTTTTTAATAAGTAGGTACATTGGTAGTAAAATTGTAACGAAATGCTAAAAATTTACATATTAAGTCGGTAATATTGTACCCACAAGAAATATTTAATTCAATTTTCTTATTAATGGCTTGAAAGCGTACCAGTTGAGCACAGATTACTGGCCAATATGAAATATCACGTAGAATAGAGAAGAAACGAAAAAGATTGGTCGCTAAAATGAGATTATATAAACTAAGTAGGTATATTAAAGTATAATGTGTAAAAAAAGAAAGACAATTAAAATATAATTTGTAAAGAAAGAAATATTAAGATTTGTAGAAATATTTAAACTTAACCGTAATTTATGAATTTTATTTGAAATAATATTAAATCTCTTAATATAATCTGTTAATAATACCTTACAAGTTTTTTTTTTATAAAATCCTTAGTAATAGGTATAATGTTATAAAGGCGATAGTGTTTTATTAGTTGGTCAACACGCATCACATCGGCGGCGTGATATGTCCTATTGAAACAGTTGACTGGATCGGAAAGTGACATAGACTAATATAAATTTTATTCCAACAAATCATGGGATTCCCCTGGTGCAAAAACCATTCAGCTTAAACGAACCGATAGCATGTCAGAAATATATTACAAGTATGAAACTTTAATAATATAACAATAACATTTTAAAAACTAAGTATTAGGTGAAAATACAAATGTTATTTTATAAATAACGTGCAAGTCTCGTACTACTGTCGTTCAAAATCGCACTCCATTAGGTCCGTGTACGATGTAACGAGTCGCCACCCCTTGCGATCGCTGTGACAGCGCCGCGCTGCCCGTATTGACACAAAGCTATTGAATTACGAGTACATAATATGAGTGACATGGTTTTTGGAACCTATATGCGTGAGCGTAATAACTCAATATACTTTTTAAAAGTTTTTCGCGTTATAATACACTAGCGACTCACCCTCGTTTCGCTCGGGTTCGCCTAAGCTTGTATGGGAAAGCAACCTAAGCAGGTTGCTTTCCCATACAAACTTTCATCCTCTCTTTTACCCCCTAAAGGGATGATTTCCGGGATAAAAACTCTTATGTCCTTCCCAGGGTCTCAAACTACCTTCTTACCAAATTTCATCTAAATCGGTTCTGTAGTTTCGGAGCTTATTCGGCACAAACAATCAAACAAAAAAATCTTTCCTCTTTATAATATTAGTGTTGACTAAAGTTTATTTGAATAATATACAAACAATACACAAGAAATATTTAGTGCACATAGGTATACCTACTCTCTATTTACTCACTCTCATACTCCTATGGGACGCAAACTTATACAAACACCTACAACATGGGTGTAGGAATTTCGGTTCATGGGTTTACGTGTTCCTTGCAGCGCGCGAAAATTACAACAATTTTTCCATTTAGGTCTAGGTATTACAGAGAATTTCTTTTGATAGAAATTATTATGACCCGAGACTCGAACTTAGGACCTTAGAATCGACAAGTCTATCAACTAGCCACTAATATCCAGACACACTCATGTATAAATGGTTCGTAAATAATAAAATATGAAATATATTTCTAAGTTTCATCTCTCCGCACAACCTATTGCATCGATAATGTTGGCCATATTGTCCCGATACCGCAATTTCAAACACGTAATAAATGCGACGGATCTGACGAAAAGATTCAATATTGCCTGGGCGATTCAAGAGAATCAAACGTGAGCCGAATATTGTGCTGTTTAGTTTACTGCCGCTGTATATAAGAGTTTATTATATCATGGGTACCAATGAATATTTGGGTGTCGATACGATATCCTTTTATTGCTCGGGCGAAATAGGAACAATAACTCTGTGGCTTGCTTCTCATATTATTAAGTAGAATTTTTATATGACAACCAAATTAGGTTTGACGTTCAGTGTGAATTGCAATAAATAATCAAGAAAACTTTAATTACTTTAACGGTAAAATATCGTTAATTGTCCTATTACTAGTAATGCTATAAATGTATGTAATGAATTTATTTTCCACTTTTTAAATAAAACTATCTTTTCGGATTTTTTCGCGGATTTATTTTATTTTTGGTTCCCGACGTTTTGAATCATTCATCATCATCTTTACAGCAATCATGGCCACAGGAGAGACTAAGATTTTAGATGTCTCAAACGCATTATATAGTTGTTACAGACAGCCTTTGAAAAATATCTGATTAGGTTTTTATTCTAAATAAAAACCCCCGTTCAGTTATTTTTTATATTTTAGTGCCTGGAAGTCGGTTTTTTTTTAAGTTTTTATTAATATTGTTGCTGTTAGTTGTATATGTTTGTACAATTCATAAGTTGCTAAAGCAAAGATAAGTCACTATAATATATATGGTCTAAGAGCTGGCAACGTTTTTGAGAGAGAATTTTAAGAAAGCCAGTTTTTTGATATCTTTTCTTACGCTCCCTCGATCGCCATGCGGTTCACCTGGCTGCCTGTAGACGTTGCGTTCCCTTCTGCGCATAACACCTGAGCAGGTAAAAATGTTGATTTTTGAAACAATTGTAAGATTTTTTTTTATTTCACTAATTTTTCAAAAGTATTGTATTGTATTCAGCCCTTTTTAATGTCCAACTGCTGGGCACGGGCCTCCCTTCAATACGTGGGGGGATCAGGCCATAGTCCACCACGCTGGCCAAGTGCGGGTTGGCGGACTTCACATGTCTTTCAAATACTTGCTAGGTTCTCTCAGACATGCAGGTTTCCTCACGATGTTTTCCTTCACCGTAAGGCAAGCGGTAATCATGTTAGAAATCCCGGATATGGGTTCAAGTCCCGGATCTCGCATCTCTGATATTTTCAAGTGCGAATAATTCCCAACATGATTACCACTTATCTTACGGTGGAGGAAAACTACGTGAGGAGACCTGTATGTCTGGCAGAACCTAGCAAATTTTCGAAAGACATGAGAAGTCCATCATCCCGCACTTGGTCAGCTTGATAGACTCAGCTTAGCAGAATCAGGCCAAGGGCCTGATCCCCTCGTTCTGAATGCAGATGGGCACGGGGCCCAGCAGTGGGTCGTTACAAAAAGCTGAAATTGAAGGAAAATATATATACATAATAATATGTTATTTAGCTCAAAATTTATTTTAATTAGAATTTGCCAAAATAGATATGAATAAAGCCACAAGAAAACCCTATCATAATGAAAATACATTAAATGTGTAATGTGTAAGTACAATTTACAGATTTTTGAGTATAACAAAATAACAGTAACGTGTTTTCATATAAAATTAAATGTAAATAAAATCACGCACGAATACGGCGTTTTGAACGCGGAATACTAAAGCACTTACCAGACATCACGATTCAGTCGTGCGTGTCGTACCGTACATTTACTAATTTTAAAGAGGATTTTTCTATTTACTTAGTTTTCATAAAATTTATAGATCAAAGCTAAGAACTCGAACAGCTTATCTATACTAATATTATAAAGAGGTAAAGTTTGTGAGTTTGTAAGGTTGTAGGGAGTAATGTCTGGATCTACTGAACCGATTTAGATAACATTTGGTAAGAAGATAGTTTGAGACCCTAGGAAGGACATAGGATAGTTTTTATCCCGGGAATCATAATATAATATAATAATAATGTAATAAATGTTGAGACATTAACACACAGCGCCATCTAGTTCCATGGTAAGCTACGAGGCTTGTGTTATGGATACCAGATAGTTGATACACTACACATATATAACTTTAAATACATACATATTATAAATATTAACACCCATGACTGGAGTACAAACATTCGTGCTCATCACACAAATGAATGTCCCCAGCGGGACTCGAACCCGCGACCGCTGGCACAGCAAGTAGGGTCACTACCAACTGAGCCAAACATGTCGTCATCATCATTTAAGAGGATGAAAATAGGGATGAAAGTTTGTATGGGGAAGCAATCTAGGGACGAACCCGAGCGAAACGAGGTTGAGTCGCTAGTTTAGAAATAAAAGTTGAACAAGATATCAAAATATTTTTTTCATAGATATGTATTATGTATAGTACTATTTATTGCTTATTTCAATTTCAAATAAAGATAGTCTATAGTAAATTGTAACTAGCACTTAAAACAAAGGAAACAAAAAAAGGAAATTGTAGAATTTAAGTACTCGTACCGTATATATACCATTTTCTATATATAGTAGTTGAATTTGAGTGCAACTAAATCCACTTACCGTCTTTCTAAAACATAGAATTTTATTACAGAACAATTTATCCCATTATTTCTTTAATTAACCTTTCTAATAAAGCAGTAACTGTTTCCAAAAAAGATTATTGATAACAGTAAAGCTCAGCTCAGTAAACAAAAAAACAAAATCGACTGACAAACAGAGATACTACGAACGTGTACGGAACTGTTTTGTCCTTTCCTATTTACATCTATACATATAATAAAATTCTAACTAAGCTGAATCTGTACATTAAATATTTTTTGGAAAATGGTATATTATATACATTTACATGTTACGTTAACTATTTTGAACACGTCATATATTATTTCAATAAAAAAATAAAAAACACACATTCACATTTTTAAATCAACATATAGTATAGTAATAGTTGATTCATGCCTCCTCTGGATACCGGCAATGTAATTGAACATTTCTATTGGGCGGATGTAAACAAGTGCCAAGGAGCTCGCTCCATCATTCCGCTCGTTTGTGTCGCTGCCAAAACTGTATCCGATTTCAGTCTTTGAGAATTTTAAATATGAGTTCCAATCCGGCTAAGAGATTATCTGCTAATATAACATCCTGCCGCTGGCTTTGAACGCAATGGATTTTGTAGTTCTCAATTACTAAATACTGTTCTTGCTAAAATATTATCTACATATCATTAAAATACATAAGCAGCTTTCTTATTGCTGATTTCATTTCGCAGAATGTTTACCAATTTCATAATGATACCCCAACAGAATAATTGAATATTGCGATGGCTGTCGTCCAGAGGTCGTTAAAAGTTTTTTGCAATCACAAATTTTAAGAGACATTTTTGCTTATTAATTAAAGTAAAGCGAACTAATAATGAGATTATTATGCACGTAATAAATTCCCCTAATAAACAAACCACAAAATGAAATTGAATATGAAAAATAGCAGAAACAAAGATTTGGTGAAAACCGAATATCAACAAAATTGTCATTGACGGGGGCTGATATAAACGAATTCGTGGTAAAACTTTAGGGTAAAAAGTGAGACGACGAAAATATGTAAATATATATCAGATAACATGAACAATCTTCCACCAAAAGAAATCAAAGGTCCGAGGGATGAAAAAAGTTAAGTTCAGACGCCAGTTATTTCAGTCCCCACGTATTTTCTATATATTTTCCTGAACTGTAAGGTTGTTATAATATAATCTGAGCATTTGTATCTGGAGGGTAAATTTTACTAAAGCTATTTGGAAAATTGTACAATTTTGCAGTACTTAAATTAAATTGTTAAGAAAATATGTAAATTAAAAAATTAAGAGTATCTAATTTTCATTTTAAATATCGTCAATTATATTTACGTATGTAGTTGGTTGCAGCAATCAGTTAGACATTTTCAGTTTTATTTAACAATTTCTATATCATAAATTACTTTTAAACATATATATATTGTATATTTATAATCGCCTCTTACAACCCTGTATTTTGATACTCCACTCTATTGATTCGGACGAAAAAATTTTTTTCAAGGCACACAAATTAGCGCTAAAAATTCGACTAAAAATTAAAAAAGCTATGTAAGTCTTTCTGTGTGTGTATGTGTCTGTCTGTGGCATCGTAGCTCTCAAACGGATGGACCGATTTCGATACAGTTTCTTTCATTTGAAAGCCAGTTTCCTTGCGGTGGTTCTTAGCTATGTTTGGTTAATATCATTCCAGCAGTGTAAGAGTATCAGCTCTTTTCCATAATGATGTAAGGCATTTTGTGGCGCATGATTAGTCGATTAAGTGCTTCACGCGTGCCAGTGTAATCGTTAAATGAGAATTAATTTACGTAGAGGGTTTTAAAAAAAAATAATTTATAATTATAATCTTCAGGTAGAACTAACATTATTTACACCGGGGGCTAAAAAGTATCAATTAAACATTTACATGTTCTACAGAACAAAACACCATTGTCGTATCTTTAATACGTACTACAAAGCATTCACAACTCAACCTCTACAAACTTTTGATAAAAGGAGTACTGAATAAGATCGCACTCGAATACCTGCTACGAATTGAGACCAGACGAGTCACTCTAAACTTCTCGTACCCATTCTACGTTCACTTTAACTTTGATAAGTAATCATTTTGATGTTTTTAAAAGAATACAATTGTAACTTCTTAAAAATATGTAAATAATTTTCGTTAAAATAATATGACGACAAAGGCTCAGTTTGTGACCCTACTTGCTATATCAGTGGCGCAGGTTCGAGTCTTTTGAGAGAATATTTGTGCTCCAGTCATAGGTGATTATATTTATAATATGTATGTATTTAAATTTATATATGTGTAGTGTATCAACTACCTGGTATTTATAACACAAGCCTCGTAGCTTACCATGGAACTGGATTACAGTCGAATTTCAAACACTAGGCAAACTAAAGTTATAACACAATATAACTAAAGTATAAAATCATTATATTTATATTTATAATTTTACAAGTATTACGATCGAAATATCACAAGTATTCTTACGATTAGAGTCACTCTATTCTCTTTCCTTCACTTAACCTCTTGGTTCTAAAACTAACATGAAGATATAAAAATATAGGTACATTTCACGATAGGCTTCGCCGGTACAAATTGAACGTTTCAGTTATAGGCGGGAGGGAAACAACTGCCAAAAGTCACAGAGGACTCCGGGGTCCAATGCTCAATCACACCGCTCGTTTGCACTGCTGCCAACACTGGATTCGATTTGCGAATTTTAGATATAGACACTTGTGTTTTATTAACACTTTAGAAAAATATTTCTAGTAATTACTCTAAGTACCAATCTACTAATGCGCAGTAATTTGTTTATAATTGACATTGATAAAAATAGCCTTCTACTGACACCTACTACGTTTTTTAGAGGATTAAAAATAGCCTTATACTGGAAGACAGGATTTTTCTATTAGGTCTTAATGAATCAGTTCGGTACTTAAGAGACTCACATATAAACATACAGTCCATAACTTTTGTATAAATAATATTGACATACTCGTAGTCTAGTAGTCCCAGCCCATCTAGTAGTCATTTCCGTTTAGACATTCACGATATCTCATATCACAACATAGAATACGATACCATATATATTTTAAACACGTCAAAGCAAAATATCAGCAAAAATAAAAGAAAAATCTACCAATAAACTTGCAAATTTATCCAAATCTATTTTTTGTGTAGAACGAAACGTCGCGTCTGATAGGCTTATCGCATTTTCACGTCGAATGCTTTGAATGACATTCGCCGATAATATTCCATGTATTCCAAAAGTATTGTTGTGTGTAATGCACACCAGAATACTACGGATCGAAAACCAAATATGATTTGAATTTAGACTATTTTGTTGGAATTCTTTTGACATATAAGTATAAGAATAGTAATTCTGTAAACCTAACTGCAGCCAGAAATTGTCCTGTTAGAGTGTTTGTGAAACATTCACAGAGTACACATGGACATACACCCAGTCAGGTACAGTTATGTATATGGCTTGAAATAATATTTGTTCTGAGCGAATTCGCTCTCGTGATTGCTGTGATCTCAAACAACGACACCAATTTAAAAAATCATTTATCATTCATTCGTTTTAAAAATTGGTAAAGTGCGAGCCGGACTAGCGTGAAAACGTGAATAACATTTCCTTATATGATGCACTTCATAACAATTTGACAAAATGTATGCGTTTATATATATATATATATATATATATATATATATATATATAGTTATACTTTTTCTATAATATCTAAGATTATAAAGCCCTAAAAACATATAATATGCCTTATAAAGAAACCTTTCATTTAATGTCACAAAAAAAATAGTTTTTTTTTTAGAGTGAACACCACAATTGAGATTCAGAAAAAAATAATACAATTAGAAATATCCCCTCGTCCGTCCACCCCTGCCATTATTAGATTTATTTAAAATATTATTAGCTCCACAATTATATTCTAATCTATAGCAATATATTATATGGCAAGTAAATCATTTAAATATGTAACCATAAACATCGTCAACTTATTTCTGGTCACTGCTATCTATCTATTACACAACAATGACAAAACATACAAAGCTTTAGTTTAGATCCAAACTATTCTAACTAAAATAGTAACAATAAACCACGTGATCAATAAAGCGGACATAAAGGATGTTTTTGCGCTTTGAGTATTTATCACCGACCCAACTAGGCCCAATTCATTAATAGCTCCCGAGGGAGTGAGCTTGTCTCTATTTTTTCTCACCTCCACTCCACTCCTTATTTACGATGCCAGCGGGTGAAATTCTATTTATCGCACTAAAACACAGGTTAGTTTAGTGAATTTCTATGAATTATTATGTCTTTGACTACTTTTTGCTAGCGACACCACTTGAATGGTATGTTTATAATTAATATATACTAATATAATATAGAGGTAAAGTTTGTGAGATTGTGAGTTTGTGACGTTGTAAAGGGTAATCTCTGGATCTACATCTTATCCCGGAAATCATCCCTTAAGGGGGTGAAAATGGGAATGAAAGTTTGTATGGGGAAGCAAAATAGGAACGAACCCGAGCGAAGCGAGGGTTGGTCGCTAGTAGTTTATAATTAATATTATACTCGTTATGTCTTATAAGTAAAAGAATTTGATAAATTAGAGCTAGATACATACCGTACAGTTAACAGTATATTTACATATAAACTTTGACATTAATTTATAAAAAAAAGCTTAAAAAATCGAAAATATTACACACCCTAATACAAAAAAAAACTTGTTAAAAACAAATATTGATTATATGGGATATTATAAGGGATTAACTGATTAACCTGTTTATATTAGGTACTTTATTTTCCCTGAAATCAAAACACACAGAATAATGTAAAATTTGCAAATAATTTGCAATAATAAACTTTAAAATATGTACTAACTGCTCTTTATCGTGTATGGCTGATTATGTACAATTTTTGTCTTTTTATAACTTTCTGTTTACAGTTACTCTGTGCTTAGGTTATCAAGGCTCATCATTTATTTAAATAATGTTAGTGGCAAAGATATCGGCATGATGCGGTACACCACGAGCTTGGAAAAACTCAATTTCACATTCAACCCTTCCGTGTTTCCCCTCATGGAGGCTGTAGGTCCTTAATTTACTTTTGTTTATACTCACATGTATATTTTATCTTTTATCTATTGAATTATAACAACATTTAGACTCAACGAGCTATGATTTGTTTAAGGTAAATATTCAAGTTTCAGTCCCGAGGAGACTTATACGAACATAAGACGTTATATACTGCATACCATATATTTATAAAAATATAGGTTACTTAAATATTTTCTTAGATTTACGAGAATATATGATATTTCAAATAAAACTATCTTTTCAAATTATTTTACAGATCATCTCATTCATAAAAATCAATTTATTTTTTATTGATAATTTTAATAAGATAAATATAGCTACAAACTCAATGATATTTGACACACGTATGTATTTATTTTATTTCTTTATTTATTTATTGATTTTAGGGAAACCAACAGTACAACATTACATAAATAATAAATAATAATAGATAACACATAAACCAATGAAGTTTTCACATATTAAACAATACAAATAAAAAGTAGAACACAATGAAAATAAGAAAAACAAAAAGCTAAACGCTAAACTAAAAAAATACAAAAAGAAACACTGATTAACATGAATAATTAAAAAGAATAAGGAACCATACCAGGAGTATACCATAAATGGGCCAATATGAATAAAGTAATATATAAAATAATATAACCGTGACCTACATAGATACATTATATTATATCAAAATCAGTTCAGTACCTTTGTCTCCTCTGTTTGTCAACCGAGTTTCTTTGTTTTTGTTTAGTAGCTAAGCTTTGGTGCTGTTAAGGAGCTTTAGTGCTACCATAAAAAAATTATTATGTTTGACGACACGTTTGACTCACTCTATAGTGACACTACTTGTGCCAGCAGTCGCGGGTTCGAGTCCCCCTGGGGGCATCCATTTGTATGATAAGCTGATGTTTGTATACCATGGCTGATGTTTGTATACCATGTTTGTATATCATGGGTGTTTATATTTATAATATGTATGTATTTAAAGTTATATATGTGTAGTGTATGAAGTATCTGGTATCCATGGCACAAGCCTCGTAGCTTACCACGGAACTAGATGGTGCTGTGTGTTAATATTCCAACATATTTATTTAATTTCGACCACTGGCCAAACTTTAGTAAAGATAAATAAGCTAACTAGAATACTAGGAATAATTTTAAGTAAAACAAAGCACAACAAACAATACAATCCATCGCAACTACTGTGCCAAATTTAAAAAAAATCTCATATATTTTTAAAGTCGAAGTGTATCGTTAAGCCAGAACAGCGAACAATGAAAAACGTTGATGAGGTTTTAAACTAACTTAGTAGTTTTGTATTCGAAACTTGTAAAATTAATCCGCACTTTGCTTCTTCACGAATCGTTGGGATCGGGAAAAGAGTAATTTTCTTTTAATATGCTTTTTTAGATATTCGTCTTTTTTACTATAAAAGCTATTATACTCTGCTTAACGTATAAAGATAACGTATTTACGTATAAAGATAAAGCTAAAATAAAATTAAAGTATTTGTTTAAGGGTTTTTCTTTGAAAATAACAACGCCTTAAAAGATTTTTACTATAAGCTATTACTATTTTGAGTGCCAACTTACGAAAATTTTCTTAAACTTTGATTTTAAAATACAACATGTCCAATAAAAGCTCATGACAAGCTTTTTTATTTGATAAATCCTATTATACTCTTGTTTGTTTTTTTACCTCATCTTACTCTACATTATGTGTATAAACTTTCATTCCCATTTTAAACCCCTTAAGGAACGATTTCCGGGATAAAAAGTATCCTATGTCCTTCCCAGGATCTCAAACTATCTTCTTACTAAATTTCATCTAAATTGGTTCTGTAGATCCAGGGATCACAAACTTTACCTCTTTGTAATATTAGTATATGCATATGTATGTTTATATATATATATATATATATATATATGTCGTGTTATCCATATACTACGAACATCATCTTTGGTGGTTACTCATCTTGTGGGCGTTATCAGGGCTCAAATAATAAAGTATTCAGTGCTCCATACACAATTTAATCAGGGAAGTCACAATGTTATAAACTTGAAACGGTAATTCTAATGATTTAGAGCTAGCGGGTTCACAGTCACCGATCATCGACTTCCAACTACAATATCAAACATAACTCTCTATGATCAACCGACTTTACTACACCACGTATCTGCAAAGAATGTCGTGATGGCGTCTCGACCCCGCTCGAGACTAAATCTCTGCTCTAAATTCAAAATAAGCTATAACAAGTAAATTAAAGAACATAGTGACTTTAAACAATAATAAGGTTTCATAACAGAAAAAGGTAACTAAATCCTCCTCCGTCTCGGCCGTCCTGCTGTTCACACGCCCTCGGGTGATCTTGTGGGGCACTCATCACCGCTATTTCTTCTACCACGGCCGTCCTGCTGTTCACGCGCCCTCGTGTGATATTGAAAATCGATCTATAGAAAAAGTAACATTAGCTCGGCTATTCCTGACCAAATAACTGACCATGGTGGCCAATCTTACTAATACTAGCCATCGGTGCAGTAGATATTTAGTGCAAAAGTGTACTTAGTACAAACAGACACCCTCAAATTCCAATGTACCTAACACAATGAGTATTGGGTAAATGTTTAGCTTTATATGCTAACAATAAAGAGCGATTCAAATCATATTCATTCTCCCATTGTTTTCTTTGAGACAAATTTCTCAAAACTTAATTTTTAAACTGACTGAAACCCTAAAGACTATACACACAACTTACGTATCATTTAGTACAAGTTACAGAAGTAAGTGTCTCATATGTTAATAAAGTTAAGTCGGTGCCTTTCAAATCAAACGATGCGATACAACCCAATCGATGCCACACAGACAACTCTCGCCATTCAGGCTACATGTGCCACATAGGTTACTTTTGCCACACAGGCAACTCTCGCCACTCAGGCTACATTTGCTACAAAGACTCGTCAACGCCAAATAGGCACCCCATTGTCTAAATACCACCTTCCACCATCGTCGCACAGCAATATCAGAATCATACAGCCTCATCGTGCTACTTCGGCTTGTCAATGTTACATAACTTCGTCAATTCAGTCACCCTAGCTTGTGCTACGTAGGTTCATTAATGTTAAGCTGCTAGATATTATTGGAAATAACTACGATCACAACCGTCTTTAATGGTACATTCGGAAATCACTTGCCTCACACACCTAAACAAAATGGAAACGTCTCACCATATAATATTCTGAATATTAGATTAAATGAAAGAGTCCACAGATATCCATTTTTTGCACAGCCCAAGCATCTCTCGATACCGTCTTCTTTTAGGGCATCGTATACGTCTGATGTGATCTGGCTTAGCGTAAACTAAACTGACTAAAGCAAGGCGTCCTCTTTACGCTAAATACATATTTTGAACACTAGAAACGAAGCACCTGAAAATTCATATTATTTAATATTGTGCCAAAGTTGTTATTACCATCGGCCCGATCTAATTATGTTTAATCTTTGGAACAAATAAGGACATGTGAAATCGGTATTATAATCAAAGATTTCTATCTTAGCCTGCGTATGAGAATGTTTTCGGAGTGTACACAAACATTAGTTTTTCGCTGTATCACCATTAATACAGTTGACTATTTCTCATATTTCACTTGATGAACTGCAAAAAAATTTTTGTTAGATAAAAACATCACTTTTATACCACCTCGATTATAGTATAATCAGAGATCATGTTATTTTCCCAATATATTTTGCAAATATCATCTTTAAATGTTCCGACGGGAAATAGTAAGCCTTTTAGTTAAATTTTATTTTATGAAAAATATCAACTCAATATTTTCACTTTAAAAATCCTGAAATAAAACAAATATAAAGCAAACAATTACAATACAAAACATTTTTGACACTCTAAAATTCTTTTCATGATTCGTAATTAAAAAGGAGGTCCTTATAAATTTCATTGAACACAAATATTTCAAAAATAATTCTCGTAATTTATCGATTGAATCCTGAAATAAACAAATTTTCCATTTACTTTCTAAACACATATTGTGTTCAAAAATATTTCTTCGATAATAATATCAAGAAAATCAAATCCAGCTAGCAACAAATATTTGTCGACGTCATGTCATTCCATAAAAATTAAATTGAGACATCTGATTATTTTAGTCTTTTGAGCATCTTGCATATATCATATCATGATTAATAGTACATCTTCTGTAAAACAACCCGCATATGCATCGCCATTTTGTGCGTCATTTTTAATAACATTTGACATCGCATTTTGCTTCAAAGTCTGAAAAAATTTTTGCAGCAAAATTTTCAAATGGCCGCTGTCATCTATCTTTGCCCTGTTCTTCGGGTATCATACCACTTCTGATGTCGTGTTATCCATATACTACGAACATCATCTTTGGTGGTTACTCATCTTGTGGGCGTTATCAGGGCTCAAATAATAAAGTATTCAGTGCTCCATACACAATTTAATCAGGGAAGTCACAATGTTATAAACTTGAAACGGTAATTCTAATGATTTAGAGCTAGCGGGTTCACAGTCACCGATCATCGACTTCCAACTACAATATTAAACATAACTCTCTATGATCAACCGACTTTACTACACCACGTATCTGCAAAGAATGTCATGATGGCGTCTCGACCCCGCTCGAGACTAAATCTCTGCTCTAAATTCAAAATAAGCTATAACAAGTAAATTAAAGAACATAGTGACTTTAAACAATAATAAGGTTTCATAACAGAAAAAGGTAACTAAATCCTCCTCCGTCTTATATATATATATATATATGTATGTATATATACATATATATATATGTATGTAGAAAAAGTATTTATTATTATTAAGTTTTAAAAATCCACGGTCATTATTTTATTTTTATTTACAAATTCAATAATATATAATTTGAAATGTCAATTACGTACTGAACATTTTTAATTATATAAGGAATTGAAAAAAAAATAGATAATGTTTATAAACTTGTAAGTTAGCCTATTTTAAGACAAAATTATGACTTACGTAGGCTCAGTTCTTTTTCTTTATCCTGTATGCGTTCATGAAAATATCGTATAATAAAATGTTATTTCATTGTGAGTGTATTACTGGATAAACTATAAGATAATAGTTTTAAACTGTTAAACTAATCCTAAACAATAAATAAAGGCACAGCGAACTATAAAATAACCGCGAGCGCGATGTAAAAGCCGCTACATGGTCCTAAAATATTTATTTTAGGCCTGCTCCTGCACTGGACAGTAATAGCCAATTACATTACTTTATGCAGTGTTGTGAACAAAAATATTTTTTTCCTTTTACATCCTCTATATGTAAATTAAGAGAACACAGACTGCGACGTCTAAATTCGAACAACTCTTTCGCGGTTGTTTTTCTGGACTTGGTTCGATCGAAAACGAAAAATCTCTCGGTACTTCAAATATACAAGATTGATAAACTAACTGAGCTGTGTGACGTATATGAACAACACAAATCTATGTAAGTAATAATCTCGTATCGTAGCACAATGTGACTCTATTATCTAGATATTATGTTATATTACACAATATAAAGGCTGTGGATTTGATAAATTATTGTTGAATCTTGATTATAAAAATATTTCTCATTAGATTTAAGAGTAAATTATTAAAATGTATAATATAAGGCTCTGCAACATCCGACAATCGGAATAAAAAGGGTTGAGGATCTGTTCAAGTTAGTCTTGTAGGAGGATGACTGCTGACTTTCAGTAATGGAGAGTAACTTGAAGAAGAAGAAGAACAATATTTCTCTCAAAATCTGAATAATCCAGTTTGAAATGCAAATGTACAATAAATTAATTTCATCAGTGAGTGGGCGTGGCGCCAAGCATTGTTTCAACTTTGCAACACTGTTCACAAAAACAATGATCCTATTAATCTGCCAAGAAACGTTTCATTAGTAACTCACAAAGTGAATTTTAATGCAACTCCTCTGTTCGAGGAAGGTTCGAAGTTTAGCCAACTTTTTTTGTCGGCAATCAGAGCGAGTTTTTCGTTCAAGCGTGGACTTGCAAGTTTCAGTTTGTTGCACAAAGTGAAGCACGTTTCGCACGTTTTTGCGTCCCCAATGGACTGTCAGTAGTGGGCTATAAACTAATTTTATCAGGGAGGCACTAAAGTAATATTACTTCTATTCAAACAAAAATAAATGAGCTTTACTTACTAATAATATAGATTGTACATTGTGTTTGTTTGTTTCTTTCATTTAGCAACAAAATAATGAATTCGCGTGATTTTTATGTATAGAGATCGTTCTCTAGGTAACATCTTTAAAATGACATAAGTGGCTTATGTCCTGAGAGTTTAAACGACTATTATAACTTAATAATTTAGTTCCAAATGAACTTACTTCCCCTCTAATTATAGTACACTAAGTTTGTTTCAATACTATCTATTAGAAACCACTGTAAGCTTAATAGTATTGGTGCCATAGTTCATTAGGTACTAAGGGACTGACAAAGACGTTCGAATTAACAAGATGTTGAGTTTCAATGGACTGAGTAAATACAAAGTATACTACTTAATAGCAACTAAGATGCCGGTATTTGTAAACTAAACTTGAGCTTTCATATATTATACTAGCAACATACTCTCGCTTCGATCGAGTGCGTCCCTGGGTGTCAAACAGTAGCCAAAATGTTACTACATGTCAAAGTCGATTTTATCGTAAATTCCATCCAAATCCGTCGTCCGTTTCAACGTGAAGGAGTAGCAAATATACACACATATACAAATACTTTTGTATTTATAGCATTAATCTAATTTTATTTTATTCAAATACTAGCGACTCACCCTCGCTTCGCTCGGGTTCGTCCCTGGGTTGATTCCCCATACAAACTTTCATCCCCATTTTCTCCTATTTAGGGGATGATTTCCGGAATAAAAACTATTCTATATCCTGTCCAGGGTCTCAACCTATCTGCTAATATGGGCTTAATACAGATTAACTTTATGTCACATACAACGTGAATTCTGTTTGTAAGAAAGTCAGTAAAGTTTGATAAAAAAATCTGGTATTAAATAATTTTAACGCCAATATTTAAACTTAATTCCACAAAAGCTTGATAGCATAGGATTTTGGCAACTGAAAGGTCTGGGCGTCGGGTTTAGGCAGGTGTACTGATAAAAAGCCCAATTGACGGGGATTTATGGGACAGTTAGATAGCCGATACACGAAAAGCCTCAATCATTGAAATATAAACCTGTAAAAACCGTTTAGAATTACTGGAATATTCGTATTGACATACAAATAATCACATGACATGTTTTTGTTATTTTTGATAATATTGTATCAAAATTATTCCCAAAACAAAACTAAAAATTATTTTCACCTCTAACCATATATTAGTTCTAAGATAAAAACGACGATATTTTAGCTTTTGGAATTACAAGTTCATTTAATTCTATGGAAAAACAGAGTAGTCCGAGCGGAGTTCTGTAATAAATGCACTCGTTACGTGCGTTACCGGTTGGTCGCTGGCGCGGCGCCCGATTAGCCGCGCTCGTGCACCTCGGGACCTTTGTTGGTTGCCATCTACATAACTATATATATGTACAATACTAACCTAAATTCACATATAGATATGTATCCATATCTATATAACTTTATCTATATAAATATATCTAGTATACATTCGTACTTAGACGTCATGCCCGAATATGAACTTCGCAAAAATCCTAGAATCCGACTGTAACGTCAGCTACAACACACAAAATAAAACATTAACACCTCCAGGTAAAGAAATTAATTAAAATTTTAAGAAATCTATTGTTAACTGACACGCCGGCGTGTCCGTGGTTGTGGAGGGATTAAAATTGGTCCAGAAGTTTAGGAAGAGTTCTGTGACATAGATACTTACAAAAAGACTATATATATATATAAAGATAAAAAATCAATTCTTACTTAATATTACTTTTGCGATTTTTTTGTTTGTTTGGCCTTCTTTCAGAAGCAGGGAAACGGATAGACGTAACTCTTGCATTATAATAACGATGAAAGGTCTTTATTTCTATATCCGTAACCCACTGTTTTTAAAGTTGGTAAAATCACTGCTAAATATATCAAATTACATAACTCGTATATAATATTATGAAAATACCTGCTATCCACACAATCTCACCTCAGATGGTAGTAAGCATAAAGTATCTCATTAAATTTGTTCATTCACCAACAAACAAATATAACCTTAGTTATTCACAGTATAATTTATGTATACTTGGCTTTCATTGGAGCAGCGTTTAAGTATTTATCGCCGAGTGCCACAATTTTCTCGCAATCTCCAGCTTGGAATTTGTCAAAACATTAATCCTATTAGCTAACAACTTAACACCGTCTCTAACATCTCTACTGTAAACTACTATCGTCGTGTTATCTTACTATAGTTGCAATAGTTTACGTAACCTATTGCATATTTGGTTACGGACTCGATAACGAGTATCGAGCAGGGTATATCGTAGTATACGAAAAGTCGAGAGTCAGTCGACTGCGGTTTTAAACATTGAGGTATTCATTCGCGATCTCATTCAGATTCTCATTTTATCATTGAAAAGTAAGTTTGTAGTGAATTTAATTGTAAGATCTACTGTACTTGAGTTCGCTATTCATTTTAAGGGAAAAGCAAGATACGACATAATACAACGAATACAATGTAAATGCTAAGCTTTTTTAATTTAAAATGTTAAATTTAAATTTTAAGAAATCTATGTTAAACTAGCGATTGGTCTTTATATATTTTTTTCAACTTTAGAACTCCGCTTTGAAATTTTTCTTTGGTTGCCGTGGCTATATCGCATATTTATTTAACCATTAGTTTGCACTCGCAAAGCTATGATTACTCGTACCCTTGCTTCGCGCGGCGTCCATACTAATATTATAAATGTGAAAGTGTGTTTGTTTGTTTGTCTTTCTTTCACGTCGAAACAGAGTGACGGATTGGCGTGACATTTTGTGTGGACATAGTTGGAGGGCTGGCGAGTAACATAAGCTACTTTTTATCGCCGGAGATTATCTCATTCCAACTGGAAAACACGTTATAATACCTACACTCGAAAAAAAAATATTTATTATCAGAATTACTTGAAACTTGGTATAATTGCTCTTCAATAAAATTAAAGAAATACTTGTTATAGCATTTTTCGAAATTCATCCCATAAGGGAGTAGAATAGGGGATGAAAGTTTGTATGAAACCTACTTTTTAGAGTTTTTTTGGAGTTTTAGTGCGAGCGAAGCCGTGGTTTCTGCTAGTATTATATACAGCTAACTTTGGCATTTTTTCGTAATAACAGTAAGCTATGTGCTACTACAGATCGTACTCCATCTGTGTATTAAATTTCATTTAAATCTGACCAGCCGTTTCGGCGTGCAGGAGTAATAATTATACATAAGCTGAAGTCGAATCTACGATTTAACAGATGCCACTATGCCAGATGATCTTAAAATATATGCAGCACAAATATACCTACCCGTGTAAACTAACCGCGAGCCAGTGTACTGCGTAACGTCGCTTAATCCCAGTTTTAATTAGCCCGGCTGCAGGTGTTCATACTAAATGCACGCGTTTCATTAGAGCTTTGTTCGTAGAATTTTTTATTTTTTATTCAGTAATAAACATGACTTACCCGACCGCTGTTTCAACCTAACGTCGCCGTAGAATTTATAATACTAGAACTCGTTTAATATTTATACAAAAAAATTAGTCGGAAGATAAACCTTATGTTCTGGTAATGTAAAAGTATAAGATGGGGATGAACTGTAAACAAGTATAAAGTATGTATGTAGTAGAGGGCAAGGCGGTAGTGGGTTTGTGGCTTATTAGGCTGGTGTAATGATACATATGAAATTAAGACCGCCAAGAAGATCTTCTCATCTCTTATCTCTCATCTTGGAAAGTCTCTCCCATGACCATGATTGTTGTAAAGCATTGGAAACCTTGGAAAATAAAAAAAGATCCGCAAAAAAAATCTAAAAAGATAATTTTGTTTTGTCCGAAATCTCTACCAATTGTGAGTTGAGTTTTTTTTTCAAAAAAGAAAGATTTTTATATTTCCTGGCATAATTTATGTCCGGGCATAATTTCGTCATCATCTTATTATTCATCAAAATCGTCATATATAGACGAATTAGCAAAATTATCTTTTTGTTCAAAAGAGATTTATTCTGAAATGGTCCGTTGTAAGTTTGAAAATAAAAATTCACCCCTAAGTCTAGAAAATAGATGATAATTGACTTTTCACCTACTGAAACTACATTTTTTGTGTAAACGTAGTACACAAAAAATGTAAAAATTAAAAAATATATATTTAAACCGACTTCAAAAAAACACTAAGAAGTAAAAAAAACCTGATTGCTAGTTTTCATTTACTATATATACCTAATCAGATATTTTCGAAGTCGGTGTGCTTTGATGTGTATCGGCTGGCAATATTTTTACGTTTTAGTTTTTTTTATGTCAGATTTAATTTTTTCATAATTTTTTTTAATAACCTGTCATTGGAATTTAAAAAAAACACGGTGATATTATTTTTAAGTGAATTTGAAACGGCGAACCTTTTTCGTTAAAAAGTATTTTTATATCAAGAGCATGTAGCGGTCTGAGCTACCACTATGAGAATATACGTTAACGTTGCACAAATATGTACCCGCACGGAATAAGGTCTTGTATGTATAATATAATTGCGTAAGTACAGGATGCAGCCTCGCCGCTTCAGGAAACAACATGTAAATAGCACTGTATATAAATGCGGGTGTCGTGGAAAATTACTTTGCATTCTATCCCACGCCATTATAAAATTTAAAATGAAAACATTTAAGACTAGCATTGCCCGCGGCTCCGCCCGCGTTCAGATAACCAATGTATACTCTTGATGTATACTTTAATATTGCAGTTTTTGCATTTTTTCTCAGAAATGAGATAATTTCCCGCGATAAAAAGAATCCTATATGTTGATCCGGATAACCAGCTATCACCATACCAAATTTCATTAAAATCCCTCCAGTGGTTTTTCTGTAATGCGGCAACAGACAGAAAGACAGACAAAAATTCTAAAAACCATAGATTCGGCCTCTGTATCGATAATAATATTTATTTCAATAAGATTTTCCAAGAAATATTTAATGTACAGATTCAGCTTAGTTACAATAATTGTATTATATGCATAGATGAAAATATCTAAATTTACGTTATATACATATGCCGAATGAGCAAAGATAACTAACTGTATTCGTTATTTGTTGATAATATTTATAAAAGCAGGCGGAAATAATCATCATTGATATTTTATGTTTGTCACACATTTATTTTGTTCCATTTACACATTAAAGTAACTTTGTTTAATTTAACTTGATTTTTTGAAATGTGTATTAGCTTTTGGTGCAGTAGAACTTAACAACATCACTATATTAATCAATATATTTTTTAAACCAGTAAAAAGCTGGCATTTCATTCTTGTTTTGGAATAAATAAATACTAAATCAGAAGGAACAGAGTGCCAATAGCTACCTATACATACCTTTTTCGCTTCTTCTAATAGTTTTACCATAAAGTCATACTAAAGAAGAAATTACTATTAAAGAGTAATTAAGTACTAAATAGTCATAAATAATAAATAAATAAATACGTTGGGACATTAACACACAGCACCATCTAGTTCTACGGTAAGCTACGAGGCTTGTGTTATGTATACCAGATAGTTGATACACTACACATATAACTTTAAATACATACATATTATAAATATAAACACCCATGACTGGAGTACAAACCTTCGTCATCACACAAATGAATGCTCCCAGCGGGACTCAAACCCGCGACCGCTGGCACAGAAAGTAGGGTCACTACAAACTGAGTCAAACGTGTCGTCAGTCATATTAAAGAGATACATTTTAATATTTCTAACATTAAGTTAACATTATGAAATTGCTTCTTGTCATACTTTTTGCAGGGAAAGCTATGTGTATAACACATCTATATATACATATACATATAATAAAATTCTAACTGAGTCAAGTCTTAACATTATTTTTGAAAATCTTATTGAAATAGTCTTTAATAGGTAATTATAATCGATATAGAAGTCTTTATAGTTTTTAGAATTTTTGTCTGTCTTAGAGCGCATCACGAGAAAACCAAAGGACAGATTTTGATGAAATTTGGTTTGATGATAGCTGGTTATCAGGGACAACATTTAGGATACTTTTTACTGCGGGAAAATATCTCATCTCTGAGAAATCTATACCAACTACTACTATATAAAGGAACTGACACGAGCAGAGCGAGGGTAAGTCGCTAGTTGCTTACATTATTGTTCTTTACTGTAACGCTCCTACTACAAAAACTTCTGTTAACTTCGAAATTTTATACAAATAAAATAATTTTAGCAAACTAATGTTAATGAATGAAAATTATACCAGTTACCAGTTAAAGTAAATTTCACATAATGCGATAATTTTTGCCGAACGTGTATGTAATTGTAGATGTTCTTAGGCACTCACGCATCTCTGTTTGAACTTAATTTCATACAAAACGTGCTCCAAGTACGCTCGCTTGTTACGAAGTTATAATTAAACATTAATATAAAGGATCCATCTCGAACGTGAATGCGAAAAATAACATGAATAACACATTTATTCATTTTATTTTTCGTCTAAGTGAAAATACAAACTAATATGACGTTACAGATTCAATTCGTATATGGGGTAAAGTTGAACAAGGCATTATTTTAGATCCCCCCCAACGTGCGTTCACCTTGTCGTGGTGGGGGGGCTCAGTAGAAGTAGCGAAGCTAAGAAACGCACAGGGAGGTTGCCCACTTCGGTGGGCGGTGGGAGGTGGCCCTCTTCGGAGGGCGGTGTACCTTGCGGGTTGCTCCTGGTACTTCTCTGATAGCAGAGTGGACCTTGGAGCAACCCCATGGTTGTGGTGGTCTGCTTTGGCAGACCTGCCGTCGGGGCGTCGTAGTTGAATGCGTAAGCGATCCTGCGACGCCCCATTAAGACGGGGGAAGGTTTTGTTGGGTTTTAGTGGGTAGTACTGGCTGTATTACGCCGGTGAGTCCCACACGTCGTGCGTAAATGCATTTCCCAACGTTAAAAAAAAAAAAAGGCATTATTTTAGATTCATCTAGTATGATATGCTGTTCTTTTTAGAAAGAAGTATTCAATCGGAATCATAGTGGTTATATTGATTCCCAAATTTTCTTTTCGTAAATAATTTCTTTTATACAAATAAAAAGATAAAATAATTATTAGTATATTTAACTAAATATTATAAACTTAATTTCATACGAAAACGTGCTCCAAGTGCTCAATTCTAGGTCAGTCCAAATTAACTCTAATTAAACATAAACATTTACATTTCCCTCACACAGCGATTCATATCGTATTGTTTGAGCTTGTGTCCATTTCAGCTTATGCTTACATACAGCCTACAGGCCTCAATAACTGCATTGGGGTGAGCATATTATAATTTAAACTATTAGCAATTGATTATGTCATACTAGCGTTTTCCCGCGGCTTCACACGCGTAGTTCTATTATGTATTACTATATCTTTAAAAATTATAGCTTATGTGTTATCCTGATGTATAAGCGATGTTACTGTAGTTTCATCAAAATCCGTTCAGTAGTTTTAGGTGAAAGAATAACAAACATCCATCCGTCAATCCATCCTCACTAACTTTCGTGTTTATAATAGATACTTGACAAAAACACATCTATCTCACGGGAACCATACATTTTCCCGGGATAAAAAGTAACCAATGTGCTATTCTAGACTAAAATCTAATCTGTGTCAAACATCCAGATACGTTTAGTTTCTGGTGTGATTGTGTAACAAACGTCCATCCATCCAAACTTTCGCATTTAGAATATTTATGGGATTAGTATGGATCAGTAGGATTTATTCACTAAAATTTTAATTATCCTTTGACACTCATCAATACTTTTTATTCAATACCTAAATAAAAAAACTATGTATGTTTTTATTTACAACAATAATTTCTACTAATTTTTTCTCCATATAACACTGAAAGACAAATATTTTATCCAGCGATAATGTGTGGTACGAATACATTCTTACCTTTAAAAATAACGCTAACAAAATTTCCCCACAATGATTATTTATCAGTAAGGCCTCTTACAACCATATCGCCATAAATATCATTCCCATACAATTTTGGTTTGCTATTAAGAATAACTATTGTAAAATGTCCTCTAACCTTGATCAAAAATATATTTTTAAAACTCTAATAACGTCCTTGAAGCACTGCGACATTGCATGTTGAATGCATCTTTTAAAAAAAACTTAAATATAGACATTAAACTATACTAAAGAGATATTAACGACTAACTTCACACTGTAGCCGATAACGACTAACTTCATACTGTAGTACTCTAAATCTGTCGCATAGTAAAAAAATCTCTCTCATATTTTTCCATAACCGTCCAAAAGAAGTATACACTTCAAAAAGATACAGCTTGTTCATAATGAGATATTCTGTTCTATATACCTCGTATATCTATTAAATATAAGCTTCGTAAATATTACGGATCAATTCTCTTACAATAAATATACTGGCTAGAAACAAATACAAAATAAAATTTAACTTGTCCCAGCGGAGTTTAAAAATCGCTCCAGTAAAGCAAATAGGCCGCTAAATAATAAAGAGCGGATCGATAGAGCGTAAACAGCAGTTGTTTGATTTCCATTCTTGTGTAAATATAGGCGATATGTCCCGCGGCTACTATGAATACTTTACGCCAAAACGCTGTCTCTTTCGAATTATGATGTTTTATTTGTTTTTTTTTATCTTCTGCCTATTCATTGACCGTATATTTTTACCAATTCCGAAAAAAAAATTTCATTTCCAAATTCAACCCGCTTTTAATTTAATTTTTTTTATACGATTGGAAAAATCGATTACTCGATCGATATTAATGTAACTCGAGAATGTGTTAAACGCAAAAATAATGCAAATATCGTATAAAAGTCTCTAAAAAACTTTTCATTTTTATTCGGCTATTTTTTTATCTCAATTAATATTATTTTGGACTTTTAAGTAAAAATCCTGTAATGGCGAATTCACATTCAAGTTCAGTTCTTTTTGATAACTGACAGTTGAAAGCGAAAATGCATTACATTAATTACTCTAAATGTACAGCGGTTTCGTCTGCACTCTACAGCATATTGTTTCCACTTATCCATACAAGATACTGAAAATCTAAAGACGCCTAATGGACTATTCAAATTTATTGAACAAAGTGTGCGCTGCTTAATAAACGTTGTGGTGTACTTTGTTTTCATATTGTTTTAATATAATCTTATTTTGAAATATAAATAAATAGCGACCCACTCTCGCTTCGCTTCAAGTTCGTCACTAGACAAAATCAAATCTATTCCATCGCAACCGTACATTTTTCCGAAATAAAAATCTATCTCTATGCCAAATTTCATCCAGATCCGTTCAGCCGTTCTGGCGTAAAAGAGTAACAAACATCCATCCATCCTCACAAGCTTTCACATTTACATTTATAATATTACTAGCGACTCACCCCCGCTTCGCTCGGGTTCGTTCCTAGGTACGTTTTTTTTGAGCGGCACCCTAATTCTTTTTCTAAAATAAAAGTAGCTTATGTTACTCCCTATAACATCAGCTATCTTCCAGTGAAAGTCCCGTCAAAACCGTCCAGTCGTTGCAGAGATTATGTGGACAGACAGACAAAAATTTAAAAAAATGTGTTTTTCTTATAAGTACCGTATATAATTTCATATGCATTTAGTAAAACGCTGTTATTTTGACATTACAAAGAGACACTTTATTTATCTGTATAGATATATTGGATATGGATTTATTTTGTCATCGTTTATAATATAATTATTAATTATTTGAAATATAATTCATAAAACATTGTCTACAGCGCCCTGTACCTAATTTAAACTTTGACCCCTTCAGACCTTTTCTACTTCCTTAATTTCTGTATAAAGGAAGATGGTTCGTGTTATCAGAAAAGATATTTACATATTTTTGGCACACTCGTCCAAGTTTTACCACAAATTCGATTATTATATAAGCATCAGCTCTCTTTTTCGAATATTTCTTTATATTGTGTTCTATTTTCGTTTTCGTTTTATTATCTTTGTCGTGTTTTATATTTTTTATATATAATTCATTAAATTAAAAATAGCTTCATTTTCCCTTCCTTAATGTAAACATAACATGTATTATGTATTTCAGTTCAAGTTAAGATAACTATACAATTATTTTTTAAACATAAAAGATATTTATAATTCTAGAACACTGATTTTGTTAAACAATCCATTAAAAATAAATTTCAATTTTTATTTTAATTAATTTTCTAAATCTCATATCTAAAAAATAATATTTTTTTAAATAAAGTCAAAGTTCTTTAAAAAAATTACGCAGCCAGTTGTTTTTTTTTTCTATAAATAGATTTTTTTTCCCTAAGCCTGTTTAATTTTTTAATTAAAACTCTCTTAAAACAACCACCATTTCTTACATCAGTCCTTCCTAATTAATAGCAATTAATTTTCTAATAAGTATCATAAAAACATTTTTTTTTTTTCAAATAATTATAATATTTTTATTCATCGACTCGGCAGTGAAAATTTTTATTTGTCATCCATGATTTTTATATACACTTTCAATAACATTGACAGAGAGATAGTCTTATCGCAATATTTGAAACTTTGAAATAGGGCTCATTCGTCCATTTCGACACGACTTCAACACATAAAGTTGTCAACGCGATTGTTTTAATATATTTTTATATTTTATTTAGTATGTCCTGCTAAATTATTTATTTATATTATATAGGTAGGTACAAAAGTTAGTATTATCGTCAATCGATTTGAGGCAGCGAAGCGACGTCTCACCGAGGCGCTAACTTGCTAATTGTGTTTAACTTCACTAATAGGGGATGCCGCGGGTAAACAGATAGTTATAGCACAGCTGAGTTGTATAATAAAGAAGTTTTCCCTCACTAATCTGCTCGAGAGGTACGTACGAGAAAAAATTGATAATTCAGAATATACCTAAGGTTACGAATGAATATATTAGCGGAAGTTGTTTGAAAGTAGTACTAATGATAGAGAAGGTCAGAAGCAGTATAATCATATGTTATTTTTTATCCAGGTATGAAAAAGTATTACGTAATAGACAATACAAGAAAATCTTTCCCGATTTCAAGAGGACTTTTACTTGTAGGCATTATAACAAAGGTAGAACTGCGTGCTGAAACTAGTGAAATCGCTACCATATATAAGTAATGTTTTAAATTGAAAAAGTGAAACTTTTTCAGCATAATTTTAAATATAAAAACGAACCAACCGCCAAAATTCCCACTGAGCTCGAGCTTCGCCTCGATTAAGTACTACATTACAAACTAAGCCCGTAAAGTGTAAGGCTCTGGAAATAAATGACTCCGTAGCCACATAATCCGATCGTTACTTTAAATAAGGATAAAAATTAAAATTGCATTTAAAACTCTGTTTTATACTATACTTAACACTGATTATGTTACTGGCATTGCATAGATATGTCTTTGGGTTATAGTTTCTAAGCAATTTTAATAGCTTGTTACCTCTAGTAATTGTGACAGTTATTTTTACCCGCGACGGCCACGGAGACGGTATATGCGCTTGAGGTAAGAGGTGTTTGTGTGTTTGTTACCATTTTTCTCGGAAACGATTAGGCCGATTTTGAAACGGTTCTTACAAGCTTTTATTTAACTTGCAATGTTTGTTAATTGGTATGTTCGTAAGGGTCTAATCTTGCAAGCTGAATTAGACTACTTCCTCTTATTCTACAGAGTTGAAATTTTACATATTGGTTCAGTTCCGATGATAATGACTTTTTATGATAATTATAATCAGATTCAATATCTAAGATTGGCTCCAGATGAGGAAACTCCTTGTTCTAAAATCTACAATGAAGTGCTTGCTGTGTCCAAGGTTGACCTATTTTTAGTGCATTAAAACAAACTTGTTTGTAAAATGTGTTTAACTATTAATTTATTTCACGTTAAAGCCTTTCCTTATATTAAAACTTCAATAATAATCAATAATTCAATAGAGTTTAATTAATAAACATAATGAAAAAAAAATTGAACAAAAGCGATATTCTTACCCCTCGTCGTAATAACCGTTTAGTTTTCCGTATTTGGTTTTCCGATACAATTATGCAAAAAACTAACCTTCATAAATTAAATAAATAACGTCATATCGAATAATCATCATAAAATAGTTAATTCTTAAAACTAAATGATTAATGAATATACAAAACAATATTATCATTCCAAATAGGGCGCTTGGGAATTCGATTTCGGCTCGCTGCAAGTGTTTATATTAGACTTCATCGTGTTTTCCCCATTCCTCACGATATTAGCACAATTAACTGGCTCATCTAAAAGTCGTAAACTAAAGAATTAAACTGCCTAATTTATATATAACAACTTGTTATTGTTCGCAGTTCTGCTTATATTATGTTAGGCGGGCGGTGATAACAGGTAGCTCATAACCCCATGAGATCTATCTTTAACAAATTTTAACGAAGTCTATTCAAAGGTTTTTCTTTTGAAAAAGTAACAGACGGAACTTACATTTATAATATTAGTGTGGATTTTCTTCTATGATCTTCATTAAATTATTATTTAAACTACTAATTAACTATAAACTTTTAACCCTAAAAGACTGATAAAAATTAATTAACTTCATAGTTTTATATAACTCAAGCAAGTTTCAATTTTATTACTAAATTTTATATCAGACAGCTACACTCCATCTTATCTCGTGTTACTTGTTAGCGCGACACGTATCGATGTCTGCGGCGTCACCAACAAATGGCCTACAGCTGCCGCCTACAATCTAGACTCAGCTCAAATTGATACTCGCATAAAAGAACTACGAGTATGCCATTGGAACTTTTTTATCGCCATAATCAACATATTTTAGCAATTCCGATTATTTAAATAATGTTTATTTACAAAGATATTTTTATAAAAAAAATATTATAATTTTTTATAAAAATATCTTTGTAAATAAACATTTATTTTTATATAAATTATTGATTAAGATATTTGCTAAGATATTTTAGATTTAATATTATGTAGATAATATAATAGCTTATAATTTAAGTATCTTTTTTAACTTTTTAAAGTATGTTTATATGTTTGTAAATTAAACTTATTCTCACAGATAATAAAATGAAAATGACAGACAAAATATCCTTTTGAACCTACAGACCTCCACATTACTTTTGTTATCGTTCGTCTCAATCGCATGTTTTTCATGAGATTCCTGTGGGAGGAAGTGTTCGGAATGTTAGAGAACATGAACGTTTATTGCGAGCGTAACTTAGGTCTAGAGGGAGACACTGAAAAAGAGCTTATCACTTAGAATATGACAAGAAATATATTTTATATTCGCCGTGGCTGTGCAAGAAAAACGATCATAAAGTGACTTAATTACGTGTTGGTTAATTATATAAAATTATATAAAATAATACAGTGTATGGAACATGATTATTATACTCTTTTTTTAAACTTTGTGTCTATTATTAATTATAAGTGAGTTATAATATTATATGTTTTGATTTGTATATTATTGCAATACTACTTTAAGATGTTCTTTAAATTCATTCTTTTGATTGTAAGTTTTCTAAATAAATATCAATAGGCATCAAGAGTGCCATCTAAGAGCTGAAGAAAACTTTAATATTTTTTATAATTTTTTTCTCATTTATATTTATATATTATTAATATTTCGATAATAATAAATTATAGTTCGAAAAATTACTTATTATAAGTTCTTTTTGTTGAATACATAAGTGACATCTCGTCTCACGTATTCCTTTAACCTCTTTTTATTTTAACGTCTTCAATATTTAATGTTTTCCTTACCAGTTGCCAGCAATCCATCACTCGGGTAAGTTACTATTAAACGCACCCCAAGGGTTTTGTCATCTTGTTTCCGTAAATCATTGTCATAACAACCCAATGCCTTGACGAAATATATTTTTACATTGCTTTTGACGAAGATGTTTTATTTATAAAATATGCTTCGTTCGTTACACGAGTTTGCTTTACTATAATTATTATTGCATCATTTTTTTATTTTTTTTTAAATGACTTGATACTCTATGTATAGTTAGCAAAATCGAACTCCAAAAACTATTAATTAACACTATGACTAACTGAGGACGAATTAACTGTTCTATGAGATTTCATGTAAAAATAGGTAGGTATGTACTTGTATATAAAATATAATATTTTTTTTACCAAAATTGATTCTAGTGACGGCAGAATTAAAAAATACAATATTGGCAAACAGTTATTTTCTTTTAAAATAGCTTCCTTGCTTTCATGGAACGCAATCAGGACCTGTCGAAATGTCTATACGATGGTGTAACATGGAACGGACGCGTAAGCTTCAATTTTCTTTTTCCAACGCCTCTCCCATATCGCTTGTATCAGTATACGTGAATTCAATTACGCGTCTATTCTTTTTAAACTCGAGCTATAAATCCCGTTTTTAGACTAAAATCACATGTCAAACAGCCGAATGTTTGTTTTTAATCTACCTATATTGTGAAACAGATCTTTCATCAATTTTACTATTATAAATCGAGATTACTTTTTATATGATTATTATATTGGTTTATTGAAAAAAAATTATTAAAAAATGTAATAAATTCTAAAAATATCGTAGGTACCCTACTTGTTATCAATATTTAGTGTAGTAGGTACCTACTACCTACATATAAAATTTCTTTCAATCCATACAAACATCCATCTAAATAAAAATAAAAAAAAATAATAAAAATAAAAAAAATAATAAAATAAAAAAAAATAAAAAATCTAAATAAAAATAAAAATCTATCCATACAAACATCCATCTAAACTTTCACATTTATAATATTAGTAAGATTGTTCAAAATTGTTTGCAGATAATGCATATTTCTCTTTCATATTGTGATTTTTTTTACGTTGTCCTAATCTTATATTAGTAAAAAATTATGTAAGCGTTCATTTGTGCAAAACACAAATTTCCCGTAATTCTTCACTGATTGCTTTCAAACTTCATCAAACAACTGTATTTACATGAAGGTAGCAAAATGAATAGCTATATGCTAACGCCAATAAACGTGCGCTGTAGCACATCAACTTCTACACCGTTCGATGGAACGCCATGTAAGTAAATTGGTATGCATGGGTATTTGAGTACCGAGAGTATTTTTGTTGTGTCCGTTTCTGCGAGCGCACCTTTTTATTTATGGTTTTTTTATCCATTTTGCCATCAACTTGATTTTCAAACATATAATAAAATCTTAACTAAGCCGAATCTGTGCATTAGATATTATTTGGAAAATCTTATTGAAATAAACATTATTATCGATACCTACAGAGGCCGAATTTATAGTTTTTAGAATTTTTGTCTGTCTGTCTGTTACCGCATCACAGAAAAACCACTGGAGGGATTTTGATGAAATTTGGTATGGTGATAGTTGGTTATCCGGGTCAACATATAAGATACTTTGTACCGCGGGAAAATGTCTCATTTCTGAGAAAAAATACAAAAACTGCAATGTAAGAGTATACTTATATGTAAAACCTAAGTACCTATTTGATTTTTGGTCATCTGAACGCGGACGGAGCCGCGGGCTATGCTAGTCTTATCTATCTTACATAGAGATTTGAAAACTGCAATTTTGTAAACTAAAAAAATGTAGGTTGATACTTAAATAGTAAAAACGAAATAATTATAATTTAAGCACTTCATTGACCATCTGACTGCTATCCTTTAAATTTGTCCGTGAATTTAAAGGGCAATAGAGTAGTCCTTAATTATTAATTAATTATTGGTCGATGTCGGATGCAGGAGAAGGACAATGGCCGCCCTTTCGTTAAACTACACGCTCTTTGTTACGATGGTCGGAAAGACTTGGGCAATGATTAATGTTAAGTGGAATGTGCTTGACTGTTTTAAAGCAGCCGCTATTTGGGTATAAAGGGTCCATTGATTTCATATAATATATTGAATTTATTCTTATCCACTCAAACTTAAGGAAAACTATAGGCACTAGTTAAGATTTCCGTCTTATAGTGTCTATAATTTGAGTAAGTAGATTTTAGAGTTCTTTTCCTTTAGATTTATAAGGTTGTTCTCTAATACAGATACTTAAGTCAAATTGAAATTCTGTACTTAAATAAGAGAGCGACTTTAGCCTACTAGACTCGAGCCGGCTTAAACTTAGACTAAGCCATTGCTAGCAAATCAGGTCTGGATGCAATTTCATGGTATCCATCATATTATAAGTAAGATTCCACAACATGTTTATGAAATCTCATAACTGAATTCAAAATACCACTTATAATTGACTTCACATCACGACACGCATTTCACAGTTCAGTTAACTACGTAATGCGTGCCCAAACTTACTCAATGGAAACGGGAATCCAATAAAAAAACCTGTCAAATCCAACAGGCCAGGTGCGGTACAAATCCGTAATCTCCACTCTCTCATAGATATCTGTAGTTTGATCTGCATACCTATTTAAAAGTTTAACATTTAGTATTAGGTAATTTATTTAAATACCTAATTTCTCATAGTTTGTTGATAGATAAGTTATTTGATTTAATAAAGTTGATCAAATAAGAAGAAATAAAATTTAAATCGATAAATAGATTTCGATGAAAAACAAGAATATAAAGTAAACTAGCATTGACCGCGGCCACTGCCCGCGTTCAGATAACCAAAAATGAAATTCTTAGGTTTTACATAATAGTATACTCTTATATTGCAGTTTTTGTATTTTTTCTCAGAAATGAGACATTTCCCTGCAGTAAAAAGTATCCTATTATGTTGATCCTTATAACACACCTACTACGAATCTAAAAAAACCTTTATCTTTTGACGAAAGGCTTTCCGCTTTATAATCCATGGAGGAATGAACAAGTTGAACACCTTAATGCCAATCTAGGGCAAAATGACCGACTTGCTTTGGAAACGAAGGGCCTATAATAGGAGACTATTAACACAAACATTACAATATAATAGTATATCCTTATTGTGCACGGCAACGAATGAAACGCCCCATAAACGTATGGACGTGTCTCATCCAAGATCATCTGGAGCCAATTTTTAACAACACGGTTAAGCTTAAAGTCAGGCAAAAAGTTTTTGAAAAAACATTCGACAACATCGAAATTCGACTCTTACATAGAAAAGATATAATTTAATTCAAAATTATTTCGAATTAGAATTAGATTTTCGTAGTCTTTCTAATAAATATTATATAAGATGAACAAGTTTACATTACCTATAAACAATAATCTAAAGTATTGTGAAACTATTGTGAACAGTGTCATTGTATTGAAATGAAAAATCACGAAGAACTTAATATATCTATTTAGGGCAAATGTGGAAGTTCAAGTTGGTTAAAAAATAATACTACTAGAAAATGGAACGGTCCATATTTTGTAATGACATTAACGTTCCGTTTTAAGTTTCAACTTTCATCAATAAAAAAGAATACAGATTATAGAAATACTCTTGTTAGTTCTGTGAAGAATACCGAATATGTCAAAATTGAAAATTACGATTTACGAGTACACACCGGTGACCGGGCATTGTTTCGTAAAATGATTAACGTGAAAACGTTTATGTTTAAAGTTTAATTAAATATAATTTGACTGTGATTTAAAGTAGTGATTATGGTTAATCTATTATTTTAAGTTATTATCATATACAGTTTATTATTATAATTAAAAATGGAGCACATTAGGCAATTTGATTGGTGAGGTTTTTCTACTTACATGATTTTTATTGTAATTTTATATGTAGTGAAATACTTTCTCTAATAACAAAAAATATAACTCATTTTAAATACATATTCTTTTCACATACGCTATTTGTGCAATTCATTCAATTTTATTATAGTCCTTATGTCCTGTTTTTATTTTAGACAAATTGTTTATATTGAAATATTGAATAATGATAACATTACTGTCCATCGGATTATAATTGTAAGTTCTAAATTTCAGGTGTTACTCTCAGCCAGATGTATATTTTTTAAAAGAAAGTGACTTGGATAATAGTGTGACGGAAAAAATTCTTCGCAACAAATTTCACAATCCCATGGTCTCAAGTGAGTCTGAAGATGAACAGCAAAACATTAACTGGGCTGAAGTCTTTTCTAAAAAAGAAGATGTAATTATTAATCTTAATTATTACTGATTTTATTATAGAAAAAGTAAAAGAAAAATATATATATATAATATTTATTTTTTGTCAGTTTTCTAGAAATAACCGTGTATTTGTACCATGTATGCCAAAGTTTATGCAATATCCAAAATTATCAGCACTCACTTCATATCAACACTTCCAATGTATCAAAGTACTATGTTCGGAAAACCCTCATATTTTACCTGAAGAGTTTATGCAAAGACCTACTAAAAATGACTACAAGGTGTTTGAGGTATTATATCATTTTTGATCAATCTTATTAAAAAATCTTTGGATAAACAATTAACTTTGCAAATATTATATTTAATTTTCAGGAACTTAAACCAATATATGAAAAAGAGCAAAAAGAGTTCATAGAATGGGCTAAAACTCAATGGACAACAATACACTGCATACGAGCATTACGACCCAAACCCCCAATAGAATTTGTTTATGATGCTAGATTCAAAATGAGGGAAAATGAAATGCAATCATACCCAAAAATGTTTGACATGGCGGCACAAATACCTTTAGAAACAAGAAATAATAACTTTGACTTGGTTCTCAGCAGTGATTTAAAAAGTGTAAGTGGTTTTTTATAGTTACTTTAACATTTATGATATAAGCAATATTTTTAGGGTTCTTTTATTCAATTATTTATATTACAGGTGGATATTAAGTTACTCCCACAAATTGAATGCAGGAACATAACCAAAAAGCTCACCATTATGAAGCAATGTGCTATGCCCGAGCCTTGCAATAAACACCCATGCAGATTTATACTGCCTAGTAAGTTATTTACTCATTTTAATTAATAAATAAGCATTAACTTTATTCAGTAAAAATTTATTTTATAATTTTAATTTTTTGTTTTGACTTCATGTTATTTTTTTTTTGGTACAACTACTAAAAAGTTAAGCATTATTTTTTGTATATATTTCTGTATATAAAGCATGCTTAACCTTAGAATGTATGTAGATAAAAGATGGGGTATGTCACTGACCCTTAAACTATATCAATTAGATGATATATGAAGTTGTAGTGTTGACATTAAGACAAACACGTACGAGTAGTATAACTATTAGTATTCAGCTTTTTTAATATCCAAATATGACAAAAAGTACTTCCACCACACTACCCAAAAGTAGATTGCCTTCAGAACTGTCTTAAATTAATTAGGTACTCTCAAACATATATTTCCTGATGATATATTTCTTCAACTTGAGAGCAAGTACTAATAATATGCATATTAAAAGGTTTTGAACCTATTCCATTCTGATTCCTTAAAGCAAATTATATTTTAATTTGTCTAAACAAAACTACTAACATATTGTTTCAAAAGCTTTCTGTACAGATTTGTTATATTGTTCTTAGATTGTTACAACATTATTTATCCTTGTGTTTAAGATGAAAAAGCAGTATCAATCTTGCCACTAATAGAAATTCAAAGAGAGCTAGCACAGTTCACTTTGGACAATGATGCACAGTACATCGCTAGTGAAAACTCGCTCAAATGTTTAATGGAATTAGACAGGTGTTGGGATATCACTGTGTCTGTCGTGCCTGTCATTGGTCCTGGTAAGAGAATAATATATTATGAATAGATACAAACAACAAATATACAAACACATATGATTGCAAAAAATGTTAAATAGGTTAAAAACATAGTAGATTGTCAAAAAATGTAAATGTCAACATATTATTGATTTTTTTAACACAATATGCAAATTTATTTTTAATAATTTTCTTGGCTAAAATTCGAGATTGTATGTAGATTCAAAAAGATTACCTTCAAACTTACAACTTGTTTACAACGTTGAAATAAACCACTTTATCAGTATTAAACCAGCTACCTCCAGCACTGAAACTATAAATATTTTAAAACATAAAATTTATGTATTTGTGTGATAACTAACAGATGGTGAATCAACAAACGTAGTGGTGTTGGGAGATGAGTTTTGCATCAACAGGGAATCTCCCGTCATGAGAACTTACAAAGCATTTAAACATTTGTTAGAACATACTCTTGTACCGTAAGTTGATATTTTTTACTTTGGTTTGTTTTTTCATTTAATAGCTTTGCCATGGGAGGATATACACTATCCTATAAAATGACTTTTAAATATTTATATAAAAAAGTTTAAATCTTTTATTGCTTAAATTGACTTGTGATATATTAACTAGCTTGGTTTTTTTCTTTTTTTTAAAGAATTAATCTTATATTTATTTAATTTTTTTCTATATTTCCATTATTTATTTTTAGGCCATCAGAAAGGTCCAAATTACAATATAAGGATCTAAATGATAATGTAAATGAAGAATTACACAAAAATGTTTTAGCTGAAGACACAGTTTTGTCCTCCGATGATGAAGATGCTGATAATTTGTGTATAGTTGGTATGTAAATTAGTACACATAGTTACTTCAATCAATTTCATTAAATAAGTGAAACAACACGTAACTATTTTATTTATACCATTGACTACATTTAAATTTTTTATGCTGTATTTTACACCATAAATAAAACACTCGGGACTTAAGTAGGTTTGAACTCAAGACCTCTGAATCTATGGCATATATGCTAACCACTAGAACAAAGAGGCAGTCACGCTACTATAGTTTCAGACGATCGGAAAATATCCAATGAGTTATAAATAAAAATAATGTCTAAAATCATTTATAAAATATCTAAAAAATCGTACTTATAGTATATGTCATATGGTAGATAGGCAAATACTACATTATAAGCCTATTTTGACATTTTGAATAAAATTTTTTTTCCAATAAAACTATTTTATCCCACACCGATTATGTAAGATGTCTGAATACTTACCACCCAGCATTTTTCTTATAGAAATTTGGATATTTCTAAATTTTAAGAACTGCTTCTTGAATCATCATCATAGCTTAGTCTTTCCCGTAACCATGTGTGCTGTGAAGCATTAGAAACGTTGAAATATTTCAAAAGAAAAATAAAATGGTGACACAATATGAAAAAAAGAGCTTTTTTTTATGAAAAATAAAATATTTTTGAATTTTTCGAAATACTTATTTTTTTAATGTTTTTTTTTATATTCCTTAGAAGATTCTGAAATGGCGGAAGATATGGAAGCTACAAAAGATGAGAAGAAAGAAGGGAACAAAGAAAAGACAAATAATGTAGCTAACAAGTCAAATGAGGATGACCAAATTGGCTTTTACAGTTGCACTTGTAAAGGTAATATAATTTTTCGATTTAATATGCCATTTTGGTTTTAAACAATGAGTAATAAAAGTATACACCATTTTCTTTTCCTCTCTTACTTGTATTTTTTTTTATTTATCGTGATTTGTTTATCATATTACTTTCTTGTATTCTTTATTTCTTACACAAAAAACAAAATCCTTTACAAAAAAGGTTTGTTTTTATTATAAAAATTAAAAAAACACATAGTGTGAATTATGACAAATTTATTTTTTGTATATAATTTATCATTTAAAAAGGCATAGCTAAGTTTTTTAATTAATTCTTGTTATAAATATATATTTTTTTAATTTATCAGATACAATGTTTGAGAGACCGCCTCCGAGATCGTTCCAGAGGTGGCAAGTGAGAAACAAAACAACTGGCGAACACTTCAACATTGTTGTTCACTCTCCGCATAAAGTCAGGGTGAGTTATATTCTTTTGTGAATTCTTTTTCCATTGAAAATTTCTAATTTTTATTATAATGCTTAAGAATACTACTAATATATATAATAATTTATATTTGTGTAGAAATTTTTATATATATATTTTACAACCTTTTGCTTTCAATCTTTTACGTACACTTAAAATATAAGTATTACAAAAGTAATGGATTTTTTTTATAGTTACTCACATATTATTGTTAAGTGGAAGAAAAAACTAGTAAAAATGGGTAAATGCGTAGGTAATTCTTGAAAATAGAACAGATATTTCTTTATTATTTTCGTTTAATTCTTGTCTTATTAACAACAACAACTCAAAGACACTAGATACACAATTAGCGTCTTCGAAAAGAACCAAACAATTCGATATTGCGTGCTTTTTTAATATCTATTTTGTTTATTGCTTTTTGGATGACTAAATTAAAACGCCCGTTGTTTCGTTTAAAATTTGTTATGACAATTTTAAATCCTTTTTAATAATATCTTATTAAATTAATAATTCTTCTAGGATAAAAGGGGTGAAGTGCTGTTAGAACCCATCCCAGAATATCAGATCGAGCTAGGCGCGAGTGCACAGTCCAAGGAGAAGATACAGAGTCTCGCGTTGTCGTTGATGTTGAGGAAAAATGCAACTTTGATTAACGGTAAATAGGTTTATATATTTTCCTTTAACTAAAGGAAAGAAATATCTAATAATCTATAAATATGAGATCTACAAATATTTTTTTTTTTTGATTTTTTTATATAAATTATTATTTCTTTGGTTTATGGTAATTGCAATTATTTAATAAGAATTTTGAAATTCTGAGGTATTTATATGCTTGACACCTGTAATAACTATGAGTTTTCAACGTCAAACGCCTTAGTCTCTCCCATGACCATGTTCTAACAGTCCAATGGTTCTTTTTTGTTCCACCAGACTGTGCATGTTGTTTTTGCACTATAATATCTTCTGCAGTTGCCTAGTCGTGGCCAAAATCGATCAAGAAGATAATAATATAGTATAATATATTTTTTGTAACAGTGCGTGTAGATGGCGCCACCGGAGAAGTAGCGACCTTCGAGAATATGAATAGTGAAGAATTCAAAGCGAAACATGGAGATTTGACAAACGAAATAAGCAACACCCTTCACACAGCCTTCAATCAGCTGCAAGGGCTGTTGCCTGGCAACTATATACTACGGCACGAGGTCAGAAGTTATTTTAAAATATAATATGTATAATCGAACGAAATATTGAATAATATACTATTATCTATGTAGTATGTATTGTCTTATTTTTAATATAATAACTTAAACTAGATGGCAGTTTAGTCCAGCGTCTATATTCAAATATGAATGGTCTTAATTTTAATTAAATTCAATACCATTAAAGCTTTAATACAATTAAATTTCAAACAGTTCTATGAAAATTAAGTATTTTTGTCATTTTTTCCAGCCAAATCACGGCCACAACGCTATACTATATGTATCAAAACCTTCAGTCAAGTCCTCTTTGGTACTAGAATTTGACTCGACACAACTCGCAGAAGTGGACGAAGCAAAGAACTTGAAGACTCCACCCGTTATAATACCAGTGTTGTTGCCGTATCATAAGTAAGTAGAACTCCTTTGATTTTTTTAACGCATTTGGTTTTGGCATACCCAAAAACTAAATTCTGTTGTAAAGAGTGATGAAAGGCATGTCTCAACCTGTATTATAGATTTGAAATCTCGACATCAATCCCTTTCTCCGTTCTGAATGACCAAATAAACATGAAAAGTGATATAAGCAAAAAAAAATAATTCGATTTTTCGACAACCCTTGTTTGCTTTCAAATTCAGCATTTGTATTAAAATTAATTACCAATCACCTACTATATTATGGATTTTTATACCGTACCTATATATGACGCAGGTAAATTGTAAAATCTGTGAAATTATAAAATTATAATGAAATATAATTTCATTAGTAATATCACTGAAAGTGCTTAGTGATATTATAATATGCCTAAAATTATTGTCCCGTGATATTATAAGAAACTAGCGACTTACCGTCGCTCCGGTCGGGTTCGTCACTAGTTACGTTTTAGCGGTTAGTATAGATTTCTCAGAGATGAGATATTTTCCCGCAGTAAAAATTATCCTAAATGTTGACCCGGATAACCAGATATAGATTCGGCCTCTTTATCAATAATAATGACTATTTTATTATATGTATAGATTATAATTTACGGGTTTTACATTTCCCTGCGACTTTTACAAGACTAGCGACTCGCTTCGCTCGGATTCGTCATTCCCATACAAACTTTCATCCCCATTTTCATCCCCTTAAGGGATGGTTTCCGGGATAAAGAGTATCCTATGTCCTTCCCAGGGTCTAAAACTATCCGCTTACCAAGTTTTATCTAAATCGGTTCAGTAGATCCAGAGATTACCCCCTACAACGTGACAAACTCACAAACTTTACCTCTTTATAATATTAGTATAGATACAAACTAAGGAATATTTGACATGGTTTTCCCACAATGCCAGGTTGAAGAGGATGTTGCCGTGCGCCTTCACGCCGCACGAGCGGCAGCTGGCGCGCTCGCCGCGCCGCGCGCCGCGCCGCCAGCGCACGCCGCCGCGCGCGCTGCAGGTACGCCTTGTTGTTATAGGAATAGAGGCGCTTTTTGAATGTATTTTGTGTAACGTTGTTCTACGTGTTAGACGACACGTTTGGTTCAGTTTGTAGTGACCTTACTTACTGCGCCAGCGGTCACGGGTTCGAGTCCCGCTGGGGGCATTCATTTGTGTGATGAGCACGAATGTTTGTACTCCAGTTATATTTATAATATGTATTTAAAAGTTATATATGTGTAGTGTATCATCTACCTGGTATCCATAACACGAGCCGTAGCTTAACATGGAACTAGACGGTGCTGTGCGATAATGTCCCAACATATTTATTTATTCATTTATATAACAATCATCTGTTGAGGGAATATAGCTTGGCCCTAATGCATAATAAAATGGGCCGATTTTCGCGTAAACTTCGTTATGTATAGCAATCATCTGTTGAGAAAATGTATAACCGCCTTTATGCATAAAATAATAGGGTCGATTTTCGCGTGAATTTCTTGTGTTGCTTCGTTATGTATAGCGATTATCCGTTGAAGGAACGTATCAACGCCTTTATGCTATACATATTAGGGTTGGTTTCTGTATGACTACCTTTTGTGATAGGTTAGTAATGTATAGCAATCGCCGCCATCAATTAGTATAAAATAATATTGTCGGTTTGTTGTAAACTAATGGGGTTGGTTTTTCCATGGCTATCATCTGTAATATTTTTTTAGTAAGAGTCGTTCATTGGAGTACCCTACCGCCTTTATATCTAAACAGATAGATACGATTTTTGTATGACTTTCTTCTATGATGACTTACTAATAGCAATCATCTACTGAGAAAACATATCGCCGATTATTTAATTTTTTGTTTCAAAAGTTTTTTTTTTAACCGTAACAGTGTAAAACACGCTCACTCACAAACTTCAGCATTTCATCGTCTCAATGCTTATTTGTCCAAACGACCAATTCACCGAACACCGACAGCCAAAAAGCGACATGGTGAAATTAGCTGCATTCCTTTTACGAACAGAGAGTTGTGACATACGGGATGAAACCTTTAGCTATTTTTGTTCTGTTACGCCAAAGGAATTAAAAGGTATAAGGAAGGATTAAACATTTGGTTATCTTCAAAGTATTTAAAGTTCTTCTCACAGAATGGCCTCTTTTTTTATTATGTTTACTATGAATTTTATGTATTTTTAAGTACATACATATATGGTTAGTTGATAATGATGGTTCGAGTCTTGTGGAATTTTGCTTGTTTTGTGATTAATTTTGTGGTTGGGCTACATTTTAATATTTTTTTTTCACTTCTTAATATTTTTATTGTCGGCCATAATCAGGAGAAGAAAGCGATATATTACAACCTATTTTTATTAATTTTCATTATGAAGATTTAAAAAATCGTTTATTTACTCTGTTAACTTCAAACACTTCACATACATAAAGGAATTAAAAGCGAAGGAAAGACAGTGATTTGATATGTAATTAATAATGTAATTAGTCTTATACTTTCTTAGATTCACGCGAACTGAAAACATTTTTTTGGATAATTTTTTTCGGTTGTATTTACTTTTTGATTCCTAACGTTTCAAAGGCTTTTTAAGCACGAGGGACTAAGGTTTTTGACTACGAAAATATCCACTAAAATTAAAAGTCCATACATATTTTCGCAGTACATTATTATGTAGATATAAGAGTAGAGGGTGAGCCACACAATCTCTGCATATAATTTTCATTTCAAACTTCATTTATGTGTTGTGACTATATTTTTTTAAAACATTATCTTAGCTGTATCTTAATATGTCTTAGTAAGTTATTAATTTAATTGGTTTTTGAAAGTACTTCAAGGTCCATGAAAATTATTTGTCATATTTTTTACATATTTATTTATTTTAGCACTGTTCCTATTAAACACAAACAAAACGCGTAAAAAATTTTTTTTTATGTCAAGCAGAGTGTTATTTATCATATATTGTCATCAGACTTGGGTTTTCTTAATAATTATATCGAATCTATTACAATTGTTAAATATATTTGTCTGTTTGTCTCTATTAAATCATATTAGTATATTCATAAGAAATGTAGTTGCTTTGTTTGATTATATTATTGTATTCTCAGTAATTGATAATAATTCCAGTAATTGGCATTAAATGCAATTATATATATAATTTAAATCTAATAATATTGCAAATTGATAATGATAAATATTAAACAGTTTTTTTTTAGATTTTGCGGTACTTTAGACACCCCATTTTTTTTGTTTGTCTGTCTGTATGCGCGTATTACAAAAGAACTACTCAACGGTTTTTTAAATTTCACTTAAAATATCATAATGTTAAGTAAATTTAAAACAGATTGACCTTTCCGTGTTGTCGGATTTCATATGAAGGCAAATATACGCGCGAAACCGCAGGCATACGCTATTTATTATACTTATGTATATAAATAATATAAATCTGATTGTCCGATTGTTTGTCTGTATGTCACATACCTATAAAATGGTAAGTCAATTTTTCTATGTTACCTCGTATTCACTTTCAATGGAAGAGAATATAACATAATGAAGTACTTATATACATATATATAATGTACAATCGAGTGCGATTTGTATGTTCTGTTTGTTAGTTGGAGAGTGAAGCGGAGTCGGGCGGCGCGCAGGGCAAGGTCGGGGAATCCCACGCTACCGCCTTTTATACTTGTCTCAATGTTACAAGTGCTGACGTAACGTATAGTAATTAGGGCTTCAACTGCGTATACTTAGTACTGGAAGTGAGGAAATACCCTTAAATGTAGGTTGCCAATGCAAAGTGGCCTTAGATAAGTAGCGTTTTAAATATTTATTTGTTTCTTCATTTTCGGTATTATTAATACATCGATTTAACAATTTACTAATTGTTATTTTCACAAACATTTGTACTACTATGTTATTACTCGTAGAATAGAAAACGAAAAAAGAGTATAAATAGTTAATTTATGAAGAATATATATTTAAAGAATGTCGATATAATATTTTCTTAGATTCACGCGAATATTTTATTTTAAATAATAATATTTTATTATCGTTTCGGATTTTTTCGCGGATTGTTTTTGCGGAATTTTATTTTCGTGATTAAATACTTTATTCTTTCTTATAATTTAATTGAAATCAATAATTAATATTAAAAAAAATATTAGGCCATTTTTGCGTCGACGACCTACTTTACTAACCTCCACCTAGTATTGGGATAAAAAAGACAAAAACCGCGGGCTTATGCTAGATTTAAACGATATAGGAACGTTAGATGAAGCCCTAATAAATTTATAATTATTTATCTTAAAAACATCGTTTAACTGATCTATCTGTACACACAATCAATGATAACTGAACTGATTGCCTTAAAAGCTGCTGAACCCTACTTGAAAACTACTGAACCATTCATATATATATATTACACATACAATTTTATATTAAAACCTTAAAAAAATATGTAACTAGGTTCCAGAAAATAACACTTTCTGCATAGCTTCATTCAAAAAACAATTTTATAATGCTTTTAGTTACATGGCAATGAGGGGTTATAATATATATAATAGTAATATATAAACAGCATTGAAATATAGAGACAATACTTTTTAGAATGTAGGTCTGTATGTCGTAGTTTATTTAAAACAATTTTTAATTATTATTATATTTCGTAGACTTTATATAACTCGTTATTTAATCTTGTATTAAGCATATATCTAATACTGCTATATTGTTAGCGTCCATAGCTAGATGGTATTGAGCGAGTGAGACGGCAAATATTGTTTCTATCTCTTTCCACTCGAGCCGACAGCCTTGGTGCTTATTTGTTCAAACTACCTATACTTGTTGTACCTACTTTATTATAATTTTTTCCTCTATAAGATTATTTACATGGACCTATATATAAAATACATTTATTTATTATTTATTAAAGTATTTATTTATATATTATTGGCTTTATTAAAGTGAAATGTGTATTTTATATTAATAGAATTGACATTTAAAAGTCAATAATTCTGTTAAAAAGTCGTTCGTTAAACTTTCGTTAAATTGGTCGTTTGAACAAATAAGCACTGAAACGATAAATAAATTGTAAAAGTCCTCAATTTTTGGGCATGCGCAAAAGAAACTATTTTGTAACATAATGTGCAGGCTCGACATCGCAGCGGTTTCTTTATTAAAGGACTAAAACTTTTGTAGTATTAGATATATGGTCTTAAGATCGCTGGTTCGATTCCCGCACAAAGCAATTAAGTAGGTACTGCGGTGGAGATGGTCGTTTTTTTTTAATATTAAAAAACTTAAAATAGCAAGATGATCGTTTGTTTTTATAAAATTATTAGTTTTGTTTTCAATTATAGTTAATTAAAAAAAATGAGAACATATTATACTAAATGCATTAAATAATTTTCTGTTGACTGTAAATTTGTTTGTACTAAATAAGACCTAACCCGAATGTATGTAATACAGTGATGAACAATGGTGAGATCAAGAATAAGTGTTATATAGAAAAATAATTTTCCATTAATATTTTGTTGCAGTGGCCGAAAAGGAAAAAGAAGAAGAAAAAGAATTAAAGAATGAAATAAAACAACACTTAATAATTACAATTTGTTTTATTCAACATGTATATGTAATAAGCACCTATTTGCTAGAAATAATAATAATAGTAAAAAATAAATAATCTTTTTTAATACTATAATAACATAATTGTGAACGATAATTTTTAAACATTTCAAGCCGCTTCATCAAAATATCCGTCGAGCTGTGCTGCTATCTGGAATTAAAAAAAATCATACTTTATAAATGTGAGAGTGTGTTTGTTTGTTTGTTCTTCTTTCACGACGAAACAAGAATGACAGATTGGCCTGATTTTTTTGTGTGGAGAGTTAGAGGGCTGGCACGTGGTGTCCGAGGTACGAATTAAACATCGTCAACTTCCCAATTTCGGGCTGTTATTGAGGATTTTTTGACAGAAAGACTAACTAAACTAGGCCCGACCCGAAACTCGAACCCAGGACCTCTGGATTTGCGACTGTATATGCAAGCCATTAGACCACCAAGGCAGGAGGGCAAAAATATGGACCTATCTATATTTCTTCCTATACATAATATCTTCTTTTTCTGCCTGCCTGACATCAACCCTCCTTGGGAATGCTATTGTTTATCTTGTATTATGCACATTCGATATTGTTTTATTTTAAAACATTTTTTTTATAGTATTACACAAAGTTTTAATGTAAGTTTCGGACATATTTTGAACACATAATAAATTTTGTTTCGACGTTGTCAAGAAACGTCGTTTTAAAATAATTGTATACATAAATCGATACTATAAATAAATATCGATAGTCGATACGATATATAAGTGTGACGGGCGGGCACCTGCAGCGGCGCGTACTTGAGGTACTTGTCGGGGTGCTTGGCGAAGGGCGCGGCGGCGGCGGCGGCGTGCAGCGCGGTGTAGCGCGGCAGCAGCGCCTGCTTGTTGGCGCGCTTCAGCTCCTCGCGCAGCTCGGCGTCGGGCACGCTGTACGAGCGCTGCGCGCGCGTCGCCTCCTCCCACTCGCGGTTGAACGCCTGCACCGACACTAGTATATTGTAGCGGCGCGGGGGCCTAGATGCAGTTATGTGCCGTTCGCGATTGACAGAATCGAACGATCGGGTCGCCACGAAAACCACGATTCGTTCTCGTTCATTCGATCGAATTCACAACTGAATGTCTCGATTTTTTCGATTGGACGAGCGCGAAAAAATGCATAATGAAAGTTTCTAAATATGAACCAATGAACTTGTAATTATGAACCAATAATATTACTTTTTAGATAAACTTATTTGAATCAATCTTTTTCTAAATTATTTAACTGATCTTGGTGAATCGTGCGCGCTAGTTAACGTAAATATTTTGATTTTAAATTGCCTGCTTGCTTTCGGTTATCCATGATGATGGTAGAACAGTACCTACGCTTTTATTATTTTTTAACTTAGCACGGTTTTTGTTCAATTTTCAAATTATAACAACTCATGAGTGAATCAAGTAACTATCTGCTCGGATTTATTAGCTCGGCGATCACGTCGTCAATCAATTGAACGGGTCGTACGAACCGAGCCGTTTTCTAAACAGATCACTATTGATCTAGATCTTTTAAATTGAACGATTGACACAAACTTAAGTAGATGGTGTTTACGTGAGCAATATTTTTTTATTTAAAATATTTAATTGTAATAAATAATACCGCCATATATTGGTCACAAATGTTAAACACACAAGTGACCACCAATATAGATTATGCAACAAACTATAACATATTTTTAATACAAAGCTTACATTTCACATTTATAGTAGACAAATAATAGTTATTGTAAAGTTCGTTATCTTGTCTTCCTTCCATTTGACTCTCAAATCAAAACAATTCAAATTATCATCCCAACATCCCACACTATGTTTCAAACGATACGACCATTACAAATAAGTTCAAATCAATTTTTAAAATTTATAACATAGCTTTTAGTTTCTTTACAATGATGTCAATAAAGGCATAGTAAAATTCAAACCCACAGAGAGCTTATCCTTCAACATCTGCCTGTCCTTGTCGCGCAGCTTGGCGGGCAGCGCCTCGTCCAGCACCAGGTGCGACAGAATCTTGTTCCAACTGGAAGAACACAAATTATTATATTCATCGCACAATATCTATACCAATATAATCAATGTAAAAGTGTGTTTATGTTATATAACAACAAGTAATGCCAACCAACCTCTGCAAATACGCGTTCTTGTAGTCCTGTATCATGTCGCGGTAGTTCTTCTCGCAGTCGGGCTCCGCCAGCGACAGCACGTCCAGCAGCGCGCCGCGCTGGAGGCCCTGCGCGGACATATACACTAACATCATTTTTAACTAAAAAACATACATCGACTTCCAAATCTCTTAAAAATTCTACCCTTTATGGCGAAATGGTTTCATGAAATTTATATTATTTAAAAATACAACTACAATTTAGCATGAAAATCAGCTTCGTCTTAGTAAAAATTCTTGTTTTGCCTTTCGGCTACGAAATCAATAAAACATTCCGAGGGCCTAAATTATTGGCATCTAATCTAGAAACAGAAGTATCAATAAATCTGTTTTAGAAAAAGATTGCTCATCTTTTTTTTAAATGATAAAGAAATTTTAGAAATTATAAGGCAGGTCGGAGATATGCATATGACATTGATTGAGATATGCATGATGACATTTTAGCTCTAATTTCATGCATATATGTTTCAGCGTGAATGAGTAACAAACACACGTACATACAAACATTTACATATGTAATAGCTGTCACGATACTCACCTGTAACAAATAGAGCGTGTTATTGAGGAGGAATATCGCCTTGAGCGCGTCCGGGTACTGCTCGCTCTTGTTGCGCAGCGTCAGGTTCAGCTGCGCCAGCACCTTGCCTGAGAGGATATAATATAATAATATGTTAGGACATTAACACACAGCACCATCTAGTTCCATGATAGGCTACGAGGCTTGAGTTATGGATACCAGATAGTGGATACGCTACACATATATAACTTGAAACACATACATATTATAAATATAAACATCCACGACTGGAGTACAAACATCCGTGCTCATCGCACAAATTTAGTGCCCCCAGCGGGATTCGAACCCGCGACCGCTGGCACATCAAGTACGGTCGCTACAAACTTAGCTACACGTGTCGTTATCTAAATAATATCAAATAATAATATATAATCAAATGGGTACTAATTTTAGGGAGTATACACACCATGATGCGGCTATTCTTAGCAGATAAACAAAAAAATGGACTTATTCCCATAACTTTTGACATACACACCAACGGTGAATGTATCATGAAAGAACTTTGAATAAACATATTTTACAATAATAAATGAAAAAATTGACATATACAATTGTAATGCATTGTTATACACATATACATATTCTCAGTAAACTTTTATGATCAATATTAGTCGGTGCCAGTCCCTGGATGTGAATATAAATTTGAAAACAATTGTTCTTTTCAAAATGTCAATTTGCCTTATTTACATCGACTGTGTAATGTTAAGTATATAAAAATAATTCACAAAAATAAAGAAACCCGCAGGTTTCTAAGTAAGTTTTCGAAAAACGTGAAGTCCGCCAACCCGCAGTTGGCCAACGTGGTGGACTATGGCCTGATCCCCCTCGTATTGAAGGAAGGCCCATGCCCAGCAGTGGGACGGTTTTTTTTTTTAAAGTGTGTATGTATGCAATTCATTTATGGTAGAAGTGAAACTTCTTTGGCAAATATTGAAATTAAATTAAAACAAATCAATAATTAAATAAGGCATGCTAGGCATATCACAATCATATATTTATAGAATATCATATACGCATAAAGAATATAATATTATACATTTGTCAGACAATAACAATCGTTACCATGGCAACATGGCAATGTATTCTATCTCATTCCCTCGCCGGCTTAATCCTACATATTTATGTGTTTGTCTAATTCAAATTCAAAATATTTTATTCAACATTAAATTATTACAATTTTTTACTGGACGTCATGAGTCTACTACCAGTTCGGAAAGAAGAAGCCTCAGACCTGAGAAGAACCGGCGAAAGAAACTCAGCGGGACTAATATTATTTCATTAGTATTTTCTCTTTTTAGTGTCGCATTACCGTTTCATGGAGTTTACAAACAACAATTCTAAAGAAGTTTCGCTTCAAAAAAGGTAAATGCGAAGTACTCACGCATGTAGAGCGCGAGCATGAGCGCGTTGCGGTCCTGCACGGCGGGCAGCGCGGCCGCGGCGCGCGCGTACGCCGCCTCGCCCGCCAGCGCCGGCCCTGCAGTGCCGACCGACCAGTCAGTTATTTACAATAATAAAGTCAATTTTGAACTTATTCAAATAGACTTAACTTCATTCAAATAGACTTGTTATAAGCACTTTTGAATCATCAATTTACTTGAAAGAGTGTCCGTATAGTCAGTCTGCGAGGAAGCTACCGGTAAATATATCAAAACTATCATCACCTTAGTGTTTATTTGTTGAAACTAATTCATAGTTAATTAATTCATAGTTGAAACTTAGGACTTCAAAAGACAGTTTGAAAGGCAAGTATTTGTGAGAAACAAAAAAAGATACAAGTCAATTTATTTAAAAAAATGACTTCCACAGCAGTATTGCGAGTGATAGGAAGTGTGTGAGCGAGAGGGAGTATGTGAATGACAAGCACCGATGACGTGCACGCGGTCGGCGAGCGCGTGGCAGTAGGCGAGCGCGGCGGCGGCCAGCTGGTGCACGGTGCCGTCCACGGCGCCCGCCGCGCCGTCGCCGCGCACGCCCTCCACCCACTCCTCCAGCGACCGCACGCACTGAAACCATATCATTTATTACTTTACAAACCATTCATACTCTATGATATTTATGTAGAATTTTAAATTATCAATAAATGTTGTTGACTTAGCAAGCAGAACTAGCTGAATTGACAGCCCCACAATATTTTTACAGAAAGGAACATTTTCAGTTTTTCTGAACTTCCAAATACATAACATTTGCATAGACTTTTTTAAGTGACGGGTTTAAAAACATCTAGCATTTGATTTTTGAAGTTTGAGTAAGATTTTTACAATACTTACGGAATGAAATCTTTAGTTATTTTTGTTCTGTTACGCTAAAGAAGTATAACTTCTTACGTGTGTACATAAGAACATACACGTTTCTTTTTATTATATTATAGAATATTATATGTAGTGTAGACACTCGTATGTATCTATAGCCTGCGGCGACTCACATGGTGGTTGCAGGCGGCGACGATGGCGTGGTAGGGCGCGGGCGGCGCGGGGTGCAGCGCGCGCGCCGCGTCGGGCGCCAGGCGCTGCAGGCGCGCCGCCAGCGCCCAGCCCGCCGCCGCGCCCGCCGCGCAGCGCGCCGCCGCGCGCCGCGCCCGCTGGCACACGCGCTCCACCTCCGACGCTGCGCACACACGCACACACACTCACTCACTTGTTACGAGTTCCAAATTCAAATTCAAAATATTTTATTCAGCATTAAATTATTATAATTTTTTGCTAAGCGTCATGAGTTTGCTACCAGTTCGGAAAGAAGAAGCCTCGGTCGGACCTTAGAAGAACCGTAGACAAAATGTTCAAATGGAACTTTTATAATTTTATTGTCTGTTTGTCCGTTGTCATAGCCATTTGACTCAAAGATCGCTAGGTAATCCCGAAGCCAAACTACAAATATAAAATGATGTGACATTTCACATGCGTTACTGAACGTAAAGAAATAAGAAATATACACATATATGTATAATAATAGTAAAGATTATATTTCGTAATAAACCATCTAAAAAAATATTTTCAATAATGTGGAAAAACATTTAGTGTGTGAGTTAATTGTATCCTTAGTTACAAATATAATTAATTATAATGTTTATTTATTTAAATTAATTTTTTTTTACTCCTCTGTCTGTTGGTCTGTTTGTACGGGCTAATCTCTTGAAAATGTTGGACCGATTTAAATGAAATTTTGCATGGTAGTACCTTATATCTCCGGTCCACATTTTAAATACTTTTCATCCCGGAAAATTAAAGAGTTCCCATGGGATAGATAAAAAACTACAGTAACTTATACAGCTTAGTACACAAAAATTACTGATTGGATTTAAATGAAACTTTACAATAATATCGTTTATACATCAGAATAACAAATAGGCTTTTTTTAATCCCGGAAAAATGTACGGTCCTCGTGGAATAGATTTGTCTGTCTAGAGGCTAACCCGAGCGAAGCGAGGCTGAGCTGCTAGTACATATATAAAATACATTTTTTTCGGCTTTTATAAGTTAAAATGTGTGTACCAATAAAATTGACATTTCTAATATCTAAAGGTCTATAGTAAAAACTGTTTCGGTAAAACGATCGTTTGGGTCGACGAGCGCCGAGTCGTGTCTCACCGAGCAGCGCGTGGCAGTCCTTGAGCAGCGCGGCGAGCAGCGCGGGCAGGCGCGCCAGCGGCACCAGGCCCAGCGCGTGCCGCTGCTCGCGCCGCGCCACGCGCACCAGCGCCGCCGCCAGCGACGCCGCCGCCTCCGCCGCGCGCTCGTCCGCCGCGCAGTGCGACGACTCCGCGTCTGCCAACATTCACATCCTTCAATTCTCACTATTGAGTTGCATCACGTTATTAACATCATAACATCATATTTAACGCGATGGAATTCAAATATAGTTCAAAACTAATAATCCTGTGAAAAACTTTTAAAATTAATTATTTAAGTTTAAGTCTACACACAATCCCATGCAAAAGTTCTCCTAAAACAGTCACCAATGGTGTTTAGGTAATTATTCTGATTGAAATACATATACATATACAGCAATGTAAATTAAACCTTAAATGCAATGATTAATTGTTATCACAAAAAAAAATTAAAGGCGCGCTCAAATATCTCTCACTCGTGTGTGACGTCATCGCACCTCACCGAGACCGTCGCGTGGGCCTCGCGTTGTTCTGAATTATTTTGCGTACAACTGCTTCTTCTTTATTTATTGGTAGCGTTATTTTTAATTTAAAATTTCGGTCGTTTAATTCGTCGGTGTGACGTCACGAAATTTTAACAACCACAATTTTAAAGTTTCATTACTTTTTCGTTTGTTGACATATTTTAGTAATTCTTCCATATTTTTTATTATATTTTATTTAAAATTTATTTTTAATTCATAAAAATGCGTTTAACACTTCTCCATTAATTACTAAACGTCATGTATACCTCCCTCACGCCTAAAAAAGCCCTTTAGGCCACAGTATTAATCCACACAGTTGTCTTACAGAAGAGCAATCATGCGGCGCGCTAGTGAGACGCGAAGGAGAGACAGTCCGGAAACGATTTTAGGATTGAATGGTATAAGAAACTAATAATAACCACGAAATGGAACAATTTACTATTTTAACAACCCTAACATTTCAGCGAGGGGCTTATTTCGCTTTATCAAGGAGCACAATAAACACGTTGAATTCAGACTATATCTTTGGATCTACTCAATTTAAACACAGGTCTTTAAGTTGCTATCTAAACCATAGTAAATTCATTCAACCGTTCTACAGGATGGTTAAATGCACCTTGCACATATTTACAACCTAAAATAGTAATAATGACCCCTATAAAGTATTTATATATAATATACTACTTAATTATATACATAATTAGAACTTGTTACGTACATGCTTCATTAATAGACCGTCTCGGACCAATGGCCAGTCCAGTGGACTGTTCCAGGGTTTGGGACGCCTTCATCATTATGTTGATAGCTCGTTTCTCCAATCTAAATCAAACAAATATGGTTAAGACAACTGCACGCGTAACTGTATGCTTTACATATATATGTACTCGTATACACCATTCAGCCACTTTTAACGTCCAACTGCTGGACATAGATCTCCCTTCAATAAGGTGAATCAGTCCATATGCCACCATGCTGGCCAAGTTCCGTTTTGCGGACTTCACATATCTTTCGAACACTTGCTAGGTTTTCTCTGACATGCAGGTTTCCTCACAATGTTTTCCATCACCGTACGACAAGTGATAATTATATTGGAAATAATTTGCACATGAAAATATCAAAGGTGCGAAACTTACTGTAGCAAATAAAGCAAAATGTATAGATATAGAGGCCCTTAACTTATCATTTTCCTTCGTTTACTATTTATAGAGTCACATCCATCTTACCACCTTACCAATGAATAAATAATAAATAGTTTAGCCAGTTTTTCTCAGGTCGGAGGCTTCTTCTTTCCAAACTGGTAGTAGACTCATGACGTTCAGTAAAAAATTGTAATAATTTAATGCTGAATAAAATATTTTGAATTCGAATTTAAAGAATATATTTACCAACCATTTAAAATTAATCAAGATCTAAATGTAATTCTGTTTGGACTGTATACTGAGCTGAAGGGATTATATGGCTAAGACTAACTATTACTTAATATCATTGTATTAAAAAAATATAAATCTTACACTTTTTGAATTTTGCTAGTTCTTCTCTGAGTGCTGTCTGTGCGGTTTAGCATATTTTTATTTCTCTGAAAGCAAATTTAACTTTCGATTATCATAAAATTAACGCAACTTGAACGAAATTCTAAAAAAATCAACTACTCATTATTACTTTATAAAAAGATGGCCGCTAGCCCACATATGGCTACCATAACATCATACTGAGGATGCCGTGCTCATTGAGTACTTCAAAAATGGTCAACTCACCATTAACTATCAGTGAAGCAGCCATGGACCTGGACCGCAAGTAGCCCATGAAAGCGACAAGCAAGTTCAAATTCAAGTTCAAAGCCGCCAGTCCATGTATATCCAACATTGAACTCTTTGAAAGCAACACACTCGTTGTGGAAATTGAAAAATGTAAATACACACACACCATTAATGGTGAAGCTGCCATGGACCTGGACCGCAAGTAGTCCTTGAAGGCCACGAGCGAGTTCAAAGCCGCCGGCCCACGTATGGCCAGCAGTGGGCCGGCCGGCGGTCGCCCCGCGTCGCTGAGCCACGTCGCCGCCGCCCGCATCGTCTCTAGCGCGGTGTTCGTTGTCGAGTTGCTGTTGCTTACACTCACGCTGTCCACACTGGAATCTAATTGGAAATAATTATATACAATGTTATTGTAATATTTACCCCTTGCTTGTAATATTAATAGTTCTTTAGAAATTTCATTAAAAGAAGGAAAAGCTTGGTGTGTTATATTTTAAAGTTTTTTTTAAGCCTAATAAATAAAACAACACAAAATTTACATTTACACTAAAATTTGACATTTAAATAAATCTTTTTTCATTTTTTTATTACTACTATTATTACTATTAGGTGTTTTTGTTATTTTTTTATCTTTATATATATAATTCTTCTGTGAGTGTGTATGTCACTGAACTTCTCTCAAACGACTGGACCGATTTTGATGAAATTTTTTGTGTGTGTTCAAGGGGATCTGGGAATGGTTTAGATTCACAATTTGAATAATAATTTTCATCAAAAAAATTATTAAAAAAAGTTTGAAATTTTCAAATTAAAGACGTGTAGACAGGACAACGTCTGTCGTGTCCGCTAGTAGTTTTATATTATTTTTCGTGTCCTGCATTTCTGATGTTTTTAGCTTTATATAGATATACTTATATATGAAATAAGAACAATATATATTTATCACTTACCTTCCTCCAAAGCAATCATATCCATGAGGGTAGTTGGAGATAATGGTCTTGTATTACGACTTAAAAGTTCCTCAAAAGCATTTTCTAATTTCAGTACTCCAGTATTGTATAACTGGTTCTATAAATAATCCAAAGAAATCCCATCAAATGAAAATTTAAAATGTTCTATACATTTAATTTTTCAATTTCTTTAAATTTAAAAGTTCTTTACATTTAATTTTCTTTTTAATCTTCATAAGATTTACATAAACATATTTATTTTTTATATAAATTTTCACTTTATGCCATGAATACAATAAAACTTATACTTACAATATTCTCTAATTCAACACTTTGAGGATTATTTTTGTTGAAATAATTTTGAGCTTCTTGTAATTTATCGAGAGCCTGAAAAAAACCAACACAGAGTAAAATAGCACTGACATTTTATATTTATTCTTTTGTAACAAACAAACCTCCACATATATGTTTAGTGTTTCTGTAGAACTTGTATGAGGTCCAGCTTGTATAAGATCCACTAGCTCTCTGGACACCATATAATAATTAATTACATGGTCTAAAGCAGTAACTGTACGTTCCATATCTAGAATTAATATTTAACAATATTTAAATTGTACAAAAATTAAAAATGTTTCATTAATTTAAAATTTTACAAGATCATAATTTAAAATATTGAAATAGTACAGATCAATTCTATGAATACCACATAAAATTAGCTTATTTTTAAAAGACAATTTAGAAAAAGCTAGAATTTGAAAGTTATTAATGTGTGTATGTATACTTCTTCACAATATAAAAAAGGTCAAAATAAATTCAAAATAGAGATAGCTTATATTAAAGATAAACTAACACATTGCTGTTTATCATACTTTCCACATAAACACAAAGATGCACACAAAAAGTATTAGGTAATAAAGTTTAAAAGAACTTACTGTGATGTATTTGCTGAAGTCTAGCTGTGTCACCATATAAAGGTAGAACAGCAGTCTCCAGCTGTTGGAGTCTCTGTTCACAGGCACCCAATACATTACATACATCATTAGCGAGCGTTGAACTTTTCTTTGCTGCCGCCTTTAATTCTTGCATGTTCGTCATTTCCTAGTGAAAAGTACAAGAAACGCCCCCAATTAATCAGTATTTATGAAGTATGAAAATATATAATTCCATAAAACACTTGCTTAGTGTAATTAAAATAGACATCAGTTATTTGTATAAATATCAAATTTAAAATTAAATAGAAGTGATTACCCTTTTCAGCTTCATTTCGATTTCGAATTTCTTCTCCACAGCATACATTTTGATATTTTAAATTATATTAATTTTTAAAGGGAAAATTTAAATTTTCTTATTATAAATTGTTATGATAGCGCACTAACACACACAAAAAGAACACGGAAACGGGAAATCAAACATAATTTTTATGAATAAAATTCATAAAAACAAACTTTGCAGCTTACTCGTAGATTTATTAAGATTGAATGTGACAGTGACAACTGACAAGTAACAACTGACAGTTGACATACTTTAAAAAAATGCAAAATGGGGAAATTTTTTTCGAAAGGAGGGCGCCACACGTATGGCCTACATTCTGTCTGAGGTTAAGCAATTTATTGTAATCCCTTTTATACCTGGTTTTCTAGTTCTATTGCGTTCGCATCTTACCTATGCAATATATTGTACCTGGAAGTTAAACCAGCTGAAGGAAGAATTGGGAAGGAGATGTGCATTCTGCGGTGGTCCGGAGTCTGACTGATTGATGAATCAAATTGAAAGTTCAAAGTCGTGAAATTTGGAAGACGTATTTCTTATATGATGTAGGCAGCCCATAACAAAAGATTTTTCAAAATTCATCCCCTAAGTACAATATGTAGAGGATTAAAGATTGTATGAAACTCTGTCATTATTAATATGAAATACATAGAAAGTGGTGTTTAGCTTTAATATAAAAAATAAGAAATATATTTATTTAATTTTTAGCGAAATTCAACCCTTAAAGGGGTAAAAGAGGGTAATAAAGTTTATATTAACAAAGAATTATTTATGATCAGAATTACTTGAAACTTGGTATTAATGTTATTCAATACAATGAAATAAATACGTATTTTGGCATTTTTTTAAATTCAATCCCATATAGGGATAAAATGGAGGGAGAGGGGGAGGTGTAGGGGTAAAAGTACAAAAAAAAATCACCTGTAGACGATATAAAAATTTTAAAAACACTTTCTGCAAAGTGATGTCCACATAGCCTTAAATATAAAAATCGTAATTTCGCCTATTTTGGTCGTCTTATTGCTTTATCCAACATTTTCTTCAGTTTTTGTCTTTTGGGAACAAATAATATAATTATCATTTTTTTTGCATCCTGGCACTGCACACTTTGTCATTTTAATTAAATTTTAACTAAAATAAAAAAAACGTCCCCTCTATACTTTACAATAAACCGAGGATCATATTGATCGTGACATCTGGCGGGAGAAAAATCAAATATCTTCCCCATTGGAAATAATTTAAATTTAGAAATGTGTTATAGCGAATACTTATATTATAAATATAGACCCTGTAAAAACCCGTATAAAATCTTTAAGATTAAATATAGAACAGTAAAATTATAATATTGCAATCTATATTTACTATAAACAATGTCAAAGTATCCGATCTAGTTTATGATGACGTGACGTACAACGTCGAAACGTGGCTGACGTTCGCTGCTTTTACTTGTCACTTTTCATTAACTCTGCAGTGAAAATTACGGTTTTGTTATTTCATATTTGTAGGACAAATATTCAATACATCGTTATATTTTCGTGTCAGTGCAAACTTATTAATTAACAGTACGTATTAGTGCTCCTTAATTTTTATATTTGTATTAAACATATATTTGTACTTTAAAAGGTGTATTTTAACTAAAAATAATTTTACTTTCAGAAATGGACCAAATCGCTAAGTTTGTGGAACCTGGTAAGCAGTTCGCCAAGGATTCTATCCGATTAGTCAGAAGATGTACAAAACCAGACAGAAAAGGTATATATATTTTATTTCTAGTCTAATTGGATTTTTCCGGAAATGGATCATATTAGATTGATAAATCGTTGTGTTGGCAAAGTGCAGCCAATCTCCAAAATTCTGAGATCAATTATTTAACCTTCGTGTTTTAAGTATAAATAAAAGTAGAGGTACCATTCATTTAGAAAAGCATATAATTTCAGTTGTTTAGCTGTCAAACTTAGACACCAGCTGTTTTGGCATAGGAATATAGTTACAATTCTATTTTAAAAGTTCACATTTCCACTGCTTTGTAATTAGTTAAATTACATCTTGCAGCAACATGCAATGTAATTTTTTTTAATTTATTTAAAAAAATATATTTTTTAAAATTTTTAATTCAAGATAGTATGAAAATAACTATAGTTGTTATCATTTTCATTTTATTTATTTTTTTACTTTTAAAAATTGTATCCTTACAGAGCTTTTCTATTAATTTCAGAATTCCAAAAGATTGCGATTGCCACAGCTATTGGTTTCTGCATCATGGGTTTCATTGGTTTCTTCGTCAAACTCATACACATTCCAATCAACAATATAATTGTTGGATCTTAAAACTAGGCTAGTGTAGTTGTATGTTATCTTTAAGCTCCCAATGTCTAATTTAATTCTCACTTTCATTGTTCAACAAATTTTATTAGAATAAATTATTTCTATTTCTAAGTATTGTTTCAATTAATATTTATGCAATATTGTAATATTTAATCCCTAAAGATATTTACAAATTTTATATTATAAAACAATGATTTAAAAATAAAAAATAAAGCAAGTAATAATTTTTTTACATAAAATTATTTTACTAATTGCTTTTTTTAATGTATTTATATTTTCACAGTATTTATTATTATAATGTGATATTTTATTAATGCTAATACATCTGTGATCTTTGCAATATTTTAAATACATTATTTGTTCATCCTGCAATAAAATTATTTTTAAGATAATGAAATTCAATTAGATCAATAAAGTTAAATTATATAAGCACTTTTGAATCGTCAATTTAGTTTAAAGAGTGTCAGTGTAGTCAGTCCATGAGGAAGCTACCAACGGGTCGGAAATCAGTTTGCTGAGAAGAGCCAGCCAGAATCTCAACAGTTGCTCTAATGTAAACAATATATTGAGAATTGTCTTTTCTAGTTGAATTTAGTTTACCAAAATTAGATAGTACTCATAGCTCAATATATTAAATTATAATATTTATTGTAAATGCTATCATCTGTTAGTGTCAATTTTTTGTACCAATATTTTAACTAATATTTATAATTTAGTTTTTATTTAAGATTATCACCCTAGTACAAAAAAATAATGATAGAGCACTCCAGCCATTTGATGTTAATTTTTGGTTCAATCTTTCACAATCACATATACCAAGAAAAAATAATTGAATGTGTATTATATAACACACAATACAAATTGCTGTTCTAGTTCACTTACTGTCTAAATACGATTAAATTATCTTCCCTGATTTAGAGTACTACATTGTACACGTACATATACCCTAAGTTAGACTCCCTCACAAATTATTATAATAGTTCTTACTTTTTGGTCTATAGATACTTTGTAGTTTTAAAAGCCTCGGTTGTCTTGTGGTTAGCATGTATGAATGCAGATCTGCGGGTCCTGGGGTCGAGTCTCGGGTTGGACCGAGATTAGTTATTGAGTTTTTTTGTCGAAAAAATCTCACTAACAGCTGGAGTTGGAAGGTTGAGGGGTTTTATTTACCCCTGTGCCTCGGAGATCATGTAAAGCCGTCGGTCCCGTGCCTTAACTCTCACCGCAAATATCGAATTGTAATCTCATTAGAGTTAGAGAGGAGATATGTAGATCGAAAATAGAATAAAGTCTCATTGTCAGTGAAATTAGCCGCCGTGGGCGAATTATCGGTTTGGAGGACATTCTTTACTTATTACTTTGTAGCTTTATTGGTTGAAGTTAGTTCGACTAAGAAATAAAAATTAAAATTTAGGTACTTCAATTAACAAAGATTGATACGCCATTAATTTTTTATATTAGGTACATAGACATTGATGTTAATGTAAAATAAATAGGAGAAAAAGAGTTGTTTCCAATAATAATATTCTTGGGTCAATAATACTAGTGTCTAGTACCTTTTATCCCATATAAAGAAATTGGACAGCGCCATAATTCGGGCTGTTTTGGTTTGCTTGAGTAGATAATAGATGTCGTTAATGTACAAACTTTCGAACCGTTTTATTATATTATTAATATGTGTAAACTAAAATATGATAAATATTGTAAAAAAATATTTGAAATTTAATTAAACAGATTTCAGTGAATTTAACAGTTTTTAACTGTAGTAAATAATTTATAAAAAAAGCGCTATCTGTGAATACAAAGTACAAACCCATTAATTACCTCATTTTTCAATAATTAGTAAATTTACGCTAATTTAATTCAATATTTGATTTTCATTTCCTAAGATTTTTTTAAAAACCATAATATAGCTTCTTGCGATGTATTATTAATTTTTTGTGAATTTTACACAAATATCAATAACAAATCTATACTGAATACTGATATTATAAAGAGGCAGAGTTTGTTTGTTTGAATGTGCTAATCTCAGGAACTAGGTACAAATCCGATTAGAAAAATTCTTTTTGCATTAGACAGCCCGTTTATTGAGGAAGGTAATATAGGCTATATGCCTATCGTCATGCTACTACTCAACAAATCTAGCAGACTTTCATACATTATTGTAAAAGTTATGGTTATATCGGAACTTTGAACGCGGGCGAAGGCGCGGGTACTGCTATATAATATATATTCAATCTATTCCATACTAACCGTTTAAACGAACCTGGGGACGAACCCGAGGGAAGTGAAGGTGAGCCGCTAGTCGATACATATAATGCCATCTATCGAAATTTGTTTAAACTAATTTTTCTTTGTTTCTGATGACACCCGATGGTACGTATACGTAGGTAAGTACCTACTATGGAAAAACTAAAAACTAAGATGACAATGCACCCTGTTTGTTATGAATACATTATGTACGAGTCATAAAATATGCAAATTTTGGTGACTTTAATCGGTGATCATACTTTTCTTCGTAAATTATAAATTTTATTCTTACTTCAATAATATCTAAATTTATAATGCTATCTATTTATCTTTAATGGTAGGTACTAATTTTTCTAAAAAGATATACTAAAAGCATTAATTATAAACCTATTAAAAATCTATCAAAAACTTATAAGCTAATTTCTGATTTTTTGATTTATTCCAATGCGTTGAACCATAACAGCGTTAAAATGAGGATGGAACGTGTCCATGTCTCTTATAAAACAAAAATTTGTTAAATAAGATATGTGTATATTTAAAATTGTATAGGTATTTATTATTAAAACTAGCATTTCCCGCGGCTCCGCCCGCGTTCAGATGACCAAAAACCAAATCCTTAGGTTTTACAGATTAGTATACTCTTACATTGCAATTTTAGCATTTTTCTCAGAAATGAGATATTTTCCTATTATTTATATAGATATTATCCTATATGTTGACCCGGATAACCAGCTATCACCATACCAAATTTCATCAAAATCCCTCTAGTGGCTTTTTTTTGATGCGGTAATAGACAGACAGACAGACAAAAATTCTAAAAACTATAGATTCGGCTTCTGTATCGATAATAATGTCTATTTCAATAAGATTTTCCAAAAAATATTTAATGTACAGATTCAGGCTTAGTTACAATTTTATTATATTAGGTACTTATAGATAAATAATTTCAAGCTTTTTTGTAACAAAAACTTTATTTATGTAAAAAAGAATCCTATTAGCCTATCTTATTCTCTAGCTTTTTGAACCACATGAATGTAGTAGGCGGGATTGGCGACGTGCTCGAGAGGCTGGAAGTCTGCGTAGATATTGTGCTGAGCAGATAAGTCGAAGGCCTCATCCAGCATCCGCGTGAAGCTGTCGAGCCGGTGCGGGTAGTAGCAGAGGCGGAACTCGCTGAGAATATATAAAAGTAAAATTAATGTAATTTAAGAAAACGATTGTTTGAATGTTATTAATATACTAAAAAATTAAAACTGCAAAATGCAATGTACCTAGGTATATGGGACTTATTAGCTTAAACCTTTTCCTACAATATATTGTACGATGCATAATGATTCGATCGATTTCGTCGATAATAGTGGGTAACTTTAAAGAGATATTATAGATATTTACCTCTTCTCATTTGCGGGGCCTTCATCGGTGGCGTCAATGCAGTAGTCGAGCGCGACCAGCTCGGGCTTCCCGCGTACAACTAGCACTGAGGTTTTTATATCGACCGGGTACTTGCACTGTAATAATTTGTAAATATGTATATATACATAGGTATATTAAATACTTAAACCTTTTATTACTTCAAAAATATTGAAAAGTAAAAGAATATTAAACAACAACTTATTATTTCAAAGTAGATTATAATGAAGGCCTTTTAACTAAAAGTGATCTCTCCTAGGCAACCTATATTCAAATATCGATCCAAAGGAAATCAAAAAGGTCTACATATGATATGGATTTAGTTTATATTAAATAAAGTACCTAGGCGACCGAAATTCGTTAGGAGTTTTTGGCCAAAAGTGCAAATTTCTTTTTAAAAAAACTATAAACTTGAATAAACACAAAAAAAAAACAAAAGAAAAAGCTTTGAAGCTGGCCGGGATACGAACCCGGACACCTTGTGCGTGCGTAATTAGCGACCATACTTTGCGTGGAATAATGCGAAAGGAAACCGCATAAAAACTTGAAAACACGCGTTTTCCCAGACATAAGACAATTCTAGATCGAGTTTTCGTCCCCGAAAACCCCCACGTATCAAATTTCAGCAAAATCGTTAGAGCCGTTTCCGAGATCAGCGGTATATACTCGTATAAATAAATAAATATATAAAAATTGCTAGCTTAAATGTTGTTATTACTACTAAATGTGTAATTACTACTAATTTCATTCTGTTACCGCTTAGATAACAGTTTGAAATTAGTAGTTTTAAGTTTATAAAAGCTGGGTTCAGACAGCTTAAAAAATATATATTTTTTATTTATCAGAGTATCATTCATAAATATGTTAATATTCTGTAAAAATTTAAAGCGGCTATTAGGTAATTATTATTGTTATGTTAAGATGCACCTTGTATAAAGTACGATAGAATACGAAGACCGAGTAAACTTAGCCTTTAACACCTTAATCTCGAGTTTTGGAAGATTTAAATGTATTATTTTAAACCTACTAGGCATATTTTAACTTTTATCTTTGTTTAAAAATAATAGAAATTTATAATTACAAACAGACCATTGATTAATAATAATATTATGTGACAAACATAATAATAAACTTGATGTGACTAACAAAAATACGTTATCACATAAACTAAATATTATTTCATATTATAAGATAACGCGTAAGTTTACATCATAAATTCTGTAAGCATAGAGATAATAGAACTTCACATATTGAAATACACGTGGACAATTTATAGATATAAAGTTGTTTTATTCAATCAGCATTTCATATTATATTATACTTTATTGAAAATGCATCTTGAATTACCTAATTAAAATGTATACCTACATACAAAAAAAAATGGGTGCGTATAACTTTTACGCGCGGTTGAAGTAAAACTTCGTTGGCGAATATCGCAATTAAATTAAAACAAATTAATAACTAAACAAAGGATATTAGACATATTACAATAATATATTTATAGAATATCATATACGGAAAGAATATAATATTATATATATTTTGTCAGACAATAACAATCGTTACCATGGCAACACAGAAATGTATTCTATCTCATTTTTCGCCGGCTTGATACTATATTTTTTATGTGTTTGTCTCTTTTTAGTGTCGCATTTTTTGTTTAAGCGAGTTTCAAATCACAACGTTTCTAAAGAAGTTTCACTTCATAAAACATCAGATCAATAAAAAAATGACCTTTTTTGGTCAGAGCAGAAATCTTTATTCTAACTGTACCGACTCACATTATAATAAATAGAATGTCCAGGCGTAGCACCACTGTTGATCATGGCGTCATAATTTCTGTGATCAATGAACAAGAGCCCTCCTGGCTTCAACATTTTAGCGAAGTTGCGCAAGCACATCTTTTGTGTCCTTTGATCTTCAAATTCATCTAATAAATGGGCAAAAGAGTTGCCGAGGCATATAACGGCGTCAAATAATGCTCCTGGTTGGAATGAATTTACGTCTTGTGGTAATGTCTCCCAGCTGGCTTCTTCGATCACTGAAATGCAAATTATTGTAGTTGATTAAAAATCCACCAATACCATCCATCAAAAAAGTACTAGATACACAATCTAATACAAAAGTTCTCTTAAAATTGTCATCAATTGTGTTTAGGTTTTGGGTTGTTGTGTTTTCACATAGGTATTTTTTTGAATTAAAAGCGCGCTCAAATGATTAATTGAACGAGCACTCATTCGGTGAGGATATTTTTTGTCGCTGATTGTGTATCTAGTACTTTTTTGATTAATGACTAAAACCAAACATCACATTTTATACAATAGTCTATACTCTATACTAAGAGGACAATAATGTATATTAAAATTATATCTTTTCACGTACCCCATTCATCGTATCTACTATCCCTTCTTTTTTCCCATCTCGCTTTTAATGCATGTTTTAACATTTTATCTGATGCATCTATGGATACTACTTTAAAGCCTTCATCAAGCAACATCATAGAGTCTATTCTGAAAATAAAAAAAAACAAATATCATTATTTAGAAAATCTACAAAAGATAATTATGACTGAATTTTGTCCTAATTGCTTTTAAAAATATTCTAGTAGTTTATTGTCGTACATAATAAAAAACTTTTTTATTTAATAATTTACTCAATGTAATTATTTTATTGCAGTGTAAGCTTAATAATTAATTGTGGTATTAAAAACATATTAAACATATTATTTAAGTTCAATTCGTCAGATAAACAATTACGTGAGGTCAACTGCGTAGGTATCTCATGCTGTTACTTGCTTAAGATACTCGTAACTAAGCAGGAAGAAAAAAATTAGTGTGGCAATAAGCGACCATATTTTTTTTAAATGGGTGTTTCTTTTTATATTTTATTTAACAACAAGTTATATAATGTCTAAATATAAATTAATTATTACACTAGCGGCTCACCCTCGCTTCGCTGAGGTTCGCCTCTAGAAAAACAAAAACAAATCTATCCCTCGGGAACTGTATATTTTTTCGGGATAAAATAGCCTATGTATTTTTCTCTGTGCTATCTATCTCTGTGCCAAATTTCATTCAGATCCGTTCAGCCGTTCTGGCGTGAAAGAGTAACAAACATCAATACATACTCACAAACTTTCACATTTATAATATTTATTTATACAAATTATTTGCTTATAGATTTACTTGCTACAGATACGTATTATTGTCCTGCTATTAACAATTTTTTAAATGAAATATTTGTTTAAATTCATAATAATTAGTAACTTCATTTATTGCCATTAACACGGTCACCCTACAGACTTGATAGCTACTTGACCTTTAAACTTAGATAACAACTGTAGAATTTTAAATAACTAAATATTTAATACTTTCTTAGATTTACGCGAATGTTTGACATTATTAAATAAAACTATCTTATCGGATTATTTCGCGGATTTATTTTGATTTTTGGTACCAAAAATCAAAATAAATCCGAGAAATAATCCGAAAAGATAGTTTTATTTAATAACTAAATATTTATACATCGTCCCTTCATGTGTGTCCCGGCTTCGCTCAGTAATGTTTTGAAGTAAAACTTCTTTGCGCGAATGAGAGTAGAAATTTCAAGGCCGTGTCCTGAGAAATCGTGACGAAAATCCGTCATGGTTGCCATAGTAACCGCTTGCATTAGGTTGCCATAGTAACCGTTGTTATAGTCTGACAAATGATATACTTAATTTATGATTGTATGTATGTTTGTTACGCTTTCACGCTGAAATAGCTGAACGGATTGGGATGAAATTTAGTATACAGATAGCCCATGACACATAGACATTATTATTATGGTACCACGTAGGCTGCATTTAGGCACCTAAGTAGGTATCCATCATCCACCCGAGCGAAATGAAGGTGAGTCGCTGCTTATAAATATTTTGCATAGGTATTTGAAAAAAAGATTTGTAAAAATTGTAATCTTTAAAGATAGCACAGAAAAGAATATCGTATACATATTATATCATTTATCAGACTATAACAACGGTTGCTATGGCGACCTAATAATGCAAGCGATTACTATGCAATTGAATAAAATACTGCACGTCCCTAGACTAACCCAGTCCCGCAGGCTACATCCAACACTTTAACACAGCCATGTTTCTTCAGGAGTCCGGAGAGGAAATCTCTGTAGTTTTGAGTCCTCTCATTGCTGTCACCGATGTATTTCTTCCACACTCTAGCAGCTTTGCCGTCCGCATACTGATCCTTTACACCCTCGGAAGGTATACCTTGTGACCGTGAATGGAAAACTTTGTCAGCTGACATGTTTACTGAAAGAGAAGAGGGTGATTGAAATTTGTAATAACAAATAACGTTATATGTTAGTTGTTACTTCTCACTAGGTACTGAGCGTCAGCGTCCATTAGACGTATCCAGAATATAAAGACAGCATATTTGCTGGCGGGGTTTAAATTTTTATAACCTCCAGCGTAGGTACTTCTACCACTATCACGAGTGGTCGTCATACGCGTAGTTTCACCTATGAAACTATCAGTTTCATGTTGGGAATTATTTTCAACATGGTTGCCACTTAATAAAAACATTGTGAGGAAATCTATTTGACAAGACCCAATTATTTTTCGAAAGTCATGGGAAGCCCGCCAAACTGCACTTCGCTAGCGTTACCTACTCTGGCCTATCTTTAGTATTGAAGGAAGGTATGTGGCCAACAGTGGGACGTTAAAGGGGTTGAATACTATACTAAGAAATTATTATGTATGTTATTTTACCAGTTGGTTTTATAAGTACTATCTACGAAAATTCAAGTCTATATAGGTATAGGTAAAAAAATGATAATTCAATATTTGTCGATACATATAATTCTCCACATTGAAAGAGTTCATCGCTTTTAAACAGCTCTACCATTCACAGTCCATTCGTTTGGAGCTACAATACCTTATACCACAGACAGACAGACAAAGATTTCACATGACATTTTTCGTTTTCGTCGTCGTTTGGATATTAAGCTATGCGTGTGCGTATAATTATTTATAAGAATTCTATTATTGAAATATTATCCTCAAGGAAATTTATTGATTTTGTATTAAAAAATAATTTTATAGAGTTAAGTAGATACCTACTCCTTAAAAGTGTTTAACATTAAAGCAACAATATGTCAGTGCCTTGTCTTAAGATACAATTAATTTTACTGAATTCGCACGCATCATTATCATTTTTGGTGTTTCCACTGCACTGGACGTATTTCTCGTTTTTTTAGTAAGTATAAATTGGTCTTATTCAACAAGTTGGAATCATACTTTAATTTCATTAAAATTTATATATATATATAACATTACTTTAAAGATAAATATTTAATTAACTATATATAGGTACCTATTCATATTAACAACAGATTAATCTAAGTACCTACTTATAAATAACAAATTATGTACTAAAATAATAATGTTTTTTTATTACTTGGTGCTGTGACTGAATAAATCGTCAATCGGTAGTCTAGACTGTACCAGACGAGCCTACGATATTTGAACTGCAATGCGGCTATTACTTTTCATACGTTTTATAGAATTTTTTCCTTTTGAGTAATATATAACTTCATTTTATCATAAACAATTATGGTTTTTATATAAAAGCTAAGTGTATCAAATCACTTAAGAAATCACATAAAAATACTAACACATTTCTGTTATTAGTTTCAATCATTATTTAAATTAGGTACCGCGTTTTTTTTCAACTGATGACTCTTTTTGTAAGAGGCTCTATAATATGATATGTTGAAACCTGTCTGGAGCAAAATGATGTTAGCCGATAAAAACGATTATTCTTCCCATTTCATTCCCGAATCTTATGTGTACTAATACTAATAAATAATACCTAACTCGAGTCTTAAAATGTCTTATTTTTGCTGCAATTTAAAAACAACTTACATTAAATTACTTATATTATGGTACATTTAAAATATTATTATATTGTATGTCTGAGACATACTTTTCAGGACTTTTCAGATGGCACTTTCGATTTTCACAATTTCACTTCGAAAAAAATATAGAGTCCATATAAAATAGCAATTGCAGTGAGAAATCACAACACTTACTGTTACTAGTAACGAATGATGCAAGAGAGACGCGTGTGTCGTGTGACGTGTGAGACGAGCCGCCGCCGCTTCCGAGCCCACACTGAGGAAAAAGCGGATGCGATAGCTTGATAAAATCTTACTTACAACTAGCATTGCCCGCGGCTTCGTCCGCGTTTCTGATGACTAAAAACCAAATTCTTAGGTTTTACATATTAGTATACTCTTACATTGCAGTTTTAGTATTTTTTCTCAGAAATGAGATAATTTCCCCGGATAACCAGCTATCACCATAGGTACCAAATTTCATCAAAATCCCTCTAGTGGTTTTTCTGTGATGCGGTAACAGACAGACAGACAGACCGACAGACAAAAATTCTAAAAACTATTAATTCGGCCTCTGTGTCGATAATAATGTTTATTTCAATAAGATTTTCCAAAAAATATTTAATATACAGATTCGGCTTAGTTTAAATTGTATTATATGTATAGACTAACTACAGCCTGCGACTCTATCCGGCCTAGCTTAAATATGAGCGAGCAAAACCGGGAGCTCGAGCTTTAATTTAATTAAAAATCTCTAAGAATTTTAGAGAGACGCGCCATGTAAAAATGTTGACTTGAATTCTATTACAATTCAAGAGAAACATATGATACCTAAACACATTTATTACAAAAATATGTAATACCTAAGTATATACATACTTTAATATTCAACTCTGATCCTTTAATCATTTAAAAAAATAATCTCTTACATTTTCTTTCTTATTAGGAGATAAATCATCTTCGTGCTTTAGGTTGGCGTTACATGGACATTTAACGGACTTATATTGAAGAGGCGAGACGAGAATGTCTCCCAACTCACTCACATCATTTTAATTATTAGTTAATAATTTATTCAATTACAATGTTACTATGTACAAACATAAATCAATATTATTTTATACGTAAGTAGTAGGCAATTCATCACGCAAGTCGGCTCGCGATATCTTGTTTTCACGTGTGATGTAATACGTGTCATTCTTTACGATATACGATACACTCAAGCGTTCGTTTCGAAGGAGTTAGAGATGTATAGAGTGATAGACATGCTTTTTCTTTTTTTATTTTATTCTAGTTTTATTAAGTTTTTTTTCTATATTTATGCTTATTTCATTATTATAATAGAGTAAGGAAGGATAGGATTTAAATGGTTGTAGATTTGCTCCTTCACTGTGATATATCCATCTATAACTGCAACTAAAATTATATTCTGATACTACTCGTATAATTGCATGAAGTTAAAGTTATGGACACATAATTGTTTTGATACAGCTAAATCGAGCGTACATGACGTGAAGCATTAAACATAATTAGTGTACTTATTAGTACAAAGTTATACCTAGTATATATAGCATCTATGAGAATTTTATTTTGTAATATGATTTATTTTGTAGATAATATAAATCCACAAACTATGTTAAAATGGATCATTTAAAAAAAATATTGTTTATATACACATATTGTTGACATATTATGTATGTTCTATGTACATACTACATTTTACCTACAAAAAAGGCTGTAAATTAATAAGTGATCTGCATTATTTCTCAATTTCTTCTCGTATCAGTTAACTAATTGTTTTTCTAGTTAAATGATACGTCATGCAATATATGTTGTTTAAAATTTGCTTTGTCATCGGACAAATCTCGTTGCTTGAATGATAAATATTTGAAACTCACGTTAGGCTGCATCTTAATCTATACATATAATAAAATTGTAAGTTAGCCGAATCTGTACATTAAATATTTTCTGGAAAATCTTATTGAAATAAACATTATTATCGATGCAGAGGCCGAATCTATAGTTTTTAGAATTTTTGTCTATCTGTCTGTCTGTCTGTCTGTTACCGCATCACAGAAACCCCACTGGAGGGATTTTGAAGAAATTTGGTATGGTGATAGCTGGTTATCAGGGTCAACATATACTATGATACTTTTTACCGCGGAAAAATATCTCATTTCTGAGAAAAAATACAAAACTGCAATGTAAGAATATACTAATATATAAAACCTAAGAATTTGGTTTTTTGTCATCTGAACGCGGGCGAAGCCGCGGGCAATGCTGGTACATATATAAAAAAAAGATAACCGCATGGTTCAATGGTTCACTACCTACATCCGTATCTAGTTGGAGGCTTGCAGGTTCGACTCCATTTATTTTAGTATTGATGGCTGCCTTAATATTTACCTTATTTATTAGGAGTAGGTACTTTTTAAAAATCAAATCATGTAGAATACCATATTTATATGGGACCTCCTATAAAGTATAGCTTATATCGTCATAATATTGAAAGTTTAAATGCAATAAATGGTACAGTGGAGACAAAAAAACTCGTGTTGCTTAAGAAAAATTGGAAAAACATAATAATATACGTTGATAATGTCCAGTGACGCTATTATCCGGTTCAAAACAGTTATTATCGGTGGATATTATAACAAACGTATTGACACAAACGTGACCTCTAACGTCAGATATTCATTTGAGAGATGGCACTGGATCATAATTATAGAATATTAAATAACATTAATTCTTATTTATTTTCTGCTCATTTTTACGTGATGAGAATAAATTGGAGCTGCGAGAGTACAGAGATTAGCAGCGCGTTTAATACTTGTATAACCACGGTGTCTCATCACGATTCACGAATAATAAAATAATTCAGTTAAATTTCAATAGATGACGTTACATGTACAGATTTGTTATTGGCGTTTGTTTAAAATCAAAGAAAAGATAGCCTCCTTTTTAAAGTTATACTTCTTTTGGGACGTTGGGTAAAAATTGTGAGTGTAAAAATTTTACGATGCGCGCGCACACTGACAGCCAAATAGAAACATGATGAAGTTAGCTGATAACTGTTTGTTGCCATGGTGACCGTTGTTATTGTATGGCAAATGGAATATTATATTCTTTCCATAAATGATATTCTATCTATACATACCTATAATAAAATTCTAACTGAGTCGAATCTGTACATTAAATTTTTTTTGGAAAATCTTATTGAAATAGACATTATTATCGATACAGAGGCCGAATTTATAGTTTTTAGAATTTTTGTCTGTCTGTCTGTCTGTCTGTCTGTTACCGCATCACGGAAAAACCACTGGAGGGATTTTGATGAAATTCGGTATGATGGTAGCTGGTTATCCGGGTCAACATATAGGATACTTTTTATTGCGAGAAAATATCTCATTTTTGAGAAAAATACAAAAACTGCATTGTAAGAGGATACTAATATGTAAAGCCTAAGAATTTGGTTTTTGGTCATCTGATCGCAGGTGGAGCCGCGGCCAATGCTAGTATCACTATAAATATGTATATGATTGTATATGCCTAATATTATCACGCTTATTTAATTATTTTATTAATTTATCATTCCTTTTACAAATAGAGAGTTGTGACATACGGGATGAAATCTTTAGCTATTTTTCTTCTGATTCGCCAAAGTATCTATAACTTCTCATATACGTACATAAGTACACACACACACTTTTTTTTGAAGTGAGTTAAGTTGAATAGATTCCAAAAAGATACCTAATATATGATGTATAATAGTATTACAAAATAATCTTTGTACAGAAAAATAAAATTATGTGTATATATTATGATAGTTAATGATAACTACAGATATATGTAGATATCAATTTTTTCTATTGTAAAATCACTAATCAGCCATTAGGTAATGAGTTAGTATTGCACATTCATAGACGGCGCTTTTTACATTTTATGAATTATTTTATTATTATTATATTTTAGCACAAACATACGTATTAAAACTCAAACAGTCTAGTCAAAGAGTATAGTAATATAATGGGAAAAGAGTGCCCTCTTGAGGATTTTTTATGCAATTCAATTTGAAACGCCATCTGCGTTTCCTAACCAAAACTAATGCTATATATAGGTAGCTATATAGCTACCTATATCTATTTATTTTACCATTGATTTATTAAGTGCTCTATTAGTGTTCCAACAAAGAAAAAACCTCTCGGCTTAGTCCTTTGTTGGAACACGATATTAGTAAAAAAGCAAAGAAAGAAATAAAATAACAATAACTGCAAGAGTAATCATTTATTGAGTAATCATATCATTATTTTATTTATTACAGAATAATTTCTATTGAACAATAATTCTTATATGTAATAATTTCATCTCATTTTTTATACTTTCATAGATTTACGCGAATATTTGACATTTTAAATAAGACTATCTTTTCGGATTTTTCGCGGATTTATTTTGATTTTTGGTTCCCGACTCTTTGAATGCTTTACTCTAAGATTTTAGACGTCTCAAAGATATACTTGTTACAGACAGTGCCTATCCACAAAATTACTGAATTCAAAAATATAAAAATGGCACCAAAGTACCTTACAATATTTGTTGAATTTATTTTACGTTTTCGAAAAGAGAATTTTATTTAAAAGGTCATTTTCTATTTTTATAATTCTTGTGCTTATTAAAATAATTTTGGGCTGCAATTTTGACCTCATCATCTTCATCTTTAACAGTTAATTTGCCGCTCAAAATACGATTGACACTTCTGCACCAACTATAAACTAAAACATTGATTGTCATATTTATAAAATATGTTTTTAATTTATTTTTATGTTCAACACACTTAAAAGGACAATCAGATAGCATGTCCAGAAACAAAACAATATTTTTCTTCAAACCTGTTTTGGGTACATTTTTTTTTAAAAAGTAGTGGTCATATTCTGGATTTCTTTGAAATACGATTCCACTTCTTTATTAGGATAGCACAGCCATTTTTTATTCATGTACTCTTTGGCATAGATATATGAATTATTGTCATTTGATATATCATTTTCAAACAATGTTTGTTTGCAATGTTAACAACCTTTTTATTATAAATTTAAGGAATCTCTTTAAAACCCATCTGCAGACATAATTGCTTTGACCAGCATCAATTTCATTGGATTGGTCAAAGCAAATTTCACTGTTAAAATGAATAGTATCATTAGTATCAGGGATATCAGGAGTTATTATGTTCTTATCTTTAAGGAAGGAGTCCAAACTTTGAAGACACTCATTGTGATCTTCTTCACAATTTGCTCTACTTGAATGGGGCTCACTATAATTATTTATTATCAAAGCCTTGAAGGTCCCCTCAAATGAGACAGTATTTGGAGCAATGTTTCTAACACCATAACTCCTGATATTCCCGAAAAAGTTTTCTATAGGGTCTTGGTTGAAATATCTTGTCAACATTGCATCAATGCCATATTTTCTAGAGCCTTTCCTTAAAACATTGTACTTTTTTTCGCAAACAAGTCTTTCCTTAAAACATTGTATGTTTATTCACAAACAACATATCTTATTACGCATGATTTTCATCTCGTAATGAAGTGGTTTCATCTGCATGCATTGATAGTTAAGCGGCACAGCTGAAAAGTATAAAATTGTTAAGTCAATAAATAGGTAGTAACGAAACTTTTGTTTTACTAGTTATTGCCAGTGCCAGTGCCAGCCAGCCACAAGAAAATGTTCTCATGGGAGTAAAAGCTCTCTGGTAACTTCTGGTTTTAACTACAGATAAGAATAATCAAGTCTATCCCAGGCTGCATGAAAGCAGGACAAAGAAAAACAAACAAACAAATCAACAATTTTTTTGATATAAAAAATAGAATATTTTATTTAAGTTTGTAAAATCTAGTTGTGGATCGACGTCATCTATCTATATTAATATTATAAAGAGGTAAAGTTTGCGAGTTGGTAACATTGTGAGTTTGTGACGTTGTAGGGGGTAATCTCTATCTACTGAACCGATTTAGATGAAATTTGGTAAGAAGGTAGTTTGAGACACTGAGAAGGGCATAGGATACTTTTTATCCTGGAAATAATCCCTTAAGGGGATGAAAGTTTCTACGGATGATGATTTGATAGATGCAGCAATCTAGTGACGAACCCGAGCGAAGCGAGAGAGAGTCGCTAGTCGTATGTAAAAGTAAATAGCCCAAATTGAGGCTGTCCAATCTATACGTAATATAATAAACATGTAACTGATCACTGTCTGTACATGGAAGATATTTGAGAAAAATTATTGGGGTTCTTTTTTAACGCAACTAGCGTCTCAACCTCGTTTCGCTCGGGTTCGTCTCTAGGTGATTCTTTAAAATGACATACATAACTTTTTTATTTGTAAACCAATTGAAATAAAACAAAATTACTTAATGTTAAGTGAAACTTACCACAATTCATTAGTGAAAACTACCACCAAATCAGTTAAGCCGTTTCTGAGATTAGCGTGCACAAACGCACAGACAAACATACAAAATTTCTAAATATCATTGCTTTAGGTGCTATCTATTCATATAAAAAAAATTGCTATACAATATTATTATATTATTAATATTGATAATAACAGATATTTGGGGAAAAGGCGCTGTATGCCGTAATACAGGTGGTTAATTCGTTCATGTACAGGTCTCCTAGTACGGCAACCGAAGTTATCAATTATCGTATCTTTTGTGTCGACACAGACTAATTTAAACGTAGCTTAAAAAAACTAAGATTATTACGTATAATAATTCATGTATGTTTGTTTTTGTATGCACTATTGTTTTAGTGTTTTATTGTTCAATAAATATTATTATTATTATATACTCTAAATAGATTAGAATGTAACTTAGCTATATTTTTCCTTTAATCCAAATTATGCTACAATAAAAGTTTTATTAAAATCTGTACAGTAGCGCTACGTATGATGTTAGAACGCGCTATAAACATGTTTTAATATAAACATTCAATATAAACATTGATATATGTTCACGTTTTACTTATTTCTCCTGCTTCCACTTATCAACGCCATGATGGATAAATAAAAGTCAAAAATATATATGAAAATGTATGTCCAAGAACACTATAAACAAGTGAATTCATTTCGATTCACAAAATATCCTTCATACATATTTATTTTAAAGAAATATGTACTTAAATTAAGTACTGACGTAACAAAAAATATTAGGTAATGTTATTTCAAACTGTTTTAATAGTTTTTTAAGAACGCTTTCCCATAATTGACAAGTATCTTCATATTATATTTCAATAAAAATTATGTACTGAATATAAATTTTAAAAATTCTTAACATACTTATAGCACATATTATTATTTTGAATATTTAAAAAAAAAATGGAAAAAATATATATTTTGAACCCTTCTAATAGATGAATTACTTATTGTAAATCCTACCCAATTTAATATGCCTATTTCACCACACTAAATACACCTGTTATTGTAATATAAGTCAGTTTTAACATATTTTTAACATACAATATACTTTATATGACAAATGACCATATTTCTTTCTTTTCCGAAATTTCAGTGACGAATGAAGCTACGGAATGATTATTTTGACAATATTAAATACTTAGTGGCTGTAAAATGGTATACTGGCATTGACACTAGTATATTAGCTAAATCTTTAGATATCGAAATTACTGTACTTTGTATAATACATACTTTCTTAGATTTACGCGAATATTTGACATTTTAAATACATAAAACTATCTTTTCGGATTATTTCACGGATTTATTTAGATTTTTGGTTCCCGACGTTTCAATAGCGCACATGGTCACGGGAGAAACTAAAGTTTTAAACATCTCAAAGGCGTTACTTACTTGTTACATACAGTGCCTACCCACAATTTCACAAAATGATTTCAAAAGATTAAAAAAAACCAGGAACCAAATATCAAAATAAATCCGCGAAAAAATCCGAAAAGGTAGTTTAATTTGAAAATTTTATTGTAAATGCCTTTTAAGTATATACATAGATTTCATTATTGTGATGTTGTATGTTATTAATATTAAATTACATAATAAAAAAATTTTTTGGCAACTACTTTTAGGTAAAAACATATTTGCAAAAATTTATCATAACGCTTTACAATATGCTTAAAACAGGAGAAGCAAAATTGTTGTATTTTCAATTTCATTTGTCAATTATGCATTTTTTCTACCTTTACACATTAAATAGGCGGTACTATATCGTGTTAGGAGTTATCTTTAAAAAGTTGCTAATGAAGTAAAAAACACAACCACTGCCTTGCATATGGAGGTTGGTGGTTCGATTTTCGCATACGATTAGTTTGCCTAAGAACATTTTCCATACCTTAGTAAGTCTTAACTTAAAAATTCCGTGCGAACAAATTAAGGCTCATCGCAATATTCCCCCTGCCATGTTTAACACAACTTATGATAAATTCTTTAAATCGTCCCGATAACTACTTACTTAATGTACGATACTATAACACATTTTATTATTTTTAAATCCCGGCACCAACATCCGAAGCGTCAATCCCGAGCATCGCCAGGTCATCTAACTCCTCCTTATTCTTAGTGGAAGCTGCGGATGCTTGATTTGCTTTTGTACTGTCCGCTGGACTCTCTGTCGTAGTCGTCGTTGGGGCCGTTTCACTTGCACTAGTCACATTAGTTGTATTTTGCTTCTGCTTTTGATTTTCATTATTATTTTTCTGTTGCCTATTCTTATTTTGGTTCTGACGAGGCTTCTGATTTGGCAGTATTGGTACGTGCGTGTCGTATAGTTGAGGTCTCGGTTGGAACAAGGGTGAGTTCATGTCGAATCCCATCATCATGTGTGGGGGATTCCCTAGAATGCTCAGTTGTGGGAAGGGCTGCATCACTCCCCCTAGCCCGGGGATTCCAGGGAATCCCGGTGGAGCCAATCCCGGGGGAAGTCCTTGGAATAACTCCTGCTGAGCTGCCATTTCTGCGTTTTTCACTTCAGACGGGAATATGATGTCCAAGGCGTCTTGGAAGTCCTTTGGTAAGTTAGCCGGTGGCGCCGTAGTAGCTCTGTAAAAAAATAATTATATAAAACTATATGATATCTTTACTAACAAGTGTTAATATTATCGTGGTCTTAAAAGTTGCCTGTTGTTATTGTTTTTATTGTAACGTCTGTATATATGTTGTAGTGAATCGTTAAAATATCCCATCTGGAGTAAAGCACTCATCAGCCCATTTAGAATAATTATGTAACAAATCGATCAGTTCATTGTTACTCCACTACTTTGACATAAAAAAGCAACAGACAGCTGACACATGCATAGCACACATATTATATGAAAAATAGTTAATTTATTAATACTAGTTTTTTATATAATAAAAATTTATAATTAAAATATTGTTCCCTATATGTTCAACGCAGAATATGCGGAGATGGTACATACTGTACGATCATGAAAAGCGCATCGTCGCCGATTTTATGAATTGTTGTGGGCATATGCCCTTTTAAGTTTATCCACCGCAAAATACGTGCAAATAATGCGCAGGCGACGGTCGTTCGTTAAACGCGCAATACAAAGTCGTCGTGTGTTTTTTTAATATCCCGACAATAAATATTTTTCTATTTGTTTGTGTATTATTGTTGACCATGTAAGTTTAAGACTTATAACCCCATGATAATAACAATTATGCAAATCATAATACTTTCTTAGATTCACGCAAATATTTGACATGTAAATAAAATTATCTTTTCGGATTATTTGCGGATTATTATTTTGACATCTAAAACCTTAGTCGTCCGTGACCATGATTGCTGTAAAGCATTGCCGACCAAAAATCAACATGATTCAGCGGAAAAATCCGAAAAGATTTTTTTTATTTACTATGTATATATATGTACAAATGATATCAATATTGTCGCGACAGTGGACAAGTGGAGCAAGCATGCTGCGTGACATACGGCGGCGGCGGCTGCGCGGGCGGCAGGAAGGCGTGCTGCAGCGGCAGCGTCGGCAGCAGCAGCGGCGGCGGCAGCTCCGCCTGCTGCCGCTCCAGCTGCGCCGACGCTATCTTCTGCTTGAACTCCGCCACCTGACACACACACACACATCTGTACATCTATACATATAATAAAATCGTAACTAAGGGGACGTAATAGGGACGAAACCGAGGGAAGCGAAGGTGAATCGCTAGTAAATATTATATACTAGCAGAACCCGCGGCTTCGCTCGCGCTAAAATTACAAAAAACTCTAAAAAGTGGATTTCATAAAAACTTTCATCCCCTATTTTACCCTCTTAACGATTAATTTCAGAAATCGCTGAAATACGTAACTCATTATTTTTGCCGTACTCAATTCATACGAAATTTCATTCAATAACATGTCCAAGGAACAAAAAGTTTCATAAAAACTTTTATCCCCTATTTCACCCCCTTTGGGGTGGAAATTATATTATTGAAGTGAAAAATCTTTTAACACATGACTTATTACATGAAAAATTATATTAAAAACAAATCCATTTAAACAGCTATTTTATTAAAATTATTACGATCAAATTATAAGTTATGAATACCAAATTAACTTTAGGCATCTCTTGGGTCTTGCATCTTTGATTTTTTAATATTTTTATGTGCGAATGCATTCCAATAACATTACCACTTGCGTAAACGTAAATTAAAACATCATTAGGGAACCTACATGTCCGAAAGAACTAATCTCGAGAGACATGTGAAGCCCACCATAAAACATTTATCCAGCAAGGTGGACTACGGCCCAATTCCTGTGGGTATGAAAGGCATTTGCCCAGCAGTGGAATGTTGAAAAGGGATGAATTATATAAAATTATTCTAAAAAATAAAACAAAGCAATTATGTACCTTTTTCTGTATTTCTGCGTCCATTTCCTCTCGTCTTTTCTTACTAGCTTCATCTTCTTCCTTTTTTTTTGAATCATCTTCCTTCTTTTCCTCTTGTTTGTTGGTGGTTTTAGCTAAATTTTTATATACTGGCATTTTACCTGTGAGGAATAATAATATATTTTTTTAATTAAATAATTTTCACCAGTGATAGGACTCTGTCAAGCCTGAGGAGTCCGACTGGATGGGTACCACCCCCTTATCTATTTATCCCGCCAAGCAACAATGATTACATTTCAATTATCACAAGCTTTCGAGTTAAAGATACCATGACGTACATGACGTAATTATAAGAGTTGCTTTTGTTTTTAAACCGTAAAAGGCCATATAAAATAGTGGCGTAAGGGCCAAATAAAATAGTTATTGCATGTAAAAATATAATACCTATGAATGGCATTTTCCGTATCTCTGGCTTCTTCGCGTCCTGGCGCTGCGGGCTGCGCCGGCTCGAGTCCCGTTCGTCCCGGCTCGAGTCCCGCCTTTCCTCTCGGCGCTCGTCCCGCCTCTCGTCCCGGCGCTCCTCCCGCCTCTCGTCCCGGCGCTCTTCCCGACGCTCTTCCCTACGGCGGGGCTCTTCGCGTCTGTCCCGCTCTTCTCTAGTGCGGGATTCTCGACGTTCTTGTTCTCTATAGAAATTGACCGTTAGTTGAAATCTTGTAAACCTTTCAGTTTTACACCGTATTTGAAGTATTTATAAGAAAGATTTAGACATTAAAATTTACAGTTTATGTATGTTTCGATATATTATGTATACAATGGGACTTCTTACCATGTGCTTATTATGTTACCAAAAACGACTTTCACTATATGTATTCAGCCCTTTTTTTAACGTCCCACTGCTGGGCACGTGCCTCCCTTCAATACGAGGGGGATCAGGCCATAGTCAACCACGCTGGCCAACTGCGGGTTGGCGGACTTTCACTATATACTAAAAATATAATTATTTATTTAGTATATAGTGAAAAGTATAATAGAGTGCTCACAGCACAAAGATCTGTTCATATATTTTTAATGTCCCATAAACAAATAAACACAACTGTTATACATGAAAGCCATCACAGACCTTTTTAGTAAGTGTAAAACTCAAACGTCAATATAATTTAAATATTAATTAACAATAATTTATTTATTGCACTACATAAAACCACAATACATGGAGTTAAATTGTAATATAGGCAAGTTGTACAAGAGAGTAAAAAATAAAAACTGCTGTCTCGTAAACTAAGCCAGAGCATGTATTTTCGGTGACAAACGTTCTGCTTTCAAAAAATTAATTAACGACTATTTAAATCAAAATTTTTTAAACCTTTATTCATAAAATTGCAACACTCTTAGAGTACAACTACTTAGTATATAGCATACAGTGTACAGACCGGGCGCGCTGCTGCGACGTGGCGGAGCGCTCGCGCTCGCGCTCGCTGGAGCGCCGCGCCGTCTCCATCTTGTCCAACTTGATCCTGTCAATTTATATATAGTCAAATTATATAAGGCTTTAAACAGTGTTTATATGATTATTATTATAGTTTCGAAAGTTTGTTTATGTGTGTGTGTGTGTGTGTGTGTGTGTGTGAGTGTGTGTGAGTGTGTGTGTGTGCGCGCGCGCTATGATGCCACACACACACACACGCACAGATAGAAACGTCATAACCAATAATGTACTAAACAAAATTTTATCTCATATATTCAATTATTTACAAATTTAATTATGATTAAAAAGCCTGATTTTCTATCATTTACCCTACTATAGCTGTATAATCCATAGTCTATGACTCTATAGTATCTCTGATATGTCGTAAGTGTCGACAAAGTCAGCTAAGCCATTATTTAGATCGTCAGTAACAAACAAAGAGGGATGGAATACCTGGTCTTGATGTTGTCGAGCAGCTTGCGGTCGTTGTCGTTGAGGCGCTCCATCTTTATGGAGGACATCCATTCGCTCAGCTTGTCGTCTGACCCGTACTTGGTTTTGCTCTTCTTGCCTGTTACATAAACATGTCACTCGAATCAATAGTCCGTTCCAGTTGTAAACATTATATCGCTTTATCCATCCGTCTTCATCCATTCGCTCGGGTTCGCCTCTAGAAAAACAAATCTATCCCACGGGAATCAGGTGAAAAATTATTCTTAAGTTTCATTACATAATTTCAATAAATGATTCGTAGTTTTTGCGTCAAAGAGTAACATACATCCATACATCTATACACTCAGACACCCATACATCCTCACACTTTCGCATTTATAATATTAGGATAGATTACAAAAAGCCGTTATAATTTACAGCAACAATAATTGATCTAAAATTATAATAGAAACATTAGTTACTTTTCTTTTTCTTCTTGGGCTCACTATCAGAACCACTGGAGCTACTGGAGGAACTGCTACTGCTGCTTCTCTTTCTCTTACTCTTCTTTTTCTTGTCTTTCTTCTTCTTCTTTTCCTCGTTTGGCGGCGGCGGGCTGTCCATTTTCAGTTTAGTATGAAAACCGTCCTTGTTGAAGGTGATAGTGTGCGCCGCGTACTGTGGCTTATCTTCGACTTTGTTCTTATTGTTGGCGCGCGCCTTCTCGAAGGCCTTCTGTCGGTCCGACATCCAGTCCGTTTCCCAGTGAGGGTTTTGTTCGACAAAGTTCTTTAACATAATAATGATTATATAATCAAGGTTATGAAATTACTTTATGTAAATGATTAGACAAGAATTCCAATCTAAAATAAACGTATCATGTAATTTTAGCATCTTGTTCGAGAAAGAGTTAATTTTTTTTTATTATAATAAATAATTGACAAGTGAAGTAAATCTGCCGAATAGCAAGGAAACCCGTAAATATTTTTAAAAAGACCAAAATTTCATTATTAGACGTTTGTAAACATAATTTTCATGAATTAAGTTGTAATTTAGCTTCAAATTGAATTCAAGTTTTAGTTTTTATTAATGATCAATATTATAATCAACACTATAAGAATAAAACATAAAATATCAATCAATACAGAAATAACAGTAATTGCTAATTAACATCTTTTTGAGGAATCAGTAGGAGGACAGTGAACCCGTTCGTTTAATTTTGATGAATTTCAGACATTATAACTAAAACAGCAGTAGTGTAGGTAGGTAAAATGGGGATGCAACTAACGGTGTAGTTCTTGGAGTGCGAGACGGACTTGAGGTGTGCGGAGGCGCAGTGCAGGTCGCCGATGAACTGGTCGCACAGCTTGCAGTACCACGCCGTCGACGGCACGAAGAACTGCAGCCCTGCACCACACACAGACACACACACATACTTCAATAGTTATTCATAAACAACTATTTTACTTATTCTTTAACTTTAACTGCCTCGGTGGTGTAGTGGCTAGCATGTACGGCTGCACACCCGGAGGTCCTGGGTTCGAGTCCCGGGTCGGGCCAAGTTTAGTTATTGAGTCTTTCTGTATAATTAAGCCTCAGTAACAGCCCGGAGTTGGGAAGTTGGCGGTGTTTCACCCCCGTGCCTCGGAGAGCACGTAAAGCCGTCGGTCCTGCGCCTTAACTCTCACTGGTCGTGTCGAGCAGTCGTCCCACCGGAATATGAGAGTGACAGGAATAGAGAGTGCACTTGTGTCTGCGCGTACACTTGTGCACTATAATATCTCCTGCGCAGTTGGCTAGTCTCAATGAGATTGGCCGCCGTGGCCGTAATCGGTCGGGAGAACATCATCATCATTTTACTTATTATAAACTCTATGATTTGTATAGATTTAAAAAAGTAGATATTTTGGAGGCAATTGCAATATGTCCCATAATTCGAACTTATTTTGTGACTTAAAAATAATAGCAATTTAGCTTAATTCATCTCATTAATAATATATACTGCTTTTGCCTGCGGTTCTAACACGTTCATTAAAAAAAAACGAAACCCTCAATCTTTATAATTCTAAAGAAATTGACGCCTGTTAATTTGTTTAATCTATTTTTAAACCTAATATAAAAAAAAAATAAGATCAATTTCAATGTATTCAAAGCAAATATAGTGGCTTATTTCCATACCTCTGATGGGCGTGCGCTTGGTGGGCGCGGACGCGTAGCTGGGGAAGCCCTCGTTGGCGCCCGCCACCGAGTGCCACGGCGCCTCCATGTGCGCCGCCGCCATCCTACGTCACATCGACACAAAATAAAACTTACTCATATATGTATACTATTATGCACATTTATACATCATTTTAACTCATTAAGGGAATGCACTTTAATGAAATAAGCGAAGAGGACGTGCGTGTAAATAGACTTTATAACAGTGTGATGTTATTAAGAACTTTAAAAGGCTTCACAACAAAATTTGTTGATACTCATTAGCTGCATTACAACATAGGATTTAGTACAGAGCAAATAGAATCAAGTCTACATAGTTAATATTAAACGTAGGTTCCATCATAATTGAAAAAATAATATGGTACATATTTTAAAAACAATTTTTCAAAAGTAATTTTTTAAAATTAAAAATGTAATATTTAAAATTTAATTTAACATCATTTTAATTATATTTACAAAATAGAATATAAAAAATATATTTGGGTCTACAGGATCTCAGGTATGTAATGTATGTATGTATGTAAATACTATAAAAAAACCGTTTTTGTAAGAGTTCCGTAGCCAAAAAGCCAAAACAGACTGTACTGTATGTCACTGGTATTTTATTCAAAGAAAAAGCTACATTGCCGATTTTTTTTGTAAGGATGCACGTTTCTCATACAAACAGCTGGACAATTACGTGAAAATAAAAAAATAGGGATGGCACTCTAAACATATAATAAAACGTTTAGGATGGTCTCTGGTTAGGTCTTCAAAATGTTGATAGATATTTATTAGTACGTTTTTTCAAACCAATAGTTGACGAGTTATGTGATTCTCAAGCCGTAAACATTGTGTTTTAAAATAGACGAAGCATTTTTAAAATCTTCTAAAGTTAGTATAGTTTCGCATACATTTGCAATTACTATAAAAAAAGCAGTAATAAAACACAACACAATCACGAAATGCAACGGTTTTTCTCCTCTGTAAACATTGTCGTTTTGACATAACATATGGACGTTTAACCGTAAAATAGTTAATACTTTGCAACTATAAAAGGTAGACTATCATCAAAACAATTATTCCACCCTTAGGAATGGAATGTTTTTTTTTTAATTTATGTTAGACCACACATAACAAAGAATTACGATGAACGTCAAAAAAAACAAATAGACAAACACAATACCTCTTGTTTTAAAATCGGTAAACAAAACATAGAGAACAGTGCACTCACTTGTGGTGCGCGGGCGAGTGCAGGTGGTTGAGGTAGTCCTTGGCGGTGGGCGGGAACTCGTTGCACACGCGGCACCAGTGCATCTCCGGGTCGTAGTACACGTAGTTGAACTTCTTGCCCGACGGCGACCTGCTGCGGATTCATTCACTCATTCATTCATTGTTATAAACAAATACAAATATTAAAAAAAAAAACGGATTTTTTCGCCGATTTATTTTATTTTCCGACGTTCCGAATGCTTTACAGCAATCACGATCACGGGAGAGATCTCCATAGTTTTATTTAAAATGACAAAATATTTTTGATGCGAAACTAAATTGAATAATTCGTAGACCGCAGTTTGAAAATGTATTACCGCACTTTATCGAGTATTTAATACGTACTTACTAATGCTATAATAAAATCAATGTTCATTATACACACAAAATTTTATTACGATATTAAATATTTATGTATCACGGTGTTTTATAAAAATGGACGATGTGTCAATTATATGCGACAAGACAATGAAATTTGATTATTTTCATTTCAATCTCTGAAAGCAATTAAATGTATAAAAATTAAAAACCGCAAACTTGGAGGAATAAAACAATTTTATTTTTCTATACATTTTTTTACTCTATTTATTCAACACTTATTGTATACAAATTATATATAATAACAATCACAATTAACAATTTTAACAAGCTCACAAATAATAATAAAATTAGAACAAAAATAAGCTATTATTGTCAATAAAGCATTACATTAGCTTACATATTTTACAAACAAACAGAGAATAAGTTGCTTCTTTTTCATTTCAAATAAAGTTGAAGATGTGGTGCCACAGCTTTATAAAACTCCTGATTCTTTGTGGAATTAAATTCACATATATACCAATAACATTTTAAATGGAAATATTCATAAAGAAACCAATCACATATATACATTACAAATGTAATAGCAAAATAAAATAAACTTCAAAGCAACATACCTAGACTTCCGTTTGGCACCGCGCTCGGTGGAATCATCAGACTCAATTACCTCCTGCGCCTCCTCCCCAATGATCCCATTCAACATGTCCACTACGTTGTTAATAGTCTTCAACTTGTTCTGGATCTCCAACTATACAAGTGCAAGGCAAATAGATGCAATTAGCTTTGGACACCATCGAAGAGTGGGGTATCCAAAAGCACTTACAACTAATATTTAATTCATTTTAGAGCTAGCATTAAGAAAAATTATAGATAACATATTTCATTAATCAAACCTGCAGCTTAGTGTTTTCTTTCAAAAACCGTTTGGTGTCCGGGCTCGGCGAACGTTTCGCGTCGCCTCGGAGCTCGTTCCGTTGATCTTTCAATGTGTCGAGTTCCTTTTTCAAAATTCCCGCTTTTTTAATGTAGTCTTCTCTCTGCTTCGATAGAGCAGCTTTTTGGTGACGCATTTCTGTTTCAATGGCGGCTGTGATAAAAAGTAAATGATTATAACATATGTCATAAGTGAAATTAAAGTGTAATATTACTTAATTTTCCATAAATTAAGTTATTGAGTAATATTACACTTAAAAATAGCAAATTCAATATTCTAAAGTAGCCAGTTGATAAAATTTTAAAGAAAAAAATTGATTAGTCATTAAACCTTCCAGTTGTTGACGGGCCAAGTATTACTGGTGTGTAAAAGATATGACAAACAATTTAACATTGGAATATTTTTGTTTACTTTTGTGGATAGAAACAGTTGACTCTTGAATATCCTCCTGAAAAAAATCTTAATAACGAGAACTAAAGCTCACCTTATCCCAAAATTTTAAGCAACACACAAATAGTAAATTAATTTAAACATATATAAAATAATATTTCACAAAACAATTATTTTTTTAATAATAATAGTAAGCCTTACATAAAATAAATAGTCACACAGAAGCATTATACTTTTTTAATATTATTTCTCAAGACATGCATTAACATTTGACAGTATTGATAAAATTAAAGTTTCCTGTTAGTAAATAATATACAATCGTTATATAACATATAAAAAGCATTAAAAGTAACAAACCATATTACTTATGTCATGAAATATCTCAAATAATATTTCATTAAATTCAGCTTCTGAAAAGAAAACATTATTATATAACATTATTATTATTAGAAATATATACCTTCTTTTTTAATCTGTTCCTCAACATTGTAGACTGGTGGAGCAGGTGGTGGTGGTAGAGACATTTGATTCCATGAGGCCATGTCCGGTGGATGTGGTGCTGCCGGCACCACAGATGGGAACTCATTGTATATGCCGGAATATGATTGGTTGTAGTTGCCACCATAATTGGAACCCTGAACAAACAGATGAACTTAAATTACCTAGTGTTTGCTAGAATAAGCCAGCTTAGATGCACTAATAACATTGGTAACCCACCAATTATTACTAATAACACTAATGTCAATATAATATTTTTAAACACTTTATTCTATTATAAGTAAAGCAACTCATTTAAAATATTACTTCTTGGGGGAATGTAGGCGCTGGTGGAGCAGTGAATCCACCTTCTTGCATCTGGCTATCCCATAGTTCACTTGGTTCCGGTAGCTTTGCTATCTCACTTAGAATGTTTTCGTCGAGCACATCTTTGTCATTTTTTCGCGGTGAGCGGCTTCGTCGTTTATTTTCTCTAGGAGGCGGACTTCGGCTTCTTTTTCTGGATGGGGAATGCCGCTTTTCATAGTGATAATCGTTTCGGTTCCATTCCCGGTCACGGTCACGATCGCGATCGCGATCACGTTCGCGTTCGCGGTCTCGCTCCCTATCACGACTATAAAATCGTTTACGGCTATACTCATGTGACATTTCAATACTTTTTCTCGTGATTTATCTGATTAATTAATAATATAAAACTTTGGCATAAAATACCTAAACAAATAAAATGGCACCGAAAATACACGCTATGTTGAATGACATTGACAGTTGTTTCGCGCCGGTGACGGATTCATTTGTCATCCTTATGTAGGGTAGAACTAAGGAGAACAATCTCACGTATAAAACGTGCCGCTAACAAGCATTAGTGCTACAGAAAATAAGTAGATGAATTAAAACAGCGCCAAAAACCATAAAAGTAAGATGACCAATTAAACAAGGAAAGAAAGCTTTCCGCTTTGTTGTGACGCACTTTTTAAAATAGTTCTAACATAGACAAACACCGATATAGAATATAATTATACTCGTAATAACATATTATTTTCAAGTCCATAGTAATTATAATTCAGCACACTTCACTCCGTTTAAAACTGCTAACTTCGCATCACATCTACTTGCTACGCTAGCGCTATATCGGTGAGTTTCTGAATCATAATTTGCTGCTCAGCACTGGAGACTTTTTCAAATTATTTCCTATATAAGTTGGTTATCCTTAGCTCTACCCTTAGAGTATACATATGCTATGTATACTCTAAGGTTCTACCCTATAAAGTCATCCATGGTTACTATGGAGGGTTTACCCTCCATAATGGTTACGGATTTTATTTTTCATCCATGGTTACGAATGAGAGGAGTAATGACACAGGTATTAAACAAATGGAAATATAAGTATCTTTGTTTATTTTGAATTTAACGTAATTATAAATAATGATTTTTAATAAATAAAAAAGGATTATTTACATATTTTTATTTAAGTTTGGTATATTATTTCACAATTTCTTTTAAAGTAATTAATTAATGGTTTCCGCCCTACTTTCCTCTAAAAATATTTGTGTTGTTCTCAATATGTGCTCTGAATTTACAACAGGCGTAGAATGAACGTTTACAAATAAATCTGTCTCATACTAAAGACAGATTCTCCGTCTATGTAAATGTATTAATTATAATATTCATGAAAGATATGCAATCACTAATTAGTTGATAGACATATCTTTTATTCCTCACCAATATTTTTTACTAGTACTAATTTATTTTCTACCGTTACGACATACCTACTAGGGATCAACGTATTTAACAATATTTTGTATTACTATAAATAATAATCCAGTGACCCTTTTAATCAATTAAGTGTTAGAAAACTAAAAAAACGAAAAGCCACATAGAAACCAATAAATATTTATTGGTTTCTATGTGGCTTTTGTTGCTTTTGATGGGATTCTATTGGAGTTTTTCAACAGGTGTAGTGAGCGACTCACCCTCGCTTCGCTCGGGTTCGTTCGTCCCTAACTTGCTTCCCCATACAAACTTTCATCCCCATTTGCATCCCTTTAATTAAGGAATGATTCCCGAGATAAAAACTATTTCATTCACTCTTCATAAGATTTGAAAAATACCTTATTTTAGTAATAAAAAATCTTTAAATTTCTTCTATACAAAACTTGTCTTGAAAAACAAACAAAAAAAAAAGAATTATCCAATTCAGTGTAGTCGATCGGAAGTTATGCGCGTTGTATACATTTCGGTGATTAATTTTTATATAAATAGATGTAAGGTAATATGTTTAGATGTATAATGTACATCTAAACAATATACAGGTTGGATTCATGCAACAATACAATATCACAAGTATCATTAATAATAAATAAAAACTTTTTAACAAAAAATAAAAACCGACTTCCAGGCACTAAAATGTAAAAAATAACTAAACGGAGGTTTTCATTTAGAATAGATACCTAATCAGATATTTTCGAAGCCGGTGCCAGCCGATGCAAAGCAAATCTAATATATTTCGATACGTAAAATACATATTTACCTATTAGATATTCATATCTTAAAATATTTTAGGCTGGCACCGACTTCGAAAATATCTGATCTCCCGTCTATTTAAAAATATACGAGTCAGCGACTTCTTGAGAGACCGCGTTACTTATACTAAACAGCAGTTTATTCGTTTACTTATGCCTAATTGCTCTGCTATAAGCGTGGAGCAATAAATAGGCTACAAAATGAATGTAAGTTTCAATTATAACATACCAACAAAAATCAATCTCTTTCGCTTCATAGTATTCTTACAGATAGTATAGGATTGCAAAATAGCGAGCTCAGTTTGAACGAACAATGTAAATTCAACGATTCAATAACGACTTAGAAAGCGGTTACACAATGATATGTATTACCTACGTATGTTTTGTTCAATTTTCAGACGAGTCCTACCAAATCCTTCATACACGAAAACAATTTTATAGACTAGCTATTTAACATAATCACTTTAATGAATAATCCAGGCATTTTTTTAATTACATATTATTTGAAATTTTATAAAAAAAATTACAAATTCTTACAAAATCGCTTTTCAAGCACTAATTTGCTTCTGAATGGCAGATTTATATTGACAAACAAAATTTGAAATGATGAAACGGTCAAAGGCATTAGTTAAACCAACTGTATCGCGATTTCAGAATCCTAAGCGTTAAGCACTTACCTTCAACTTTGTGTACATTGCAGTTTATTTTTCTTTAAGGAAGTTAGTGGAGACGGGTCGTTGCACTTATGGCGGGGAAGCAAAACTGCGGCGGCGGTTGAAGCGCTGCCATTATCGCGTGGTCGTAGACTACGCATGCGCGGATAGTTCGTAACGGCGCGAAAAATATATTTTTTGTAACTTACGTCAAAATAATATAGATAACATAAAAGACATCTAAATTTAATTACAATAAATAAATAAAAAATATTTTAATAAAGTGATTGTGCTGGATAAAACTACAAATACATCACAATGAAATATAAGGTATGTTTAAAAAAAAAGCGGGTAGGTGAAATAAATTTTTAAAACGTTTTAAAACAAATTTATTCGAAATTGTATTGTTTTTTTTTAAATTAGTAGAATTTGTCACAACTTCTAATACTTTTGTATATTTTAATTTTAAATCAATATTTTAAATAAAAGAGAATATTTGAATAATTATTTTAATATAATCAATAAATCAATTAACTTTCATAAAAATAGGTAAGCAGTATAATTCATCTCAGTAATTATTATCAGAAAACTGTCCGCAGAACCTTGAGTGCGACTTGAAGCACGTAAAATCTTAAGTGTCATTTTATCTATATTTAATATTATAAAAAGGCAGAGTTTGTTTGTTTGAACGCGCTAATCTCAGGAACTAATAGCCCGAATTGCAAAATTATTTTTGCATTAGATAGCCCGTTTAATGAGGAAGGCTATATAATATCATATTTAAAAGTATAGTCTATCTATGCCATATTAATCTTTAAAACGTACCTAGGGATGAACCCTAGCAAAGCGTGCGAATCGCTAGTATTTTATATATGTAGCAATATACTCTATGGCTAGTATAAAAAAAATAACAAATTAAAATGGTAAGTAGTTTAATTGTCAATTTATAATTATATGTATTTAGATTATAAATTAGTTGTTTCTTTAAATATTTGTGATAATTTTGTAAATTGGCTAGGTTTATGGTTATTGCGTCCTTGTAGCAGTCATAAATTAGTTTTCATCACAACTGTACCGAAACAATGGGATCAAATATTTTGGAACAAGAGTTGGTCACATTTAATATTATTGTAACAATGAATCGCTTGTTAATTGATATAGAGGGTATTCGGAAAAAGTAATGTCAATTGAACGTTGCCATTATTTTATCAATTAAATTAAGTATTATTGCTATTACTGATAAATAAAGAAAATAGGATAATAATTAAGGTACTTATTAAATGATGAACCTGATTATTTTACAACTCCTTGAATTAAGGTTGTTCTTAACAAGTCATTGATTATACCTATTATAATTTGTCACAAACCTTTACAACGTAAAAACTTTGATCAACAATTATTGTTATATACTTATTGATCGAAGTGTAACAATTTAAAAAATGATTTAAATACTTTATCTTATAGAAATCTCGCGGCTCCTACCTTATTTACGAGAGATTATAATTTTATTTTATTTTTAATAATAATAATTACTATTATCTTTTTTTTTAATATTATTAAAATGAACTTAACTAAGACACTACTCTTAACTAAAAACACGGAAGAAATATTATTTAAAGAGTTTTTATATTTTATTAAAGCATTTATAAGCCTACTTAATAATATATATAAAATAATACAGCCTAATCTATGCATAATATTTACTCGTAGGTACTCAGTGAGCTTAGACCGGGCTTCAAAAAATAAAATAATATAGCAGAACTCAGAAGTACGTACCAATATGAATTAATTATATTTCCATAAATAAATTGTGTTCTAAATATATAAATATAGATTATGATTCAATAGGTACTCTTTAGTCTCTCACTAGAAAATCATAAAATCATTTTTTGATTTTCGATGTTTAACTGAAGACAATAAATAGGTATCTAATCATAAATAATCTAAAAATAAATATATATTTTTTTAAATGTTTGGCAACTTGTGGTAAGTAGGTACTCAAAGATAAACGGATATGTTCAAACGCTTATTAAAGTAGTAGGTTGCTTCTATAGGTATTATTAAACCTTGTTAATTAATTTTCAACGCGGCCTATTTTTAGTTGCGTTGCGTCAGTCAGACCATCTTCATTATATTTTAATGTCATTATGCTGCCTATATAAATATATGTAGATATTAGATAAATAGTTTAAACGTTAAGTTAAGAGTAAAATAAAAAATCTTTCTTGTGAAATATTTATCTTGATTCTTGCATACATTGAAAATAGGTAAACTATCTGACCGGTTCCAAAAATAAAAAGGTTATACATTTGACCGATTGGTGTTTTTTGTTTACGTGAGTCAATACGGTTTTAATTGCGGTATCCAATTGCGAAGTTTAGCAGAACTCATAAAGTTATAATATACTTATGTATATGTATGTATACTTATAACAACATAAGTATGAGTAGGTACCTACGCTTTATCTAATAGCTTTATCCTGCGATATAGCAGCATCCTACCCCAGATTAGGGTGCTTCTTTTAATTTACGAGTCTTACAATCACTTTAATTTTTTTAGGGGTTGAATTAAAAAAAAATACTTTTTAATGTAGTTTCACTAAGTCAGTATCAGTTTAATTAATTAAGACACAAGAACTACATCCCGTCAAGTTTAGTGGTATGGTCTTGGCGATGAGGAATATTTTATATTTGTTAAAATTCGTAACTTTCGTCATAGAATACGTATATAATAAAATTCTATCTGAGACGAATCTGTACAATGAATATTTTTTGGAAAATCTTATTGAATCCGCCGAATCTATAGTTTTTGGAATTTCTGTCTATCTGTCTGTCTGGGAACGCATCACGAGAAAACAGCTTGTCAGATTTTGAAGAAATTGATGATAATAGCTGTTAATCCGGTTCAACATACATATTATAGGATACTTTTTACTGTTTCTATTATTTATTATATGTATTAGATTATTACCTAATCTCTGCTAACCGGTAAAACATCCCGAGGGACGAACCTGTGCGGAGCGAGAGTGAGTCGCTAGTATAATATAAAATAAGTGTAAGAGTGAGACACGGTGACAAATATATGAATGTCATAATAGACTATAGATAGGTATTACATACATCAATTCACCATCCCTTAAAATTCTATGTTTTATCTTTATCGAAAGTTGGTAATAGAAAATAATACTTAGTTGCTTCTCAGTAAAAAAACAAAGTAAAGATGCAAGTCTAGATCTACAAAGGCGATGTCAAAGTTCAGAGGTGCATATTCAGGTTAACATTTCCGTACTTTCGCTAATAATGCTTTATCAGTGACCCAATCGGTAACCGTTAAATTTCGTTCACATGCACCGCATCGCATCACATGTACTTTCATTAGGTTAACTGCAAACCATTACAATTTACATTATAGATTAAAATATTAATATTTTACAGTGCGATCTATTCTTAGAAAATTTAAACTTATTTTAATTCAAAACTGTAATCCACAGAATATATACATTATGTTTGTAGAGATACAAGCGACGTATCACTCGCGCTAGGATTATGAAATTCGTTTAGATAATAGTTTATGTAGTTATCTTGGTTGAGTACCAAGACCTAAGAAAAGATTTTGGAAGTTTAAATGTAAAGAGACTAATGGCCGATTTCACCAACGTCACCTAAGTTTAAGGGATCCCCTAAGCATGGTTAGGGGGCTGTTAGGGGACAGTTTCTGTTTCACCGACAGTTAGGGGTCACCTAAAAAAATGCCATCTAAATATAGGTACTAGAAATACAGGCTCTGACGATGGTAAACGAAATTTAATTTAGGGGCTAGTATAGGGGGAACTTTTAAGCTAGGGATCCCATACGTAGGTGGTAGCTTATGGGATGTTGGTGAAATCGGGCATAAATCACGCATGTTTGTAAAAGTCCACCGGCAAAAGGGATGTTAGAAACACTAAGATTGAATCTTGCGTTTTTGAAGTCGCGGATAACACTTAGTATCTCGCTTCGCTCAGGCTAACTACACCCCGCATGTTATTTATTTACGAACTTAACAAACGTATTATTTGCTTCATCTGTTTGATAAACCTGTTCCTTCCTCTCCTTATTTTAGTCTAGTTCTAGTCCTACCTTCGGGATATTTTACTGCTTCCTAGGGAAAATAAGTTACTTGTACCTACCTACAAAATATATCAAAAATATGGTAACCATTTTTAATGTTTGATTTTCCTAATGTTTAAGAGATATCGCGCTGCATATTATTAGTAATTAGTACTTTTAATAACCCTGTTACATACAAACAATACATTATTCACACAATGCACCCGTGCATAGTGTTTGACTCTCGTGCGTGTTTCCTCGAAGATAGCGCATCAGTTTAAAGTTAAACTGGGTCATCAACGACAAAAAAACTAACGTGTTAATGTAAAACTGCCTATCGTATCATCAAAAATATGTATATGCAGAATGTCTGTGCACAGACTGTGTATATATTTCATATATGAACATATAGGTAAATAATATAATTATAAATAACTAACTTCTTCGACTGAAATACATATATTTGTTTCTCATAATATCACTTATAGTGTACATACTTTGTACATTGTACATATATATTTACTAATATTAGTTATAAAAGTGAGAAAGTGTTTTTATTGTGTTTATCGGCTTGTGTCGTTCTGTCACTCAATCTGTGGGCAACGGATTGTCGTAATTTTACAACAAGATCCCAGAAAATGTTCAAAACGTTTCTATCACCTAATTAAAAAAAAATGTTAAAGAACGTTTGTGTGCTAAAGGTTAATGATTTTACAGAAGATGGCACGCCTTAGGAACGAAGAGATCGCCTCCAGGATACTTCAACTTTATAGAATTATTGTAAATTATAATTTAACTTAGAGAAAAGATAAAGTAATAATATTAGTCCCGCTGACTTTATTTCACCAGTTCTTCTCACGTCTGAGGCTTCTTTACAAACTGGTAGTTAGACTTATGAACTTCAGCAAAAAAAGATATAATTTAATGCTGAATGAAATATTTTAAATTTGAATTTAAAAAATAGATGGCTTAATTTTAAAACATAGATTTTAGATTTATCATATGACATCTTAAGACATTTATAAATTGAGAAGTAAGCGTTTTTTAGAAGCTCGGTCAAAACAAAACTTGAAATAATAATTACCTGCCATTTTCAATACAATATAACTTTGTTATTGTTAAGAAAACTTAATTTCAAACTTTATAATACTCCAAACAATGCACGAAGTAAAAGCTCGTGGCCTTGTTTAAAGGATGCGCTTGTCAGATCGAAGTGGCAATTGCACTATAATCTATTATGGTATATCTTAGCTATGCACCTCAAAGTGCTTGCCGTTAAACGTCTAGTTTTTATCTTCCGGACCTTTATGGTATTGTCTGTTCATTTCTTACCGACTTAGACCCATTACAAAAATACATTTTTCATACATAGAGAACATTTAGAGGATTTTCTCTTACACCGGTTCCCAATAAACTATCTATATTAAGTTTTCCTTACTAAAGATAGCAATTTGACGCTAGCTCCATACAAACTATGTCAAAGTCCTATCATAAGTAAGAACCCACAGATGGATAAGTTATTGGAAACCGCCGTAAGTCAAATCCATAGTTAAATCCATATTTTCAAACGAGTTAAAATTGAATCTGCAATTACTAGCGCATTTGATATTACCGACCAGAATAGAAGAATGACATGTTATCCATCTTTTATTTGTATTTTGTACTTCATATAATTTTTGGTCTGTTTACGGCCATGAAAATTACAAAAGAATTGAAATGTCAGGAAGCTAAATAATAATTCTGTATGTGCCAATTAAATTTATGCATGCTTAGTGCTTACATTATAAATATAAAGATAACTACGTCTCTCCGTTGAGGACGCATCCATGTTTTCAACCGACTTCAAAAAGGAGGAGGTTCTCAATTCGACTGTATTTTTTTTTACACAGTATGTTATTAACAAAGATACCTTAAATAAACATGAAACAGTCGCGAGCGTAAAATTATCTTTGTATTTCTGTTTAATGCAAGCGAAATCTGATTTAAAGATTAGTTTGGAATCATTTAGTATGAATGATATTTCCCATCACGACAATAATGAAGCGATGCAGTGAAGACGTTTCTTGATGTATGTGGATGTTTTGTTCCGTGTGTCGTTTAATTGCACCTATTATACGCATAGGTGGAGTGACAACAATTTGTTTGTAACACAACTGGTGCGGTGTTTACATAAATTGTAATATTTAAAGAATTAAACTACGGTTATGCAACTTTCATCTTGAACTTGAGGTTTCTATAGGAAATCTGTCACGGTTGAATAGTTCATAGTAACTAATGGTGAATTTGAATTGTAAACAGCTATAAGCTAGCATATTTTGTGGTTTTCTTCGCATTTAAACTAAAAGTGATAGGGATATAATCCAAGAAAATTTTTAAATTGTTGTCGTTATAGAGAAAGCTACATAAAAATTGGTTTTGTAAGTTTGCTCATAAAAAACTTAGGCAATTGTGCAATTAGCGTGATAATAAGCTTTCATTATTTTTACTCCCATTTTCTATGTAATAATATGAGTTTGACGAGTATTTATTACCATCAATAAACAAGAAGAATATTTAATGCTTTTTATGCTTCAGGGGTTTTGAGCAAGAATTGTAGAATTTAGAATTTATTTTAGAATTTTATCGCAATTGTATTACAATATTACTTAAAGCTAACGTTTCACAAATAATTTGCGTGACAAAGACGCTAATCAGATTCACGCCTATTTTTAGAACCAAACTAAAAAAATAATTTACAAAAAAAAAAAATTGCGTCAATTTTTTAAATTACTAATGATGCAAGTTCGGAGGTTTCGATCCATTGAATTTTATGAGATGGTTTCACTTCAGTGGGGAAATTATTATTTATTTCAAACTCTTTGATTGTCAAAGGAAAGCCAGTATAGTTTAGTAGTAACATACAATTACACTCATTTTTCATGTAACTATTTTTTATTATTATTAATATCCTTAAGGTTTCGGCTAGCCATCTGCCTCGGAGACATTATAGTGCACAAGCGTATATGCCAAGTGCCAAAATGCCCGCACTCGTTATTCCTTTCGCTTTTATAGTCTAGTGGCACGATAACGGGATCCTTACCAGAAACAGATTAAGCACAGGACCGAAGCTCTAATGTGCTTTCTGATGTACGGGAATTGATAACACCGCAAACTTTTTCATATCTGGATGTCACTAAGCTTCCTTCTAACAACAGGAAACCTCTGTAATTATAGACTCTACTCGAATCTCGAATCCAGGAGTTAATGAACAGCAATTGTTACGTAACATATTGCGATTATAGCATATTGACCATTTTAACAAGGATGTTAATAAATACAATGCTGAATACAATAAAAGGGAAAGTATGACAAGAAACGGTTTGATTCTCTCACGATTAAGGAGAAACCTATATGTCGTGTGCAATAAAATGGTCCTACGCTATTTATATTAATATTACTAAAATTGGTAATAATGTTATTACCGACAATATTAGTATTGTGTAATGCAGTAACAAAAAAAAAGACAATACGCTCTACAGGATTGGCCGGAGGGATTTTCTAGTGTTTACCCATACTATAATATTTTAAATGTGCAAAGTAAATCTATTTTTTTTTTGCCAATCATGCATTATTATATTGAATTTCGTAAGAGTATATATATTTAAAATTTGATTTTCTCTATGATTAAAAATTCATCAAATGTTATATATAAAAAATTCGAAAAATGTTACTTAATAATCACAAAACTTTATACAATAGTAAATTTATAGTGTGATGAGTTATTTCCTTTCGAATCCACGGACTCGGAAAGTGGTCAAAAAGAATAAAACGCTGGAAGTAGAGCACAGTGTGGCAAGTGGAACAACACATTGCGACCAGAGCAATATGATATAACGATCTCGCAAAAAAATACTGACGATTGCATGTATTCAGGTATTAAAAGTATTAGATATTAGTAATTTGTAACTTTTGAATATCTCAAAATTTTATTAAATTTTTTATTGTATTAGCAAATCGTGTCGTATTATCAATGTTGTAATCTCTATAGTCTAGTCAAATTCAAGTGGATGTTCACTTCGATGTCCTTTAACTTTTAGTAGGAGGATAGCTTTAGAAATAAGTTCCATATTTTTTCCTTTTAATCTCAACATCTTGTAGTTTTAAAAAGTTTTATTTTTTTAAGAAACGACTTTTTCCAAACCTTTTTCTCATGCGAAAATCGAATCCCCACCAACAGCGAAATAATGAATGCTAAAATTTTGATTAATATCTTTAATTGACAAAGAATAACAAACGATATAATCTATATTCATATTTAATATGTATTTTCATATTATGTATTTGCTTTACAACCATATATAATGCTTATTTAAATAGATTTTACGAGTAAAATATAAAAGTTTTATTAGATGTATAACTTTTCATTTTATCACGTAATTGGCTTTTTGTTAGAACAAATACATAGACACGTAAACATGATTGCATCTATTATATGTTATTACTCATTTTTCTTTATATAATAAGGTATAGTTCGAGTACATTAATATTATTTCCTTATATCCCTTATATACATATAAATGATAAAGCGAATAAATCGTCGACGACACGTTTGGCTCAGTTTGTAGTGACCCTCGTGGTGGGGGGGCTCAGTAGTGCCCGGCAACCCAACCGGGCGCGAAGCCAAGAAACGCACAGGGAGGTGGCCCACTTCGGTGGGCGGTGGAAGGTGGCCCTCTTTGGAGGGCAGTGCACCATGCGGGTTGCTCCTGGTACTTCTCTGATAGCAGAGTGGACTGTGGAGCAACCCCATGGTTGTGGTGGTCTGCTTCGGCAGACCTGCCGTCGGGGCGTCGTAGTTGAATGCGTAAGCGATCCTGCGATGCCCCATTAAGACGGGGGAAGGTTTTGTTGGGTTTTAGTGGGTAGTACTGGCTTTGCCGGTGAGTCCCACACCTCGTGCGTAAATGCATTTCCCAACGTTAAAACAAAAAAAAAAGTTTGTAGTGACCCTACTTGCTGTGCCAGCGATCGCGGGCTCGAGTCCCGCTGGGGGCATTTCTTTGTGTGATAAGCACGAATTTTCCAGTCGTGGGTTTATATTTACAATATGTATTTATTTAAAGTTATATATGTGTAGTGTATCAACTATCTGGTATCCATAACAGCCTCGTAGCTTACCATGGAACTAGATGGTTTTGTGTGTTAATGTACCAACAATGAGCTATTACAGTGTTAAGAAGTAACAACCACAAACCCTCACTTGTAAGACAGTGGCAGCCCATTGGTAACGCGCTCGCTTGGGAAACCAAGTGAAGCGGGTTCAAACCCCGGTTCTCGCGCCTCTGATATTTTCATACGCAAATAATTTCCAACATGATTATCACTTATCTTACGGTGAAGGAAAATATCGTAAGAAAACCTGCATGTCTGAGAGAACCCAACAAGTTTTCGAAAGATATGTGAAGTCCGCCCGCACTTGGCCAGCTGGTGGACGACGGCCTCATCCCCCTCGTATTGAAGGGAGGCCCGTGCCCAGCAGTGGAACGTTAAAAATGGCTTAATGAATACAAAATATCTAATATTCTATCGTATGATTACTATGCATATTTTTATATATCAAAGAAAGGTTGATATTAAAGTGTTAAAAGAAAATCTTAGTTTGTATATGATACCTACGTATTTTTATTTATCTTATCTTGACGGACCATTGTTTTAGCACAATGCATCTGATGTCATTACCGAACTTGTATCATGTTTATTTGGTGTTACGTTACGCTTTAAAATTGATATATAAATTCAAAATATTAATAATAATTTTGTATTTTTTAATTAATTTCTATAGAAAAACGAGAGGGGGGAAAAATACTTATGATTTATTTTGAGCAAGTGTGTCTGGAGTCCGTGAAACAGATGCATGTTCATTTAGCGCCTAGGCTGCTGTAAATATTTTATATCTATAAAGATAAATAAAAATTTTAAAATAGCAGATTTTTATTAAATGTATATGATATTATATACGGTAGGTACATATAAAAAAAAACAATTTTTATAATTTTTGTTTATCTGTATATCCGTCTGTCTGTCTGTTTGTTCCTCCTAATTTCTGACAGGGGTACAAAAAAATAATGGAAGCACCCGCGCGAAGCGTGGGTAAGTCAAGTCAAGTAAGGTAGTAATTTATAAATGTGTGCCAAGCAGGGCTAGATTTCGTGCCCTCAGTCGTGTCGTAGAGACATTCGTTATTGTTTATTCATTTATACGTAGCTGCTATTTTAATGTATATTAGCAGATGCAACTTTTCTGTCAATTTATTAACATTTATCGTTTTTGTATCATTTTAATGATTATTATTTTTCATTAAAATTTAATAACGACAACGTAATTCTATATAATAAACATTCTCAGTATCAAATAAAAAATATAATAAGAAAACAAAAATGTTATCCACTTCCGTTTCTACAGTTTTCTACTAAATAGTTATTTTCGTGTTTAGAAGCAATTAAAACCCATTAAAAAGTGGTAAACTTTTTAATCGATATAACAAAAACTGCCACTATTAATAATAAAATAATAATTTTATGTCGTGATAATATATACTTTATATATTATATAGTATTTTTTGCTATAACAATGCATAGTATACTTATTAAAGATTCTTTTCAATTAATTGACTTTCATTCCATTGTTATCAACAAACTCATATCTGCGAAAATAACTTTGCTTCGTTTTCCGCCTTATTTTATTATTTTACATTAACAGAAAGTTAATATTAAGTGTCGGAGTTTAAAACCATATATCTACTAATACTAGCGACTCACTCTCGCTCCGCTCGGGTTCGTCCCTAGTTACGTTTTAACGTTTAGTATAGATTTCTCAAAGATGAGATATTCATTATATGTATAGATATATGTAATTCTACTTGTGCTTAATAGCTGTTATGGTGAAATATAAACGGTCACGTAATTACATTATTATAAATAAACCGTATCGTAAATACTGCACATAAATAAATTATTTATGTAGACAAAGCTATTTATTGATTTTCTTATAGAAATATAACTCCATTTATAGCATCAATGAAATATTGGATCTGTTTATGATTTTTTAATTTTTTAATGCTTTCTTAGATTTACGCGAATAAATATTTGCCTTTTCTATACAGGAGAGACTCTACCGTTTTTACTTTATCATTCGAAAGTCGAAACGTTGGGAACTAAAATATAAAATAAAGACGCGACAAAATCCGATAAGATAGTTTCTTTTTTGAAAATTTTAAATAACTATATTTTCAAAGTCTCATTATAAGAAAAAAAGGGGAAATTCTAAAATAATTATAATTAGCAAGACAATATGTAATAAATATTTTTAAAGTTTACGAAGTTTCTTTTCATCGTGGTACAATAATTACTACATCTAAAAACAGATTGTATGGACATTTTCGCTTTGTTACAGGTGAAGGATATCGACAGCGAGAGTCAGCGCTCAACGAGACTGCCCGACACCGCCAGCGGGTTAGAAGAGAAGCTGTGAGTTGAAATATTTTAAATCTTTCTTATATAATCAGCAGTCAAAAAACTATAACTTCCTAAGCACTACTAAATTTTATTTTCCTACGTGACTTTCTTTCATTCTTTTAAAAATTTTTCTTTTAAGTAAACCACTCATTTCGCTCAGGTCTTAACATGATGATCGAATCCTTAGGAAATACTTTCTTAAAAGAGTTCACTTCACTCTACATCTCTAAAACCTATTCATTGAAAATAATACAAATACCGAATATACCGTTATCATAAAGAAATATAAAATTACGGAATTGGCAACTTTTTAAAGCTCGGTTAAAGCTATTATAAGAAAATTTACTTTTAAATTGAATTAGTTAAAAGTGTACAAAGGATCCACATATATTGTAAGTAAAATCGTAATAAAGTCATAAAGGACGAATAATCTGGTAGGCGTAGTTTTTAGCTTCGTGTTAGTCAAAAGTAAGGTCGTGACATTTATCCCATTCCTTCTTGATATCATCCATTAACCGCTCTTACTTCCTCTTGCTCAGGGCAATGTTTATTAAAAATATAAATATTTTAACCACTAGGATACAGCTGGCATATAATAGAAGTCAGAGAAGATTATATTTACAAAGTGGCTATTACAATCTGCGGTTTTGCTAACCTGATATTTGATAGGTATATTATCAATAATAAACATTGATAAACAAGATGAGTTTGTTAAAGAGATTCTTTTCAAGCCATTGGAAAAACAATTGAATTGAGTAAATACTTCTTTAAGCCGTATTTGTTTGTTTGTTAGTTTGTTTGTACGAATAAATATGTGATAGTAGCTACGATATACGACGTATTATTGAGTAAGATTGTAAAACAATCTTACATTTCATAAAAGTAATAGTAAATCAAAATAGGTAAAGAAATACAAAGTCATTATACTATATTTTAAAGTACCTATATATTTAAATTAACATGTGTATAGGATGTTAGAGATCTAGGAAGCACAGCGCGGCGCATCACTGCATTATGCAACAACATTGCGTCGAGATACGCATAAATAATGCATATCTTAATGTTAATCACTAAATAAACAAGAAAATATACTTATAACTTAATGGAGAAAATAATTATAATATTATAATGCAATAAAAATATATTAATAATTTTAAGAGACAGTAGCCCAACATTCGCTTAGGAGACCGAGTGAAGCGGGTTCATATCTCGGGTCTCATTTTGATGTGCGAATCATTAATGTGCGATTAATAACATGATTGCCACTTGTATTACAGCGAAGGAAAACATCGCGAGGAAACTTACATGTCTTGGAGAACCTAGCAAGTTTTCGAATGATATTATGAAATCCGCCAACCTGCATTTGGTTAGAGTCGTGGACTATGATCTGATCCCCATCGTATTGACGGCACTAGGCAGGCCCGTGCCCGGCAGTGGGACGTTAAAAAGGGCTGATCTAATAGCCATAGCTTATTCTTTGAAAAGTATCATTGAAATAAAATATAATATTATAGATCGCGTAACATATTAAAAACACACAGATTAAAAAGAATAAACATTCACTTGGCAAATTTTTTTTCTATTCCATACTTCAAGGTATTTTCCATTCATCGATCCATATATTTCTAAGCAAATAAAAACCAACTTCAAAAATTTTCCTTTGTACACGTACAATAAAAACATAACCGCTTATAGTTTGAGATATGACCTGTTTAATAGAGCTACTTTAACTTTTGACTGTCTCGGTGGTGTAGTAGCTAGCATGTACGGTTTCTCATCCAGAGGTCCCGGGTTCGGGTCCCGGGCCGGGTCAAGTTTCGTTATTGAATCTTTGTGTTAAGAGAGTCTTAGTAACAGCCCGGACATGGAAAATTGTGCCTCGGAGAGCACGTAAAGCCGTCGATCCTGTATCGATTTATCGTCCCGTCGGAATTTGAAAGTGAAAGGAATAGAGAGTGCACGCTGTGTCTGTGCGAATAATTGTGCACTGTGATTAGCCGCCGTAGCTGAAATCGGTCAGGAGAACATCATCAGGTACTCTAGAATATATTTGCAACTGGGTCAAATGTTGTGTTAAAATAGACACACGAAATTGGACCGAATTAAGAACATCCCTTGTTTAAATTATAAGCTTTTCCTACTTTTCCACTTTTTCTACTGACACTCCATTTTCCAATTAATCCTGTCATATTCCTACTGTTTTTTAGTAAAATAAAATATAGATTCTACTCAGGTCTGTATTTCATCTTATAAACTTGTAAGAGAGCTGAACTAGTTTTCGAAAGACATGTGACGTCTTCTAACCTAGATTTGGCTAGGGTTTTTTTTATAATAATAGCGAGCAAACGAGCAGGCGAGTCATCTGATGTTAAGCGAGTAACGCTGCCCATGAACATTTGTAGCACCAGAGGCACCACCAATGCCTTGTCGGCTTTTTAGGAATTTATTGGTCCGTCTCTTGAATAACCCCATGTTGTAATCAAGCGGGAACACAGTATGTAGTAGGGACATACAGGGAGTACGGCCTGATCCACCTCGCAATTGAGGAAGACCAAGAAAATAAGGGAGGAACAGTATACCAATTTTGGCTCAGTTTGTAGTGACCCTATTTGCTGCGCCAGCGGTCGCGGATTCGAGTCCCGCTGGGGGCATTCGTTTGTGTGATGAGCACGAATGTTTGTACTCCAGTCATGGGTTTATATTTATAATATGTATGTATTTAAAGTTATATATGTATAATGTATCAACTATCTGGTATCATAACACAAGCCTCGTAGCTTACCATGGAACTAGATGGCGTTGTGTGTTAATGTAAAAAAAATCCTAACTTGTAAACTTGACAACTTCATTATAAATAAGCGACCGTAATATTTAATTTAATTACTTAGACTATTCATTTAAAAGGAATTTTAGCATATAACTATGATAGGTAATAATGATTGGCAACGCGTGTGAGAAATAAAGAATTAACTAGTACCTAACTGAGGGAATAAGACAATGGCAAGATAAAAAATTGTGTTACGGTATCGAGACACGTTTCCTTTACAAACGCCTTTCAGGGTTCTTTAAACCAAGATAAAGTGTTAGTAGGTATATCGTTATATACCTTCTATGGTAAAATTTTAAATATCCAATCATCCTGGTCTGTAGTCAATAACTTTTACAATATAATATTTATTTCTGTATAATATAGTAGGTAGTGGTAGCCCAGTGGTAACGCGCTCGCTTAAGGAACCAAGTGACGTAGGTTCAAATCTCGGGTGTCATAACTCTGATATTTTCCACTTGTCTTACGGTAAAGAAAAATATCGTGATGTCACATCATTATTAAGATGTAGAAATGATTGGTTCTTTTGGTGAAGCCATGGATTCCAGATGGCCACGAAGTGGATCGTGGAACTTTGTCATTGGACGGATTTTATTTGATTGGATTTAGTTGTAATTTCAATACTTTTTTTATTGATTATTTAATTTTAATAAAAATTAAAAAATTAAATAATTTATGATATTTTTTTAAAATTGCTATTAAAGTTTTTGTTGAATACTTTTATATATTTACATATGTACCATAAAAAAGTATATATAAATAACTTTTAATATATGTAATAGACATTATACTTTATATAATTATTGTGTTTATATAATAATATAATTAATACGTAATGTCTTATCACTCTTAGGTTTTCTTATACATAGACGACGTATGCAACATACATGTGTAGTTAAGTGGTAACATTTGTAGCTACTGATAGAGCACGGAATTGATAAAGTATAATTTCATATTCATACGTATTTGTATACGTTACTTGTTTAAATTTACATTTTTATCATATACTTACGTACAATAGTGAGCCACATTAATAAACTATAAACAATAGAGGATACAGTTAGCGATTAGTCATTACGATGTAGTTAACCTATCGCCATAATTACGTACGTGAAGACAATTTCATTTAAAAATAAGACAAATTTTGTTTTAAAAATGCTTATATTCTTGTATTGAAAAATTACTAAAAATGATCGAAAACGTAATGTTAGTGAGCTTTTAGACCATAGAATATTTTAAAAAATTATGTATAAATCGGTACGCATACAATAAAAAAAGACAATATAAATTGTAAGTGACAAACAATGACACCAACACCACAGAGCATTACGGAGAAAGATTGACACATTCAAACATACGAGCATTTTCAATCGAATATGTGACGATGCGAAATCTGTTCCTGGTCGATTATATGCAAAACCTGACACGTCCTGCATACGAAATTAGCCATATCTCTATAGAGATGAGAGATTATTTATTGGTCTTTCTTTTCTTTATTCATGAACCTGACCTTCGTTGTTTCATCATTAATTATACAGGAATTTGTAAATTCTTAACTTATAGATAAAATCTTGTCTTTTGTCTCTTCTTTAATTAATGCTTTATTCGTCAGACGATTTTTTTGTATAGTAGCTGAGTATTTTTACTTTTAAAAAATATTTAAGCATTTTCTCATAATCACACTTGATGACATTCTTTTTATTAACATTTAATACTCAATACTTAATTGAACACTTTATTCGAAAGCGTCAATTATCTTACTAATATTATAAATGTGAAAGTTTAGATGTTTGGATGGATGTTTGTTACTAAAATCACGCCGGAACGAACGGCTGAACGGATATGAATGAGATTTATCAGAAACAGAGTGTAGTCTGGAACATAGTCTGGAATAGCATATATGCTGCTTTTTATCCCGATAAAAATGTACAATTCCCGTAGAATAGATTTCTTTTTGTGCCAATGAATGGATACTCAATGAATAAAAGCAACATTCAAAAACTATTTTAACTATGCAGTCTATACTAATATTATAAAGAGGCAGAGTTTGTTTGTTTGTTTGTTTGTTTGTTTGTTTGTTTGTTTGTTTGTTTGTTTGAACACGCTAATCTCAGTAAATACTAATCCGATTTGATTATCCAGTTTGGTCATCCAGAGTTTCAGTAATTACTGATTTTAATCGAGAAGATGTTTAAGTGTCGGCTTTTTCTTTGTACACCATTCTCTCACCCCATAAGTTAGCATAGAGCAACTGACTTCAAGATAACATTTGATTCGATGAAAAAATTATGTTTCTTCACACATCTTACCAGTGATAAGTCTCAGCTGTGAAGTTTGAATGTGTGTAGTTACATAATTTTTTCCGCTACTTCCTTTACCGAAACATTTAAATGTGTGTATGTAAAATTAGTAACTGGCATCACTCCGCCATCACCCCCCATCTAAGTATGAATATAACATCAACAACACGGTAGAAATGTCGGCGATAACTTAACAACAGTAAAATAAGTTTATGGATTATACTATATCCGAGAATAATTTAGAAAATTAGTAAAATAATCCAAATTGAAAACTAAAATTTATCTTAGTCGTGCCGCTTGCTGAGTCGTGCAGCGGTTAAGTGGAGAGCATGTAGATAATGCACTTCTTATAACACTAACCCAGATTCACTTCTACTTGCTTAAACCGCTGATTTGCTTTTAATCACTGAATGTTTAATAAAGTGAAATGTGCCACATTAACAATTAAAATCTTTTAAAATGCAGGATATGTATAAGGTATAAACGATGGTAAGCCTTAAAATAAAAATTAAAAAAACTATTTCATCATCATCACAATACGAAAAGTTACATGATGGCAGTTATTAATTTCCTAATTTGCCTCTCATTTACCCCTAAAAATATAAAATTTCTTTTAGGATTTGGCCATAGTTCGAATTATGTACATATAACATCTCTGTTACATGTATTCAGCCCTTTGTAACGTCCTACTGCTGGGCACAGACCTCTATTCAATACGAGGGGAATCAGGTCATAGTCCACCACGCTGGTGCGTGTTGGCGGACTGCACATATCTTTTATAAACTTTCTAGGTTGTTTCAGACATGAAGGTTTCCTCACGATGTTTTCCTTCACCGTAAGATAAGTGGTAATAATCTTAATATGTATCAGGACATTAACACACAACACCATCTAGTTCCATGGTAAACTACGAGGCTTGTGTTATGGATACCAGATAGTTGATAAATTATACATATATAACTTTTAAATACATACATATTATAAATAAACACCTTTGACTGGAGTACAAACATTCGTGCTCAGCACACAAATGAATGCCTTCGCGGGACTCGAACCCGCGACCGCTGGCGCAGCAAGTAGGGTCACTACAAACTGAGCCAAACGTGTCGTCAAGTCGTCATCTTGGAAATACATATATAGCATCTGTTACATGCACCAACATAATATACCTAAGGTATTGCTTTGTTTCATTGATTATCTTTAACCTAGCTACGAATAAATAGACTTATTATTTATTCGTAGTTACCTAGTCATTACTTAATTAGATTAATCTTTCTCAACTTCAAATAGTAACAAAATAACTTGAAATTAAATATTTACTACTAACTTTTGCTTTTTTGCTAATCATCTTATGAAATATTGCAGCAATTATTGCTCGCAGACAATAGTTCAATTGAAAAAAATTGTGTCAAAACGCTACTAAAATTTGTTATTATCTGAAGTAAGGAATAAAAGATATAGAAGTTATGAGTATATATTAGAAATAAGAATAAGGAATTAAATAAAGTTAATTGGCAGAAATAGTAGAATGCGTAGTAAAATCCTTGCTAATATGTATTTTAAAAGGAAAAATGTGTTTGTCAATTTGTCGTTCTTTCTAAGGAACGACATGGAGGAGATTTTGTGCCCGAGTGATTTAGCTATTTTTTATCCTGATGTATGAATACATATACAATCATCGAACATAAACCACATATTTAAAAAAAAGCAACTGTTGAGTTTCTTACTTACTTTTCCCAAAACTTAGGTGGTTCTGCTTAGAAGAGTCAGTAATAGCCGAACCGTTGGAAATTTCCTTTAGGGACATACTGAATTTCAAATTAAATTTATAACTTAATATTCACGATTGAAAATACTTGTAAAAATCAATTTAAATAAGGTAAGTACATTTTGATGTTAGTCTGTTTCAAAAAAATATTGTTACCAGGAAGTATGTAACAAAGCAATAGATAGATACTTATTACAATTATGTAAATGACACTCTTAATATTTTATTGTTTAAAACATAATTTTCTTTAGTCGTAAAGCTATTAAGAGTAACAGCGTTTAGTAGAACGTATTGTTATGTCATTTACGATCGCACAACAGCTGGTGCGCAATTTGACATAATTCCACATAACAACTGTATCGGATGCTCACGCGATCATTCTTGAGATTTCATGAAATCTTAATTTAACACTCTTTTAAATAAATGAATGCAAATTTATGGGGGTATCATGAGATTTTAATTATAAATTAACCTACCATATATGAAGGTAGGATAGATTATATCTGTACTTTCAGATGAATTTGATATTTTTAATGCATTTAACAATTTTTAAACATTCTTAAGTTGTATTTCGGGAAAAGAAGTTAATTTTAAGTTGTAACTAAACAATTAACACTTCTTTGTATGATATAATTTAATCTTTCCTTTCAATTACACTTGTGTAAAAAATAGCAAACGAATGATTTGCTTCGATGAATTTCATTGCATTACATATATAAAATTAAATAAACATATTTAGATAATTCATTACAAATCGATCATCTAAGCAACACGCAATAATACGAGTAACTTGTTTTGCCAAACAAGAACTACGAAAAAACCTACAACTTTTTGTACTGATTTTTTTATTTTTACTTTATTTTTTATTTTTAAGAAACGTTAAAAATTATTTTCCTCAATTAGGTACACTAATATTACATTGAGTTAGATAAAGTCATAAACATAGAGTTCGTTGAAGTCTTTTCAAATGATTTTTTAGCAAAATCGCTTTAACTAAAACTTCCTATACAATTTCATACATCAAAATGACAACTTAAGTTATTCAATTTAAATTATTCATTTTCTAAAGAAAAATGTCCAACACGCACGCACATAGAATCGTACATGCAGCAGTTAATCACCCTTTGTTCCACGAAAGCTCGGAAATCCCTGCAAGGTTTCCTCACAAAGAAAGCCGCAATATGACTCAAGTCAAAACATGCTCATCTGGTAGTGTCAATGCAAAAAGATTTGTCTTCTATTTCAAAAACAAAATGCATGATATATTTTAAAATATACTTACTTACTCATGTTACTTTATAAATATGTATTTTTGGACTTATATGTATGTATATCGTTCTATATAAAGGACTTAACTATTTCAAAGTACTTAACATTTCCAAAGTAAGCTAATAATAAAATAGGATAGAACAGGTAATATTATTTACTAGCATTGCCCGCGGCTCCGCCCGCGTTCACATGACCAAAAACCAAATTCTTAGGTTTTACATATTAGTATACTCTTACAATGCAGTTTTTGTATTTTTTCTCAGAAATGAGATATATTTCCGCGGTAAAAAGTATCCTATATGTTGACCCGGATAACCAGCTATCATCATACCAAATTTCATCAAAATCTGTCTAGTGGTTTTCTCGTGATGCGGTAACAGACAGACAGACAGACAAAAATTCTAAAAACTATAGATTCGTACTCTGTATCGATAATAATGTCTATTTCAATAAGATTTTCCAAAAAATATTTAATGTTCAGATTCGACTTAGTTACAATTTTATTATATGTATAGATGAAATAAACTGTACATTTTACTATAAATAACGAATTCCGTTTAGTAAAAACTATCAATATATAAAACTTTGAAGAAAATTAAACATCGCCTAAAACTTTACGAAAACTTTTTAATTTATCTATACATCTATACAGATAAATAAAATTGAAGTGTCTGTTTGTAATGTCAAAATAACAGCTTTTTATTAAATGCAAATGTATAAGTACACGTTACTAATAAGAAAAAAACAATTTTTAAATTCTTTGTCTGTGTGGCTGTGTATTTTTTTTGTCTGTCTGTCTGTTGTGTATCTGTCTGTTTGTTTGTTCCGGCTAATCTCCGAAATGGCTGGGCTGATTTTGACTGAACATACACTGACGCATAACTGATGTTATAAGAAATAACTTAGGCTACTTTTACTTTTTAAAAAGAATCAGGATTCCGCGCAAAAAATTAAAACCCATGAAGTTGTGCACAAAATCCGCGTGCCTAGCGACGCACCCGAGCGAACCGAGGGTATGTCGCTAGTTTATAATATAAATTAAATTTCTTGTAACATCTTTTCGGTACATCCTTTTTTGTAAAGATAACTTATACAAGAATAATAAATTCTCAGCTTTTCATACATCACAGTCTGATTGACCTCTGATAATTCTTCAAGCTGTACGCATGTCAAGTATAATTTTGTTTATGTAAAATATGCTTTAAAGATGGACTGATGGCGTGTAAACTTCCGTTTCTTTTGTACATTTACCGTTTTGATGAAAATTCCAAAAAGCCATTAATTTGCGTCTTCTTTAACTGTATACATCCGTTTCATAAATATACTTGTTTATAATAAATAAAATAAAGATAAATAATATATATTTAAGTGTCAGTATTTTATCGAAATAATAATTACTAAATTTTACTAACTTACCATTCTTTCGTTTCGCGAATTTATGTTGATTTTTGGTTTCCGATGTTTCGAATGCTTTACAGCAATCATGGTTACGGATCACGGGAGAGTCCTGTGAGTCTCTATAGTTTTATTTAAAATGTTAATTATTCCCTTAAATCTAAGAAAATATTACCATCCTTATTTTCCTCTATGCGTCTAACGAAATGAAAATTAAAATCATATATTTTATTTCATATTTTTATAGAATCTTTATATAACACTAGCGGACCCGACAGACGTTGTCCTGTACACACGTCTTTAATTTCATACTTTTTTTAATGAGCTGAAACAATCTGGACCGCTTTGATGAAAATTATTATTGAAAAGTTATTACTTTACTACCAATCGTGATCAATGCATGTGATGAATAATCTATTTCAGGATCATATTCAAACGCGAGACGATTAAGTGATGCTCGTGCCAATGCTCGATTATCTTGTACTCGCTGTTGGTTACGTTCTCTATGTGCGTTGGTCGCTCGTTGACGTGCCTCTCGTTGTCTTAATGTATTAGCACGAAGACGTTGAGCACGTTGCTCTAAATTTTCATTTGCACGTGTACATGCAGCTCGATCTCTTAAATTTACATTATCCATAGAATGTTCTTCTACTGTTCTATTCAATCGATGATCATGAACTAATTGCGCGTGCTGAGTACGTCGACCAATATTTCTTGCTCTTCCACGAAGACGTGGCATTTTTCTACAAAAATAAAATATTGCAAAATAATATACAATGAATATGAGTTACTTATTGATAATGAATTTTTAATTAATTAACTCGAAAGATTTATTATGACAAATTTTAGATAAAGAACATGTAATCGCATTTTGTGAGTTTTTTTATTTAATATCTCCAAAAATGAATTAATTGTCAATAAAAATAATTAAAAAAATTCAATCCTCTAACTACACAAATAAACTTGAAGGTTATGTTGGTTGTTAATAAACGCACGTGTAAATTAAAAAAGATAATTTATAAAAAATATACTCACTTCGATTCCGCACTAAATTTACAAAATGTATAAGTTATTTATATACACTTCAGAACTCTTCGAAAACTAATTACATTAAATATTTTAATTAGCAACTTCACTTGAATAACACAATTATAACACAAAATAACGAAATACTTTTTCAAATTGATCGTAGCACTATCTGTCGGGACAAACTAAAATTAAAATAGAATAATATTGAATGCGATGGTAGCGCCATCCGTCGAATCTGATGTAAAACATTCCAAAATCAAAAACTCCTTACAAATAAAAATTAATTAAAAAAACATCTGAATTCACAAAATTATTTATACACACTTCAAAACTCTTTAAAAAATAATTACATTTAATATTTTAATCAGCATATGAATTGAATAACAAATTTTTTTTCAAATTAATCGTAGCACCATCTGTCGGGACAAACTAAAATTGAAATAGAATAATATTGAATGCGATGATAGCGCCGTCCGCCGGATCTAATGTAAAACATTCCAAAATCAACAACTCCTTATAAATAAGAAATTAATTGAAAAAACATTTTCCAGTAGACCAAACTGTAAATCTAAACCATTCTCGAATCTCCACGAACACACACAAAAAATTTCATCAAAATTGGTCCAGTCGTTTAGGAGGAGTTCAGTCACATACACACGCACACAAGAAATATATATATTAAGATTTAAATATATAATACCTACTATAATACATAAATATGTTGGGATATTAACACACAGCACCATCTAGTTCCAAGGTAAGCTACGAGGCTTCTGTTGTGGTACCAGATAGTTGATACACTAAACAAATATAACTTTAAATACAATACACAATAAATATAAATACCCTTGACTGGAGTACAAACATTCGTCCTCATCACACAAATGAATGCCGCCAGCGGGACTCGAACCCGCGACCGCTGGCACAGCCAGTAGGATAACTGCGAACTGAGCCAATCGTATCTTATATAGTGTTTTGATTCTGCGTATACACAGATCGCTTTTCTACAGGGTAACAATTACCACATTCTGATGTCGTGTCACTTATTACCTCGATCTTGTCTACTGTACAACTTTATATACTGCTAGCAACTCACCTTCGCTTCGCTCGGGTTCGTCCCTAGGTTGATTCCCAATACAAACTTTCATCCCCATTTTCAACCCCTTAAGGGATGATTTCCGGGTAAAAAGTATCCGTTGTAGGGGGTAATCTCTGGATCTACTAAACCGATTTAGATGAAAGGTAACAAGATGGTTTGAGACCCTGGGAAGGACATAGAATATTTTTTATTCCGGAAATCATTCCTGTAGGGGGTGAAAATGGGGATGAAACTTAGTATGGAGAATCAAGTTAGGATCGAACCCGAGCGAAGCGAGGGTGAGTCGCTAGTACAAGATATAGGTACTAAAAGACAACATACATAGGTATATAAAAAATGAGTACATCGATGTGTATTAAACACATTTCAGATATTTAAGTTAAGTAATTACATTAAGAATTTCGTGCAAATTATTAGTCTTTCCTAATCTTACTGATCACTCGATAAAACAAAGAAGATTATGGTTCATCTGATCTTCTCTTTCTTAATCTTCGTTTTCTAGATATACTAATTATAAATAATAAAATATTATCACATATTGTATATTAAGCCATTATGACCGCTCAATGATCACTGGCTTGAACAACGGCAATTAAGAGGGAAAGTGAGGTCCTTATAAGAGTGAATTACTGTTACGCATAATACGGCCGTATATGCCCGCGGTTGATTATCATCCGTGACTTGGCTTATGGCGCAATTTTAACAATAATACAATACGTTATCTGAATTATAAATACTTTCATGTATACAGGCACTATATCGCCTATGATTGTTGATAACTTTTTCTTAAACAAGGTGTAGATAGATAAAAACTTTTTAACAAAAAAATAAAAACCGACTTCAAACAAAAGCACTAAAAGTAAAAAATAACTGATTGGTAGTTTTCGTTTACTATACATACCTAATCAAATATTTTCGAAGTCGGTGTGCTTTGCTTTGTATGGGCTGGCACCGATTTCGAAAATATTTGATTAGGTATGTATTTAATAGGTAGGCTTTAATTACTTAGCCAAAGCACACCGACTTCGAAAATATTTGATTAGGTATGTATAGTAAATGAAAACTACCAATCAGTTATTATTTACTTTTTAGTGCTTTTGTTTGAAGTCGGTTTTAATTTTTTTGTTAAAAAGTTTTTATTTTTCCCTTTTTAGTGTAGACAGTAGTAGCAAAGTAAGAATTCTAACGTGTTAGGCTTGTCGAATCAAACAAAATAAGCCCAAACTCAAAGTATCTACTATTAGCTGTTGAAGAGTTCCACCTATCCACCTTCTGACCTTACCATCAGATCAGGTCAACAGTACCAAACCACTGTACTATCAACGGAAATAGAAACACCTGCAAAGTTTCAAGTCAATATGACAATTAGAAGTAGGTTAAATCCATCATTAGCTATTTTTCCACCCTTAGGGGTGGTATTTTTTTTTGAAATTTAAATGGGACCAATCTGGAAGTATATCCTTTCAAACAAAACAAAAATTGTCCAAATCGATTAATAAATGACGAAGTTCTGAGGTAACAAACATAAAAAAAAATACAGTCGAATTGAGTATCTCCTCCTTTTTGAAGTCGGTTGAAAATGAATATTTTGGAATAGCTTAGCACTTAATAGCTTAGCTAAGCACTATATTAAATTAAGGCAGTGGTAGCCCAATGGTAACGCGCTCGCTTGGGAAACTGAGTGAAGCGGGTTCAAATCCCGGGTCTCGCACCTCTGATATTTTTATTTGCGAACCATTTCTAACATGATAACCATCAATCCAGAAATCTGCATGTCTGAGAGAACCTAGCAAGTTTTCGAAAGACATGTGAAGACCGCCCACCCGGACTTGGCCAGCGTGGTGGACTATGGTCTGATCTGGATCTGGATATGGATTATTGAAGGAAGGCCCGTGCCCAGCAGTGAGACGTTAAAACTGAATACATCATTACCTATATACTTTATATTAGTTGACTATTAAGATAACTAAACATTATAAATTAAAATAAAATTAATAAAGCATAACCTAAAACATGAAACTACCATCGATGTACGATCTACGAATAAACAGAAAGGACCAAACAAGCTTTCCTAAACTGTGCTTTTACTACGTACAATATATTGAAAGGCGTCTCTTGTGCAGCGTTTAGTTATTCAACAAAATATTAGCCATCTGCAAAGTATTTAATTTTAAGAAAAAAGTTTTTTTTTTATAAATTATAGTTAAAACAGCTGCTATAAAAAATGTATGTTATCATATACGGCATTAAACAAAATCACAAATTTCACCGTTTCTCGTTACATACCATCACGCTTTCGCCTGTGTCTTGGCCGCGCGGTGAAAAGAAGACGTGCGTTGCGTTAATTGCGAGGCGGCCAAGTTTAATTCTCTGCCATTGCCATTGAACTATCGCTTCATTATCAAAACGCTGAATGAATTTTCGTTATATATTTTTCCTATCAGTACATATATTTTGTATTAATACCTTTATACAAAGTAAAATCAACTTAAAAACCCAATACATTAAAGTAACAGCGACATCAGACCAATTAAAAATAATATAAGTACTTCTAAAAAATTTCAATGGCATACTCGTTGCTTAGCTTGGTGCGTTGGTCGCTGATTCGATTCCAACATGAGATTTATTAGTAACCGCAACGCACGGTTTTACCCTATTGTGTAATGTTAAAAAAAGGTATAGAACAGAGCTGGGTGTCACTGCATATGTCTCGATAAGCCATTGTTACCAATATCATGTAACTTTGACATCTTTAATTCAATTTTCTGGATAATAGCTTCAAAATATTAAAATGTTAGCCTCTATACGTATATCACTACGCCTGCGTGTCACTTGTCAGTGCTCAGAAAAACCTGTATCAATGTCAACCTTTGGATACCTACCGTTTAATATAAAACAATAAGCCATACAACGTAAATATAAAATTGTAGTTTTATTCGAGCAATTATAATCATACAATATTTTATATGCTTACCAACTTCGGATGATTCTCAGTTAGGTCATTTAGACACGGATAAAGACGAGAACTTAAATAAAAATAAACTTCTACAGGATCCTTGATTTAAAAAAATATCAGTTCTTAATTATTTTAGTCGTATGTTCATGAAGTCATATTTATTTCTTACTGTGACTTGTGTTCGGGTGTAATTTTAAATGTTTATAACTTTTCATTATAAATTTTCCGACATTATTTTTCTATTTCATAACTTACATCTATCTATACATATAATAAAATTCTGAGTCGAGTCTACATTAAATATTTTTTGGAAAATCTTATGGAAATAGTCTAAAGTATAGTACGATTTTAATATATATATATATATATATATATATATATATATATATATATTATATATATATATATATATATATATATATATATATATATATATATATATTATTTAAGGAATGGACTATAAAATTTAATGAATAAACTTTCACCTTAGAGTGGAAGAAATTACTTTGTGATTATTTTAAAGTTGCTGTGTTTTTTAAGTTAATAGGCATTATTAATTACTTAAGATTATTTTATTATTGATATTATTATAGGTATATAAAGTGAGTGCATTATATTATTATTATTTAAATCTTAAAAATTAATTAATTCATAATTATAAGTTAATGAATATATAACGACGACACGTTTCGCTCAGTTTGTAGTGACCCTACATGCTGTGCCAGCGGTCGCGGGTTCGCGTCCCACTGGGGGCATCCATTTGTGTAATAAGCACTCCAGTCATGGGTGTTTATATTTATAATATTTATGTATTTAAAGTTATATGTGTATGTGTAGTGTATCAACTATCTGGTATCCATAAACATATAACTAGATTGTGCTGTGTGTTAATGTACCAACATATTTATTTATTTATTATTATAAAAATGTCAGGATATTTAAAAAATTAAGTACAAAAGGGTCAGGTTAAAATACCTTATGGTGTTTCACCGGACAGGCATAAAAAATTAATTGCGATCTCTCACAAAGTTACGTGGAGATATTTAATTATACATTAACTATGTACTTGATTTAAGCAAATTTAAATAATTCATGGTTACACAATTAAGTACTTGCGGCATGGATCAAAAAGAAGGGTAAATAAGTTTCATGCTTAGTAGCAGAGCTAATTTTTAGTATAGATTTTTCAGAGATGAGATATTTTCCCGTACTAAACAGTATTGTATATGTTGACCTGGATAACCAGCTATCACCATACCAAATTTCATCACACTCTCTAGTGGTTGTTCCGTAATGCGGTCACAGACAGACAGACAAAAATTCTAAAAACTATAGATTCGGCATCTTTATCGATAATAACGTATATTTCAATACGATTTTCCAAAAAATATTTAATGTACAGATTCGGCTTAGTTACAATTTTATTATATGTATGGTTTATATATTCAATTCGTTTACTTAGTAATATTTCCGATAAAGTCCCGTTAAGTTTGCCATTTTTTTGCATCGCCTCGAGTGCAACAACCTTTATATTTTCGTCATCTCCCACACAAAATTAGAGTTTAGTGGTCTCAGCCCTATCTTGATTTGAAATAACAACAAACCAGGGCCGTATACATACATCTTAAGCGGGATCTTAAAAGTCATGGAATAATAATCATATAATTTATTATTTTAAAGATTACAGCTAAAAGATATTGTCACCTGGTTCGTTTGTTATTTTAGTTTTTAATTTTAATTCAAAGGGCCCAGTAGGTTTTTGCATACAAAAAATAAGTAAACCTTAAAGTTTCTGTTCTATGACAAAAGAACGACGAACACGAGCGATGCGAGGGTGAGCCGTTAGTCTATCTTTTATATCTATATAAATAAAAATAAATAAAACGAAAAAAAAATTTATATGGCTAACGCTGGCTAATAACTATTTATATCTTACTAGCATTGCCCGCGGCTCCGCCCGCGTTTAGTTGACCAAAAAGTAAAAACCAAATTCTTAGGTTTTACATATTAGTATACTCTTACATAGCAGTTTTGGTATTTTTTTCTTAGAAATAAGATATTTTCCCAGGGTAAAAAGTATCCTATATGTTAACCCGGATATCCGGCTATCACCATACCAAATTTCATCAAAATCCCTCCAGGGGGTTTTCTGTGATGCGGTAACAGACAGACAAAAATTCTAAAAACTATAGATTCGGCCTCTGTATCGATAATAATGTTTATTGCAATAAGATTTTTATTATATGTATAGATTAAAACGTACCTCGCTTCGCTCGGGTTCGTCGCTAGTATATAATATATAAACGTTCTCCACTCTAACACTGGTCGGCTCAATCGAAGTTTTATTGTTAATACAAAAACATTGTGTGGTGATGCGGAACCCTCGGTGAGCGAGTCCAACTCGCACTTGATAAACTTTTACTACCTTGATTATGTATGTAGTACGTACGTCCTTTATTAAGATGACATTGCTCGTAAGAAAAAACAGATTGATCACTCCGTTACTATTGTTATTCTTACAATAGGTAGCCGTTAGCGAACCTAGATATAAATGGACGCATGAGTCTTAGAATAATTTCATATATCTATTTGAACCCACTTCCTGCACACGAACTGTTACAATGTCCTATAGAAAGTGTGATGCGGATCACACGCTAAGGTGACCATATAATTTTAATTGAGAAATTTTATTTCATACAAATTTTTATTTTTATAATTATAAATAGGTATATTTTTATTATTATGGGTCAATTAGAGGGATCTCTTAAGGATAAGGCCTCTTGCTCAGGTTGTATGTAATTTATTTTGAGTAATTTTAAGTGCAATAATGTTAAAATATATGTATATAAATGTTAAATGTCGGCCAATATGTAGCAAAATAATACTTTTCTATTTAAAAAAATACAATTGCGATCATGTGCCTTAGGTACATACTAAAGTATGGTTATCAAATAGTCAATTTTAATAAAAATAAAATTGAAAAAAAATAGTTTACTTAATTTTAAAAGCTTTCAAGTTACAATCTTAATTTTTATTAATGCAATTTCCTTCGTGCCACTTGTCAACCTATCTAAGACTGAAATAACAAAATCTGTAACTCACAAAACTTTCAAGAACCCTAATCTTGACACAACATTTGTATCTTCATTGTAGGCTGTACAGTGCAGTGTACAGTTATGCAAAGCTTTATACAACCGAACAAAAATGGCACCTTTATTAAAAATGAGTCATTGTGATCTGTTTGTGAGTTATTGAACTTATTGATTAATATATATTCAAAAATAATACAATACATAGAATAATACTGAAAATCAAGTTTATGATATTATCTGTGCCAAATAGAACTAATATAAGTGTTACTGAAATATAATAAAAAATGTTGTTTAACATATATTTGTTAAAAAATTTCGTTATTAAATCGGTTACTTAGATTATAAATAATAATTTCTTAGATTTACGTGAATATTTGTCATCTTAAATTAAAAAAAATCCTATTATAATATTTCTTGAAATTATAAAAAAATGTTTAAAAGTAAAATGAACAAATATTGTAAGGTACAGTGTACAGTGGCACCAATGCCACTTTTGTATTTTTGAAATAATTTTCTAATTTTGTTGGTATTTACTGTCGGTAACAAGTAAAATAACATCTAAAACCTCAGTCTCTCCCGCGACCGTGTTTGCTGTATAGCATTCGAAACGTTGGGAACCAGAAATCAGAATAACCCTGCGAAAAATTCCGAAAAGATAGTTTTATTTAAGATGCTCACGGTGTATTCAAAATTGCAAGGTTAGCCTTAACAAACAAACAGTCAATTATTATTAGGTATAATACACATTCTATTTTTTTTTGTTTTATTACTTGCATAAATATTACGACGCTTTAAGTATAGGACATATTTAATATAATATATTTTATTCAATCATTTTCTATTTAAAAAAATATTTTTATACGAACATTATAAGCAGGATGAGAGCCAGCCATTGCATATTTCAAGAGCTATATTCAATAAAATCGAACATTATACCAATATTATTTACAAAGTAGGATATGTGATTGTAAAAACAAACCGCTTTAAGAGTGCGTTTGTTGTAAACAATGGAATGGAATAATTGCTTAATGCCTCTACAGATAAGCGGTAATTTCTATTAAAGTTAATCTTCCAGTGTAGTAACCTATATTTAAAACCATTATATTCCTATGAATAATTTTTGTATAAAATATATTTCGTCGGTCGGTATGTTTATTTACCGATTGTATCGGCTTGCCGTCTCATACCATATTGAAAATAGGGGAAACTAATGAATGCTCCTGTGTTCTCTCACACATTCAGACACACGGAAGATTTGCTGCTGTGACATAATTATTATATTGGTATTATTTTAAATCGTATCTGTCACTATCTGTCGAATGTATGTATGTACGTGTGCTATTGGTTTAAAGCGACAGCTCTTCTTTTTATAAAACAAACCTTAACTTTATCCATGAATCAAACTCACATTATTCAGCGTATTCATATCGCGTGCTCTACGTGAGGAGAATACTCGTAGTTGTGTGTACAGAAAGCATTGTCACCGTTACTTCGACGCGATCGCTATCTGGGCTAATCTTTGGCGAATAACATATGATTCAAGTGATTTATGACCTGTTGGCACAGTGGTCTGCATAAACTGTATGGTTTATTCCGTTTGATTCTTGGTTAAGGCTATATAAATTTGCGCCCAAAATCGTCATACAATTAATTCAGTACATCCGACTTTGAATCACCTAGCAACTAGTTGTAAGTATTTAAAATAATTTATTTAATTTTTTTTTTCATTTAGTAAAGGCAAAGAATAAATACATATACATAATGTGGCATATATAAAAAACCTAAAACTAGGCGGGAAATGATGAGCAGTGCACCACATGAGTGTGCCTGTGACAGCCTATTTCTTCAGGACCTGTATAATATAACTCGTATGTGTGGGTGCTCCGGGTAAAACATGACCTCATTCTCAATTTCTCAGATATAGTACATATTTTAAAAAACATATTTGTTTTTAGCTTTTATACCAAAATACTTCGGTACCTATATTTTACTATTATTTATCCGCTTAGTGTATTCAAAAATCTTCGTCGTAGATTGAAATGATTTCGATGACATAAAACACATTATGTTACCAAAAAAAATGTCATAAAAATGTTATCATGGGAAGCGTGAACAATGGAAAAAATATAAAATAAGAACCTGTCCTATAAAGAAGACCTTCAACTAAAATATGTACCTATCCAGTATGATGCACAATAGTTTCTTGCTCAGTCAAAATTCATGTTTCGTGGTTACAAAGCGTATTATTGTAATATGATGAATAAAATTCTCTAATAAATTACAAGAAAACCACAGTACTTAGTGACATCTTACGTATAATATTTGTTTCTAAATAATAGGAATTCAAGTTTTTACTGAAACTTAATGCGTTAGTAATAATAATGCGTAAGTTAAAGTTAAAACTGAACGCGACTTAAATCCATATTCTTTTTAAAATGTTATAAATGCATAAGTACGTCCTATTTCACCGTAAAACCGAGTTCAATGGAATCTTTTGCAGAAATAGATTCCGTTCTGGAGAAGATAAGGTTTCCTAAGAGATTATGTACTTTACAATTTTTGTTTTTGTACATTAACATAGACTAACGATTAAATGGTTACATCGAATCGTTTATTTCTTATGATAATGTAAACACAACCGGTCTTCTTCCTACTCTTACTCTTATTGACATGAGTCGATTAAAAATACTGAACCGATGTAATACAAAAAATCGTTTTACTGTGAATAGGCGAACCATTTTCAAATCGCTCAAACTCTAACTCTTAGATTATTAATATGTCTAACTATAGTAAGATTTTCCTCGTGTCTCTATTCCTTTTTAAGTTTGTCTATCCAGACGTCTTTTCTGAAAAAACGCGACATTTCCTATAATAATTTTATATTAAATTATTCCAATAATAAATAAACACTACAATATAAAAAAAATGCCGAGTGATGCTCAGTCGCCCATCTCCTAACCCAACGTACCTACTTTTAGTAAATCTAGTTTGAATTTAGTGTCAAAAAATATTATAGATGGCGTTACTAGTAAAATGCACCGCGCTATCGTTCCGTTCACTTAAAATGTATAATTTCTTTGTAGTAACAATTTTCCGCCTCAAACGATTAAAATGAAACTTATATTTTTGAATGTCGTTCTCAACTACACAGTTGTTTACGATATTAAACTATACCTATTGATATTATAAATAGGTAATGGGGTGAAACGGGAGTTATTAATTTTGACTTAAGGGGGTGAAAATGGGGATGAAAGTTTGTAATTTGTATGGGAAATCAACCTAGGGACGAATCCGAGCGAAGCGAGGGTGAGTTGCTAGTATTATATAATATAACAAAATAATAAAACAATAACTCAGTGTAGATGTAAATTGTAGAGTCGCCAACGCGTTGATTAGATTAACACGACAATGACCTGTTATTTATATCCACCCGGGTGAAACGAGAGTAAATCACTAGTGTAGAATATTTGCGACTCACCCTCGCGTCGTTTGGGGTTTGTCCCTAGACAAAAAAAACGTTCTGGCGTGAAAGAGTAACGAACATCCATCCATCCTCACAAATTTCTTTTTCTGGAAAATATAGAAATATTATTCACAAATTATACAAACAGACAGACAGATAAAATTTTAAAAAATCTGTTTTTGTAATAAGTACCGTATATAATTTCATATGCATTTAGTAAAACGCTGTTATTTTGACATCACAAACAGACACTTTAATTTTATTTATCTGTAGGTATAGATAATGTTATGCAAAACAAAAAATCTTTTGCAAAAATGGTTTGCGATACTGAAGAAGATGTTTCCTAAGAGACATGTACTTTACTACATTAACAATATTTTTGTTTTTGTACATTAACAGACCAGGTAAGTATTACATACCTACTACTTGTTACATCGAAACATTTTGTTATGAAAATATACACTGTACATTATATACATATATTATATATTTTAGTACATTCTTCGTATTAAAACTTCTCTTCTTTCTACTTATTGACATAAGTCGATTAAAGCGATATAATATAATAGAAAAAATGGATTTACAGTAAATAGATGAACCATCTTCACATTGCTCAAACCCTAACTAGTTTTAGATTTTCTTTCCTTTTCTTTATAATATACCTAAGTAATATCTTATATCAGACTTGTACCTACTAATTAATAACTGACTGTGGAAAATATCGGAGCGGAGCGAGGGTGAGTCGCTAGTTTTTATTACTAGCGACTCACCCTCGCTTCGCTCGGGTTCGTCCCTAGCTTGCTTCCCCATACAAACTTGCATCCCCATTTTCACCCCCTTAAAGGATCACTTCCGGGATAAAAAGTATTCTATGTCCTTCCTAGGGTCTGAAACTATCTTTTTGCCAAATTTCATCTAAATCGGTTCAGTAGATCCAGAGATTACCCCCTACAACGTCACAAACTCACAAACTTTACCTCTTTATAACATTAGTATAGATTAATTAAGGAACGCCGTGTCACTGCAAATTACCTTAAGAGATAGATACAGAACATACATATATAGCATATCTTTATAAATAAAACGTTCGTCTTCCTTTTTTTTGCTATTTTCTGGATTTAATTTTTTTATTTGTTTCTTTTTATACGTATTTACATAACATTTATATTATTAATAAAATATTATAAATATAGCCAATCTTATATAATATCAAACAACTAACAAGCAATTCTTGTATATTTAATTATAAATTTATTTCATGTATCTCATTCATTTCAAATTTTGTATTTACGTAAGGTACTTAAATTTTACTATTTAAATTTATTTACACAGGTAAAAAGGAAAAAAAGCACTATTTTACAAAAAAACCCCCCGACCAAAACTCACGTCACCCAACTCAAAGCCCAACTCACTAGTAAATCTAAGTTTAAATTTAGTGTCAAAAAATATTCTAGATGGCGTTACTAGTATAATACATCGCGCTATCGTTACGTTCACTTAAAATGTATAACTTCTTTGTAGAAGCTATCTCGGCCTTAACCGATTAAAACGAACCTAAAGTATTTTTGAATGTCGTACTCTTCTGTACTATGTATAGTCGCCTGTACGATAGTAATACCATATTTAGTAGCAAATAGTAAATATATGAATATAAATTTAAATAAAGTAAAACTTCAAAGTTCAAAAAAAACTAAATTAGTAAATGGAGGTTTCATATAAGTCAAACTTTCATCCGCTATTTTACCCCCCTAAGGGATGAATTTCGAAAAATGCTAAAACACGTATTTTATTCGTTTTATTGAAGAGCATATTTTTCGACTAAACTTATGCTAAGTTTCAAGTAATTCTGATTATTAAATATTTTTTGGGATTGTATTATAACGTGTTTTTCCGTCGGAAAGAGATAATCTCCCGTGGTATAAACTAGCCTATGTCACTCTCCAGCCCTCCAGCTATCTCTACACAAAAAATCACGCCAATCTGCCAGGCCGTTTCGACGTGAAAGAAAGACAAACAAACAAACACACTTTCTCATTTGTAATATTAGTATGGATATAACATAAATAATATATATACATAAACATAATAAATATAAAATAAATAATGATATTATAACTTAAACAAATTAATTACTAATGATAACAGTGTATCCCTGTATGTAACCCTATCTTTCGATCAACAATACTATTGTTGATCGAAGACCCCTACCTGTTTCTGTTATTTGAATTTTGATATCCACTCGAGTCTCGAGTGAAGCGAGAGTAAGTCGCTAGTATAAAATATAATTTCAACCGACTTCTAAAAATGAATGTTCTCAATTCGGTTGTACTTTTTTGGTTGTTATCTTAGAACTCCGTCATTTATTACCCGATGTAGAATTCTTTTTTTGTTTTAAAGTGTATAACTATCAGCAGTGTGATCCCACTTATATTTTAAAAAAATCCCACCATAAGAGTGGAAAATAGATAATGAATATTTATCCTACTTCTAATTGTCGTATTGACTTGAAGCTAAGTGTTTCTATTACCGTTGATAGTGCAGTGGTTCGGTATCGTCGACCTGATCTGATGGTAAGGCCAGAAGGCAGATAGTGGAACTCTTCGACGGCTAATATTAATTACTTTGAGTTTGGGCTTATTTTGTTTGACTTGACAAGCCCAATATTTTAGAATTGGATTTTAAAGCCTAATTTTTTAGTATTAGTAATAAAAGCAAATTTAAGTTTGTCAGTCTTCATAATATAAAAATTGGCATCAACCTAACTTAAACGGCATAAGCGAATATTTTATTGGAGTTTACTCCTTAAGAATCGATTTTTTATAAGTCCCCCGGTATGGGAATTTTATGAGGAGTTAAATTAACAAAAGGCATGAACTCAAAAGCGTTACGTTTTATGTCATTGTAAATCCAATATGGTGGACTCCTAAATATTGCGGACTGTTTTTTATGCACTCCCATGATATGAATATCAAATGAAAGGGCTTAATGAGCGAAACACAGTAAGCAAAGTGGCGTCATTGTAAATCCAGTATGGCGAACTCCCACAGATGGCGAACTCTTTTTTTTATGCACTTCTATGATATGGATATCAAATGTAAGGGTTCCCTAAGAAGAATACGAAAAAAATGCAATAATAATATTATTAATTTAAACATTTTAATGATCAAACATTCTGTTTCTTGTAAGAGTAAACTCCAGTCATGCGTTGGAGCTGACACACACACTTTTTAAAGTACTTTTTCTTACTTTCCTACAACGACTACACTAAAAATGGACAAATAAAAAAACCGACTTAATAACACTAAAAAGTAAAAAGTAAAGAAAATAACTGAATGGTAGTTTTCATTTACGATACCTAGATACCTAATATACCTATTTTCGAAATCGGTGCCAGCCGATACAAATCAAAGCAAAGCTTACATAACAAATTGATGTATAATATTTTAAACTATAATTAGAGTTCATACCTTGTCATATTTACCGATTACACATTCATATTTTAAAGCATTGTCGGCTATAGTATAAAACCGGTATAGCTATTTATTTACAGCTTTCTCTTTATGTAATAAGGGCAGAATGGATACAAGTTGAGATAGTGTGAATTAATGTAAACAAACAATATTTTTTTAAGTTTTATGCAGACAATGGGACTTTAACTAGCTAAATGCGAAGGGATTCGAAAATATCAATTTTATTTATAGCGTTTAATAATAATAATAATTTGCGCCCTTTCAGTACTCAATCTAATACTTTTTGGTGGATAGTTATATACCATCGTCCATCTTAGCTTCCTCAGAAGTAGAAAAGACCAAATGCTTTTAATATTACCTATATCTAGACTTTTTAAATTTAGCTATTTCATTAAGAGTGGTCTTTGTCAATCGTTCCGGACAAATTCCATCATAATATATAAATGATAGATATTTTTAAATACTCCACACACCTCCTCCACATACATAACAATTTATTAGTTATTTGGTGAAAGCGACTGTTTGTATCTATAATTAATTAGTGAATAACTTTGTTGCTAAAAAAATTAACAGGATAATAAGTAATAACTTACCTACAGCGCCACCTATCGAGCAAAAAAAAATAATTATATAGACAAGAATATATATGAAATATTCTCTCGACATATTAAAAAAATTAAAACGTAGGGACGTACCCCAGCGAAGCGATGAAGTCGTTGCTAGTGTTGAATAAAATACATACGTTTAACATCTCATTTCAAAAATTCTTTCAATAACATTTAAAAAGGTTCATTTCAGGGTGGATATAGACTATATATATATTCCCTAAATATAAAAGGGCTTTTATGCAGATTAATTTCGCAACGTGAGACAAAAAAAAATCACGACTTGCACACTTTATAAAAGAACCACGTAGATTACTATAAAAATATGTTGCTCTCTAAGACTTTAGCCAAAAGAAAGTGCGAGTGAGTGCAACACTAAACAATTACAACAGCATTCCACCCGCGCGGCGCGCGCACCGGAAGCTTACGGTCTATTGCTAAAGACGAATAACGGAGATAATGTATACTATATGTTTCCAATAAATTAAATTGTCTATAACACGTAACGTGGGGAATACAAGCATTAACACACAAGTGAACCCGTGATATCCGGCATCTAGACTTTACCCATGAGGCCAACGCGCGTATATATACTGACACTAGCATTGCCCGCGGCTCCGTTCGCGTTCAGATGACCAAAAACCAAATTCTTAGGTTTTATCCGTACTTGTTTTAAGATGCTTAATTTCATATACCGTAATACAAGAGAATTTAAATCTGTATATGCTTTAAAAACTCTATACAATGCATTGGTACGTAGCAATGTAGATTATTGTTGTGTAATTTGGTATCCCTACTATCAAAACCATATTGAAAGAATTAAAAAAGTTCAAAGAAAGTTTACATCTAGACTTGTTTACACTACCAATTCTGTACCAAACAGAAAGCATATTACGTACGAGGGTAGGCTAAATCTCTTTGACATGGACTCATTATTAAAGCGCCAAAAACTTCTTGGGTTAATGTTTCTTTATAAAATATTGAATAACTGTGTAGACTCGCCAAACATAATATCTAAGATAGGACTACAAGTTGCTCGCTCTTCCGCACGATTGAGTAATTATCAACCTTTTTACATTATTTTAAGACAAAATAGATTCGGACAAAACTCACCTTTAAACAAAATCTTAATAAACTATAATGAAATCTCTCGCAAGTATCCTGTTATAGATATATTTTCAAATACAATGTACAATTTTAAAAGAAATCTTAAAGATATCATTAAGTGTTAGGTACATTTCATTTATTTTTTTAATATTATTGTCATTTAAGTAGAGTGTATGTATTACCTAATTATAAAATGTTGTGCATGCCTGTAATTTAGAGTTATATACAAAAAAGGAATTTATTAACGTTATTTTAGTGATTAAGTTTGTGTATGTACTCTAGTTGGTAAGCCTTATTCAATAAATAAAAAATAAATAAATAAATACATATTAGTATACTCTTACATTGCAGTTTTTGTATTTTTTCTCAGAAATGAGATATTTTTCCGCTGTAAAAAGTATCCTATATGTTGACCCGGATAACCAGCTATCACCATACCAATTAATTTTATCAAAATCCTTCAGTGATTTTTCTGTGATACGGTAACAGACAGATTTCTAAAAACTATAGATTCGGTCTCTGTATCGATAATAATGTCTATTTCAATAAGATTATCCAAAAAATATTTAATGTACAGATTTGACTCAGTTACAATTTTATTATATGTATATAGGTACTTATAGATTAAATAATAATGAGCAGAAAATACTATCTTCATATACATCAATGTAATACTTGAAAGTAATTTGTGTAACACAACGAATGAAGATGGAGACGTCGAATAAAATTCATGCAATCTAGTGCATATTTACAGTTAACGAGTAAACACAAAACTTTCATAACCAGATGCTGTATGTAAAATAAATCACATCTTCCGCACTCGTAATTCAAGCTTTCGAGTCAAGACATAAAACAATTTTACAATAAAATCTTCAATGACTTTCATAAGTTAAAAGCTCAATAACACAATTATATCCGCCGCCGCGGCATGATACACGTGTAAGTAATTGTTTTAAGTGATTTATAAGCGAACGGGGCTACTGCTCGTCGCTTATAAAATTGATATAGTTATAAATATTGTGTTAATCGTATTTTTATATGAGACTCAAATTTATGTTGTTTCAAAAACATGAAGAATGTTCACCTTTTTTCACGCCTATCTTTGTATGTTTGTTTGTAATATTCTTTATTCCCTCATATCGTCCAAACCACTCGATGGATATCTTTAATTAGGGTATCGTTAGATTTGTCTCATTAGTCCAAGTGTTCTTAGATAGGTAACATAAAAAATAAATAAATATGGTGGCAAATGCTAGATTCCATAATGTGAAAAAGAAAAAATGAAAATCGACGAACTATTAATATTTTATAATTATTATATATTTTAGGTTCCTTTCATCATTTTTCATTTTAAATAACAATTAAGGATATATAATGATGTAAAGTTGGTTAACATCCATTCTCGCTAATTTTCTTACTTAAAAATACTTAAAAAGCTGTAAATAAATAAATATATTATAAAAATAAAAAACCCCGAATGCACAAAAGCTAACTAAAAAGATGAAAACAAGTTCACGATGGAATATGTAGAGTATTATGCAGTCGGAGACATACATACGAGTATGTATGTATGTACATCTCGCGTCAAGGATGAAACGTGTGATTGCTTAATACTATATTCCATAGTGTACAAATTATGATTATGAAAAAAAATTTTTTTGGTAAACAATTGTGTAAGCCAAGTAAATCTGTTTGAATTTAGTTAGATCAAGGAGCTATTACCAACATACGTATTCATCACCATAATATAATTACAATTGTATGCTAACGCTGTGAAATGAAAAAAAAATTTTTTTCTGCAAGTGATTTTTAAAATAGACGTTCACATAAACTTGTATATAAACTACATATTTATTATTAGTATTTTTATCGTACGTAATCAAACGCAATCAAAATCAATATTCAAAGAAATATAAAGTACCTACTCTTTATACATGGGGATATAACACCTCCAACTTACCCATTCCGGATTGCTATTAAGAATTTCTTAACAGAAAAAACTTATGGCCCGATCTAAGACTCGAACTTAGAATCTCTGGATCTACAGCCATATATGCAGTCACTAGACCAACAAGGCAATAAAATTTTTGTATTAAATATTGGCAAAAGCCAAATTGTATTTATTAGTAGCAAAATTGTACTTTAATCAATATTGTACCATGTATGCTTTATAGATCTACATAATACCTAAATCCGTCGACTAAATTGCAAATCATTCAGGGAAAACATCTAACATCCTCTATACAGGGTCATTTTTAATTTACTGAAAACCTTTTGGGAATACACTATTTACAACATAACAATAACATCTGTAAGAAAAAAAATAATACATCTTCAATTTAACAAAAATAAAAATATTTATATTGCACCTTTTAAACGGTAATAGTCCAGCAATAGCAAAAGAAAGTGTGTATCCGGTGGAGGGGGCGGGGTGGAGGGATATAGGAAGCCGCACTTACTCATTTAAACTTGGCCAGATGCTAGAACTTTAAAGTTTAGAAGATGCAAAAAATATATTTTTATTTTTGTATGAAAATAAAAATTTAAGAAATATTACTTTTTCTTGTTACAGATGTTGTTTTTATGATGTAAATAGTATATTCCCAAAAGGTTTTCAGTAAATTAAAAATGACCCTGTATATGTATATGAATAGATATTTCAAATCTATTATGAGTTTATCACAACGACAGCGGTAACAAATTAAAATGTGATACAAAGTAAAAAGCATGTAAAAACGTAATAATTTCATATGCTGTCGTCATGGGAAAATATAACGCGTAATAGAAAGGAAAATCGTTTAGAAAATTTCTGGAAAATCCATTATATTAAACCACAACTACATTTATAGTTATAAAAATATGAATCAATATCAATATTTCAGTAGTGAGTGTGTTTGTTTGTTTGTCCTTCTTTTACGTCGAAACAGAGTAATGGGTTGGCGTGGTTTTTTGTGTGAAGATAGTTGGAGGGCTGGAGAGTGACATAGGCTACTTTTTACTTTTTACCGCGATATTATCTCATTCCCACGGGAAGACACATTATAATACAATCCAAAAAAATATTTATGATCAGAATTTCTTTTAACTTTTTTCGAAATTCATCTCATAAAGGGGTAAGATAGGTGATGAAAGTTTGTATGAAACCTTCCTTTTTAGAGATTTTTTTGTAGTTTTAGCGCGAGCGAAGACGCGGGTTCTGCTAATACATATATAAAATGTTACTTACGTTGTACATTAAAAGATGAATAATGTTTTACAGTTATACGAGGAAATAAAACTTTGCTCAAAGCTCAATTTAAAGCTTTTACTTTTAAAACAATGTCAAGACGAACAGTTCTTAGCATTTAAAGTTATGTTTCTGCACAAGCACTTATAATAAAACTGCAAATAATAAACGTTCCAGATCACTGATAACAGCTTGCATATTATAAATAAATATGTTGGAACATTAACACACAGCACCATCTAGTTCCATGGTAAGCTATGAGACTTTTGTTATGGATACCAGATGATATACTACACATATACATATAACTTTAAATACATAAATATTATAAATATAAACACCCATGAGTGGAATACAAACATTCGTGTTCATCACACAAATGAATCCCCCCAGCGGGATTCGAACCCGCGACCGCTGGCACAGCAAGTAGGGTCACTACAAACACAATCAAACGTGTCGTTTTATATATGTAGCAATATACTCTATGCGTGTCGCCAAATTGTATCTTAAATACTATAGAAGATCTATATACGAGTATGTAGGTATAATAAGGAGGTACTTGCGAATTCGTTTTCAAGATATCATGCATTATTATATTATTAATCCCTCCACGACCGCGGACACGCCGGCGTTACAGTTAACAATAGATTTCTTAGAAATTTACCTGGAAGTGGGTGTAACAAAATATTCATTAATTCATAATATCAAAATATTCATAAATTAACACGGAAAATGAACTTATATAAAAATTATGTGACAAAGAGTTGCTGTGTTAATATAATTTATGTTTTAAACATTTCGATACTTAAAATCTTTTTAATCAATCGCAAAAACAATACCGTTACTTAGCTTTAATTCTGTTTACTAATTACATGTTTGCTTCAATGTCAGTCATATTAAACACAGAGTTTAATTTTATTCCCCTCAAATATATTTTAAAAATAACTATCATATGAGAATCTACATTTATTATAGATAGATATGATAAAAATCGATTTGCAAATATATCGCGTAACATACATAAAAATACGAGTCATCGTTAAAATCTGTTAAAAAATCTTCTAAAAAGAAAACAAGTTCTAATCTATAATAATGATATTTTTTCTAGAGAGCGCACAGTGCGATGTTCTTCCGTCCTCATCGTCGCGCTAGGGGTGTCACTGATCGCGCTCGGCGTGTACACCACGGTGTTGGTGCTCACCGAATATAAGAGCCCTCGACCCTGCCTAAGCGAAGTCTGCGTTGGAACAGGTAACACATCACAGTTTCATGCTACTTGCCGATTAGAACACTTGTCCTTCAAAATGGATCCAATTTGGAAATATCTGATATATCTAACTTTAATTATTGCTGTATCTGGCTCTCCTGTATCCAAGTTAGAGGAGGAGCAACCCTGCTTTACTCAGCAGTGCACTGAAACCGGTGAGTTCCCGCTGGAAAATAAAATATCATAGATTTTTTGTTAAGGCTCAAATTGTTTATTTTTGTTGCAATGTTTTTCTTTTTCATTTCTATAAAAAATAAATAAATTTTATTAATAATAATATTATAAATATATTTGTATAATATTTAACAAGAACATATAATAATGGTACAATTAATGTGCATCTCGTACGATAGCTTCTTACGATTAATAGGCGAGAATAATAAATATTTATTTTGCGGTACATCGCGTAATTTATTACGATACATTGCATCGTTTCAAAGCTCACGCACGATCCGGCGAACCTTCAAACCTTAGAGATGTTCTGATATCCTTATAAAGCCTTGTGTTTTTTATTATACTGTAAATTTTAATTTTTATATATTAAATATGTAATATTTCTTATCTCTGTATACATATAAAGAAATGATCGCAAGCAATATACGTATATTGAAAATTACAATTTTTATTCATTTATTTTAATAAATAAATAAATAATATTTCATTATCTATTAATAAATATAATAATAATAATAACTTTATTCATAAATTTATCGAGCAAATTGTAATAAAATCATACAAGAAATTAAATTATCTGTTTAACGAATTCTTCATGGCTTCATCTTACAACAAGGTATTTGCATACGATCATATCGTTACTTAATTGTAAATAATGTATGTAATCATTTTAACGATTATAATATTCTTATGCTTAGATGCTTAGATGTAATTTTGTAAACAAGCCATTGTTTTTAAGCAAACAGTACGCAGGGTTGTATTAAGTATGTGGTTAGTTAGTGGTATTAGTTATCTTCTTTCTGAGATTTTATTTTTTCATTCTTTGAACGAATTTCTAATTAGGTCCGCCCTATAGCTTATAATATAATAATGCCTAAGTTAAAGCCTAAAGTTCAAGAATATATACTTAGAATAATTAAATAGAAATAATGAAATAGAATTTATAGTTTTTAGAATTTTTGTCTGTCTGTATGTCTGGGAACGCATGACGAGAAAACTACGGAACAGATTTTGATGAAATTTTATATGATGATAGCTGGTTATCCGGGTCAACATATAGGATACTTTTTCCTGTGGGAAATATCTCATCTCAATCTATACTAAACGGGGATGAACCCGAGCGGAACGAGGGTGAGTCGTTAGTCAAATATAATAATATTTACTTGTATGCTCACTTTATTCTGTCTTAGTGGTAGATAATAAAGAAACATTTTATTTTTCGCATCACAAATCCTTTTTGGATGATCTTTTATAATAAACACTAACAATTGTTTTAATTGTTGATATTCACGTACTTAATATTATATTTTTCATATTGTAAAAATTTAAATGCGACAGAATTTGTTACTGTAACAAGTTCGATACGTTTCTTTCTTGGTAATAACAAAATTTGGTTTTTATAAATCTTTACTTCGAATCGTCTTCAATTCTGCATACAAAAATTCTCGAAATAGTAATAGGTAAACGAGTTAGCTTGGATATCTGAAGGAAAAGATTGCGCAAAAAATTGTTATTTATATGTAAGATGTTAATATTTTTATAATTCTTATAAAAAATAAAATGAATCGAATCGAATAGCAATGAAATACATGACGCACATTTTTTATACTACACACGTCATGTTTTCTCTATGGACTCGTGTGCACGCGTATTGCCGAAGCAGTCATAAAAATTTATTGTAAAATAAGTTAAATTACGTATTAGGTACTACTTGTCAGACCGGAAATATTCACAGCTCTATTAATTTGGAGCAACTAGTACAAAGCACATGGCGCTAAAAAATGATTTTAGGTTTACCAATAAGTATTAATCTAAAAATATTACATCTTAGTTTAACTCTAGACGACGGAAAAACTACTCAATTTTATATTAAAACACCGCGTATGGAATAAGAAGGAACTGCACTGTACCTTAACTATACGTGATAGTGAACCTGAGTAAAAATGGTCACTACAAACATATATCAGTCTCAGTATAGGATTTAAATTTGATAAAGATTTCGTATTTATGGTAAAATGTGATAAAATTATGATAGAGTTGATGATTGATGAAGTGAACAATTTGATGGTATGCAAAAATAAACAAAACCGCTCCGCACGCGTTGATGTCTAATGGAATGTTTTCCTTTTGCGCGCTCGAATAAATTTACCGTGTTAGAGCATTGAACTTTTGACCAAAATATGTATATTATACCAAATGTATGTCGCAAAGCTCGTCGTACGCAGCTTACTTAATTTTTTTTTTAGATTTAATTTTAAAGAGTTTCATTCAAATTTACTATTTGTTTGTGTAATTTACTATCTGTATTTTTATTTTTTTAAACAATATAACATAAAATAACCTAATGATCATATGAAAGTATATTATATAAAAAGAAAGCAATAAAAATATTTAATGGTCTTAAATATGTTAATTTATATAGCAACCAGTAGATGCAACATCTCTCCTATTAGAACAAAAATCTATTTGAATAAATTTTAGATAAAAAATGTGTTAATATACTTTCATTTTTAAATACAATAAGCATTTCTATAATAAATAAAGATTATAAATGTTCATATCATGTTTTATGACAAGTAAATATGTGATCAAACCGTTATTAACGATAATGACCTACAAGCAATGGTTTTTTTGCACACTAAACTATTTACTTAACAAACGTGCAACGTAGTAAATAATATATAATTAAAGTATAAACAACATATGTATGTAAATTATTTATATTATATTAATAAAATATGCAATATATAGGTGATTAAAATGAAATGACAATGTTTTTTTGAATTATTCTTGCAATTAATGCCACGTGGTGGTCCAATTAGGGAAGCATACTGCGCCGTTCCGAACTGTTACGCAGCCGCAGTGATGACGTCGCGTACTTACTATTTACTACGATTGTTCTAATACGCACCTACCCTCTCTCTACATACGTGTAGTATTCTTTGTTTATAAACTAAATGTTTTGTATAGTTTCTTTTATGGTTAGCTAATTGATTTATTCATCAATGCCTAAACCAAACCAGTAAGTCTAATACCTGAAATTTTGAAATAAATTCCTATAGTATGGATATATTACAGGAACAATATGGAAGGATTTTTGACTAAGTTTACATTAAGCTTTAATATTGATATATTCGTGCATAATTATATATTTGTGTGGACCGACAAAGCACTATAAAGTATTGTTTAACGTCGTATTAGGTATATTACAAACGTTACGAAAAGCTCAGATGTATATCGATCTACAATATATAATTATTAAAGATTTCTCTTACAGAAATATCTATAACGAAAACAGAGCAGGTAATATTAATGTTTGAAAGTATATGTAACATAATAACATATTTTGTTTACGATTTAAAATAAAACGCAGTTCAGTAAACGACGACACGTGAATCTGATGCAATTGAAAAATTAACTCCGTGATGCTTTGACGATCTATTTACATATTTGTCCTACCTATTATTAACGTATTAAAATAATCTTATTTAATTGATAACAATTAAAATTTATATTTTATTTTTTATATTTGAAATTTAAATGCTTTTAATATTTTTAATTAATGGTATTATTATATATAGAATGCCACGTTTTATGAATATTTGAATAAGTAATATGTATGAAAAAATATTACTGTTATTTAATTAATTCAAGCGCATGTTTACATTAATAGTTAAAGGTAGTAGTAATGATACGCTTTTAACTTTTTATATCTTTCATTTATTTAATTTAACGAAATCTATACAATAATTAAATTAATATGTCGCAATAATAAGTAAACATTTACCAAGTCATTAGGTAATATTTAGAAAACGTCAGTAAATATAGTAGCATTTTATAATTATACTTTGTATTTATTATTGAAGTAAAAACTTCTATAGGCAGGTTTGGATGGGGAGTAAATTCATGTAAGTCGTCATCGACATGGTCACGTGATGTGTTAACGCTCATTGCCGATAGATGTCAAAACCAGATAAATGTAAATCTAATTTACAAATTTTCAATTGAATTCTTTTATTTCGTGGCTTCTAGGAGTGCCAGTTGGGCACAATTTACTTCGCCAATATCACGTACAACTTACACATTTTAATTTAAGATCAAACATTTAATTTGAATACCAAAAAATAACGACTGTTTGTTTATAGTTTTCAGTTTTCAATTCTGTCGGCAGCCCTCATGACTGCTTTTTTTTAAACTACTGCACGTTTTTTATAAAAATGAGTAAATATCATTTGACAGCATCAAGAGTCCTCGCTGCTTTGAACAAAAGCGTTGATCCTTGCGAGGATTTCTACGAGTTTGCGTGCGGCGGGTGGATAGAGAAGAACCCGGTCCCGGAGTGGGCGACGTCCTGGGACCAGTTGTCCGTTCTTCGGGAGCGTCTCACGCTTGACCTAAGAGAACTGCTGGAAGATGAGCAAAATAAAGACCTGCCTAAGAGTGTGCTGAAGGCAAAAGCTATGTATCGCACTTGTGTTGATGTTGGTCAGTGAATTTTTTAAATTTATAGCTTTGTTTTATCTTTTATGGAATAGCCCTACAGATAAAACACAAACATTTTTTTTTTTGAAAATTAGTTCTCTAGGTAACTAGATTTTTGAATTAATTTTCATATTTTATTGATTATATTATAAATATTAAATGGTTTATTTCACAGATAAACTAGAAGAAAATGGCGTCAAACCGATCGAAGATCTTCTAATTAGTCTTGGCCTACCGAAAACGCCACCAACTACAGCGAGTCCTAACTTCACGTGGGTTGATATCGCAGGGCGAAGCCGTCGTAAGCTTGGGCTCAGCGTTCTCCTGAGCCTGCAAGTTGCTGAAGATGTAAGAAATACTAGCAGAAATAGAGTAGTGGTAAGTTTGCAGTTCCGAATATATGGTCATATTAAAATTTGAACTTGGTCTAAGGGAACTTCGAGCAACAAAAGTAAATAAAGACGTTTGGAATTCCAAGCAACACATTGATTGATTAAAGGAGCTTTACAGTATACATATAAGAGATTACGCACTTAAGAAAAAAAAGAGTTTCCCCTACATCGTCTCAGCAAGTAACGAATTACGTAATAGGTGATTTTAATCTAATGCTTTCAATCCAAATTACAGAAGATTTCAATCTAACTAAAACTATTTACTTTCAATTCGAATTAATAAAAAGAAAAAAAAAACTTATTTTACAAAGGCACAGATGTATTAAAAAACAAATATCGTATCAAAAAGTTTTTACAATAATTATAATTTAATAAATAAATCCATATTATCACGAGTCATTCTACAATGATCAATTTGAAGGATGATTTGCAATTTGTCAAAAGCTTATGAATACGTCCGAACATAAAACTTATAACATCAGGACGATGACTTGTCAATGACATTAAAGCTCAGCGATCATACCAGTACAAGTAATTAGAGATCATATCACTTCGCGGAGGAGGATCAGCTTGTGCCGGGTCCTTGACTTACGCGATACCATTAAAATGATAAACGCTAGGAAATCACGAAGTGAATTTAAAAACATTGTATTATGTATTTATATTTAGTTGTGTTGTTGGTTGGGCTTATCGTAATACCAATCGAATTGAGAACCACCTCCTTTTTGAAGTCGGTTAAAAAAACACAGACCTATTTTTCATATTACACTGTAAAGAGTCTTAAAACAGCGTCTGGCACTATGAAGAGCCATACATAAATAAAAAAATGTATGTATTTGAAGCATATTTGTCATATTTTGTCCGAGATTTTCAATGAGAATCCGAGTTAATTATGTAGATGATTTTTTGTTGAATTACATCTAAATTTACTTACATTTAGTTATTTACAAAATTTACGGCGAAATCCTGTAATGATGTCTGACTAATAAGACTTAGGTTACAGATTCGACTCGCATCAGTGAATATGTTCATTAATATCATAACAATTAAAAATAATTTGGGTAATAAAAAAATAAGAATTGTTTGATAGGAAACTTAATATAATGTAGGTACAAGGGACCTATCTATATAATAAAAATGTAATTATATTCGTTGGTAGCCTCATTTAAGAACTGATATTAAATTTTTTTAAATGTTCGTAAATCTCTAATTATAGTTTTTAGGAAAAAAATATAAAAAGTTGCCCGGAAAATTATGCGAGTCAGGAGAATCTGAAATCGCTTATTTCTGTTCAACTTCTTCAACGAGTTTCGACTCAAAGATTATAAATTTTGAAATTAAGATAAGAGACCGTTTGTCGATTCAGCTATTTTTTGTAATCTTTTAGTTGGAGCAAGTGATGCCCGGCTTCTCAGACCGCTACCTACGAGAGCCAGAACAATTCGCACATGAACTGTCGGAATACCACAAATACGTCAAGGCCATGATCGCCATCGCAGATCCTGAAACGGACGCGCAAACATTTGCAGATGATATATTGAACTTCAGCAAGGAGTTAGCTTTGGTAAGTCAATATAGCCTAGTCGTTTAGGTCAATTAGAATAATATAAAATATAGAAAATTTATGATCCCTAACCTTAATACTTTCTTAGATTTACGCGAATGTTTGACATTTTTAAATAAAACTATCTTTTCGGATTATTTCGCGGATTTATTTTGATTTTTGGTTCCCGACGTTCTCTCAGTCTCTCCCGTGACCATGGATGCTGTAAAGCATACGAAACGTCGGGAACCAAAAATCCAAATAAATCCGCGAAATAATCCGAAAAGATAGTTTTATTTAAAAATCCCTAACCTTATTATTTGTAAATTGTTATTATTGTTTTCACTAAACATGACTCTCGCAGAGCCCAGGAAGATCTGAATAACTGGATTATAAAGCTAGCTGGGTTTTCAAACTATAGGTACAGTCATGAACGATTTAGTCGTTCATGGGTACAGTATACAATAATAAAAATCTTTTTTTTTTTACATAAGCATAAGAGAGTTTAGGATTCGAATAGCTGTTCCATTTTTTATATTTAAAGATTTGATTAGTCACCCTAATATTATAAACGCGAAAGTTTTTGAGTGTGCTTATCACTTTTCAGTTCTTGGTACTTGAACAACTTACCGGATTTTAGTGAAAGTAAGAATGTAGATAGCTTCCGCTAGATTTATACAGGCATTTTTATGTAGGTACATAAAGGCGACAAATAGTAAAAACAGGTCAAGAGTAAGTACATTTCTAATAAAAAAAAAAACAATAATCCTTAACTATTTCAGATCATGACGCCGGTGGAGGTGCGCCGCGGCGGCACGCACCTGTTCCACGAGGTCAGCGTGGCGCAGTTCGTGCAGGGCTCCGGCAACACCACGCACTGGGTGCAGGTACCGCCATCATATATGATATTCATGAAAAAATTATTGATGTTATGCATAGGTAGGTTACCTGATACATTTAAGATATAACCCCATGGCAGAAAAGTTCCAAATTTCGGACTTCGAAACGTTACTATTCCGGCATATTTTTTTCTCTTCTTTCAATAATAATATAGACACTTTTATACATTTCAATTTTTTTCTTGACTATTTTTGTCTTACAAGGAAATATGGTATTTATAGTTTTCATATTTGTTATCATAGTGCGCTATAGGATACTTAATCTTTTATTGCGAATTGAATTTGTTTTTTTTTTGTTAAATCAAGTTTAAATGTTTTGCTTGTTACTAATTAAAACAATATAAAAAAATACAGTTTCATCAAATTTAATGTTCCTACTTCCTAGCAAAGTTTCCGTTTCCAAACCTAGAAAAGCCTATTAATCCCTCCACGACCGCGGACTCGCCGGCGTTACAGTTAACAATAGATTTGTTAGAAATTTATTTAATTTCTTGGAAAATTACCTAGAGGTGTTAAGAAAACTAAAGTTTTTATGGAAATTTTCTCAACAGCACGACTGGCAAAAGTACATAGACTTAGTGTTCGCGGAGAGCAACGTGACGCTGGACCAGAATCTGGACCGGATCATCGTGATGGACCTGCCCTACCTGCAGAAGCTCGCCACCTTGCTGGCCGAGGCCAAGCCGGTCACCGTCGGTGAGTACTGAGCTCGATAATTGAACCTAAAATGTTTTTGATAGGTATTTCTTATTTTTAAACTCGCGATGAAACCTTGAGATAGTTAGGCAGTAGGTACTAGATGCTAAAGTTTTATAGGACTCTAAATCTATACTATAATATTATAAAGAGGTAAAGTTTGTGATCTTGTGAGTTTGTGAGTTTGTGACGTTGTAGGGGGTAATCTCTGGATCTACTGAACCGATTTTCAAAATTCTTTTACCAATAGAAAGCCACGTTCTTTTTGAGTGTCATAGGCTATATATTAACCCGAAAAAAGAAAAGGCTTTTTCGTGGTAGTCGGATTTGCAAAGTAAGTCGGAGAAAAAACGGTCGAACGAAAACGTTTCTTACGATCGCTGCCTTAACGATGAGAGATATATGATTATGTTCTAGAAAAAAGTTGTAGAGCTTAATAATGCCTACAAAAAAGTCAGTGACAGCATATGTCTAACTTTTATATTTAAGTCACAAAAAGTAGTTTCTTATATTAAAAAAATCATTTAAATCGGTAGGTCATGTTTATTGGTCATATTATCAACAATTATGAATTCTTATTAAAATAAGTAAATTTATCGTCTAAAATGTTTAAAATAAAAGACTTTTCCCTTTTACTGCATATAATTTGGACAAATGGTTAAAGAGATAATACAACATATTCGTATGTATGGACGAACCCGAGCGAGCTGTTTATCTGTTTTTCTCTTTGTACGGGCTAATCTCCGGATCTATTGGACCTATTTAAATGAAATTTTGCATGGTGGTACCTTATATCCCCGGGCAACATCTTAGATACTTTTCATCCTGGAAAATTAAAGGGTTCCCGTGGGATAGTTAAAAAACTATAACAACTTATACATCTTAGTACACAAGAACTACTGATTGGATATTAATGAAACTTTACAATAATATAGTTCATACATGACAAAAACAAATCAGCTACTTTTCATCCCGGAAAATTAAAGAGTTTCCGTGGGATAGTCAAAAAACTATAGTAACTTATACAGCTTAGTACACAAAAACCACTGATTGGATTTTGATGAAACTTTACAATAATATAGTTCATACATCAGAATAACAAATAGGTAACTTTTTATCCCGGAAAATAAGTATAATAAATAAAGTATTATGTACACAAAATAGACCCCAAAACAATAGTTATTAAAAAATTTACTGTTTGTCTTTTGCCTGTATGTCTGTTTGTCTGTTTTAGTGTGCGCGTTTCACGCGAAAAGTAATGTACCAATTTCAACGAAATTTGGTGAAGTGATAACTTATTACTCGAGTCAACATTTAGGGTACCTTTTGTATGTATGTATGTATGTATGTATGTATGTATGTATGTATGTATGTATGTATGTATGTATGTATGTATGTATGTATGTTGTATTCAGCCCTTTTTAACACACGCACGGGCCTTCCTTCAGTACGAGGTGGATCAGGCCATAGTCCACCACGCTGGCCAATATCAGAGGTGCGAGACCCGGGATTTGAACTTGCTTCACTCGGTTTCCCATGCGAGCGCGTTACCACTGGGATACCACTACCTAGATATCTTTTACTTAAAGAAAATCTTTCTTTCCCACGGGAAAATACAATAACTGGTTTTATCGAGTCCTCCCTAGAAACCTTCCTCTGGCTAAGCCTTAAGACATACATCAAAACAATATGCTTATAGGAATAGATCATAGGAAGAAGTAGAAATTACGGAACGAAGACTAGAGAGAGCGAGCGCGTGCGCGACCTCCCGGCGTAGCTATCGGTAAACGACTGGCGGACGGGGAAAAAACGATCTCGCACGATCAAACGCGATGCGCGCCCGAGTGCAGCGTTAGCTGCATAACGGTATTTTTACCGACTCTCATGATCTGAGGTATTGCGTTTGAATTGCCGCTACATCAGCCCCCCCGGAGACCGTTAAGGTCGAAAAAAATCTGTAAATCGTACTCGTCTTCCTGATCGAGTTCGACGATCTTCGATATTCCTATACGAGCATGTCTCGGGTACTTTCTGGGCTTCATCCTCAGGCGGAGCTAGGTCGCTAAGCAGATACGCTGGTTTCAACCTGTCAATTGAAACGGTGGTAGGTTTCCCTCGAATATCTATCTTGAAGAACTTGTCTCCACGTTCGATGACGATAAAGGGTCCAGCGTAAGGTGCTTGCAAAGGCTTTCGAATAAAATCTTGCCGTAAGAAGACCTGTGGCGCAGATTTTAGATCCTTGCTGATGAACACGGGTGCTGTTCCATGGTGAACTACTTGTGTGGGCTTCAACTTCCGTATGTTATGCCTCAACCGGGAAAGAAAATCGGTGTAGTCCGTTATTTCTACGGGAGAGCTATCGAGATCGAAAAATGCACCAGGTAAACGTAGGGTTTCTCCGTAGACGAGCTCGGCTGACGATGAGTTCATGTCTTCTTTCCAAGCTGAACGTATACCGAGGAGTACTAATGGAAGCACTTCGACCCAATCGTCTTTGGCGTGGCACATAATCGCTGCCTTGAGTTGGCGGTGGAATCTCTCAACCATTCCATTTGCAGCCGGGTGGTACGCTGTGGTCTTTAAATGATTTACACCTATTATCTGTGAAAGTTCCTTAAATAAAAATGCCTCGAACTGTTTACCTCGATCTGTTGTGATCTTCTCCGGACAGCCAAAACGTGATATCCAGCCAGTGACAAAAGCGTTCGCCACTGTGTCAGCTTTGATGTCATGGAGCGGTATTACCTCTGGCCAACGTGTAAATCTGTCTACGGCTGTGAGACAGTATTTATAATCTTGTGACACGGGCAAAGGTCCGATGAGGTCTATGTGCACATGACTGAATCTGTTCGATGGAGGAACAAAAGTATGTACAGGGGATCGAGTATGTCTTGAAACTTTCGAGCGCTGGCATGAAAGACAGGTGCGAGTCCACACAGCGCAATCCTTCTTTATATTAGGCCACACGTACTTTTGTGTAACCAATCTGGTTGTTGCCTTGATACCGGGGTGACTCAAGCCGTGAATGCAGTCGAACGCTTGTCGACGGAACTCTGGAGTCAGGTAAAGTCTCGGCGTTGAGCAGGAAAAATCACAGTACAGCTTCTTACCAGAGCCAGAGAGGTCTATCTCCTGGAGGTCCAGCGAAGAATTATTGTTATGTAATACTTTCTGTAGCTCGTCGTCTGTCAACTGCGACAAGGCCAGTGCATCTAAGTCTATGGCGGTAGAAATTTCATCGGTGCGTGAGAGGGCGTCAGCGACTACGTTGTCTTCACCTGCGACGTGCTTAATATTAGTCGTGAACTGAGACACGAAATCAAAGTATCTAAATTGACGCGGTGAACAATTTTCTGAGGCTTTTCTAAAGGCCGAAACAATAGGCTTGTGGTCGGTATATATGGTGAAATCCTTACCTTCAACCATATGACGAAAATGTTTCACACCTTCGTAAATTGCTAATAGCTCTCTGTCAAACGGACTATATTTTTGTTGTGCGGTATTAAGCCTTTTAGAGAAGAACGCAAGAGGCTGCCACTCGGAGTCTATCATCTGTTGTAATACAGCACCAATCGCGTTGTCTGAAGCGTCCGTCCACAGCGTTAACTCAGCTGTCGGATGCGGATGTGCTAATAGAGTGGCTTGAGCTAGACTTGCCTTGCACGCGTCGAAAGCCTTCTGAAGCTCGGTCGACCAAGTGATAGTAGTACTAGATTTGACAGCTTTACCAGATAAGAGTTGATGCAATGGAGCCTGGATTTTTGCTGCGCTTGGAACAAAACGACGATAAAAATTTGTTATACCTAGGAACCTTCGAAGTTCCCTGATGGTTTTCGGCTGAGGAAAGTTCTGTATAGCTTCAACCTTTTGTGGAAGTGGTCTGGTACCTGCTGCTGATACGATGTAGCCCAGGAATTCCACTTGTGGCTCTCCGAATACGCACTTCGACGCATTGATGACGATACCGTGGTCCTGTAGGCGCTGGAAAATTTGTTCCAGGTGAATTCGGTGTTGCGTCTCGTCCTGGGAAGCCACAAGGATATCATCAATATAAGGGTAGCAGAACTCTAAATCTCTAAGTATTTCGTCCATGAAGCGCTGGAATGTTTGAGCTGCGTTGCGTAGACCGAAGCTCATGAATGGAAACTCAAACATTCCGAACGGAGTCGTAATGGCAGTCTTGGGTACATCAGCTGGATTTACAGGGATTTGATTATAAGCCCGGATTAAATCTATTTTACTAAAAATTGTACAGCCAGATAAATTATGAGCAAAATCAGCGATATGGCGAACCGGGTATCGGTCAGGTATAGTGCGTGCGTTGAGTGCACGGTAGTCGCCGCATGGTCGCCACTCATTGTTTTTCTTAGGTACGAGATGTAACGGGGATGACCACGGGCTATCGGACCTTCTAGCAATACCTGTTCTTACCATATCCTCAAATTCCCTGACGGCGATGCGAAGCCGATCCGGTGCTAACCGACGAGGACGACTATGTACAGGGGGTCCTGAAGTCGTGCGTATGTAGTGAAGAGTGTTGTGCTTAATCACCCGTGAAGCCAGGTCTCCAGCTGGGCGAGTGAGATCCGGAAACCGTGATAGCAGGTCATGGAATGGTAAGGTACCTGTAATAGATTTTATTTGGCACAAAACATTTGATGCGGATTTAGCAAAAGCACTTAATAACGTAACATTGTCTATTAAGCGATGGTGTCTAGCATCCACAAGTAAATTATAGTGTGATAAAAAGTCTATGCCTATTATAGGTTTAGTGACGTCAGCTATGACAAAACGCCACGTAAAAGCCCGCCTGAGTCCAAAGTCTAAAGAAAGGTTCACCCAACCGAAAGTATTTATTGTGGACCCATTGGCGGCAAACAACTTATAGTCTGTCTCTATACACTTCCTATCTCGAATATACTTACGTGGATACACGCAAAGGTCCGAACCGGTATCTACTAAATATTGCACTTTACTCTTACTGTCTGTAATGAAAACGCGGCCACCAGCTACACTATCACAGTCACGCGTTGCCGCCTTCACTGACTGTTTGTCTCGTTTCCCGAATGAAACGAACACGGGGAGCGGCACTTCGTTGACTGGTTGCCGAAACGTCGATGATACCAGCAATGCCCCGGGCCAGCATTAGAGCGGCTCCGGGACCGTTGACGCCAGCGAGGAGAACGCGCTCGACTTCTCGAACGCGAGCGGGGCCTGATGGATAGCTCCGCAACTTGCCGTGACAGGTCATCGACTCGCTGAACAAGCTTTTCTATGAGTGTCATCGGATTTCCCGTCGATGTTGGAGTTGATGTCGACGCTGCTGCTACCTGGGGTTGTAGGGATACCTCGTGAATCTTGTCCACTATTTGCGCCACTGTGTCTAAAGGGAGATCGACTTGAGCTGCAATAATCGCCTGGATATGGCTAGGCAAACGGCTCGTCCACAGTGAACGTATAAATTCGTCCGGTACATCAGCTCCAGCTAGGCTCCGCAAATGTCGAAGAAACTGGGATGGTTTTCGATCTCCTAACTCTTCGTGAGTAAGTAGTTGTCTTACACGCTGCTCTTGTGATGCTGACAAGCGCGAAATTAACTCTGTTTTTATTTTTTCATATTTATTTTCAGCCGGCGGATTCGTTATGACGTCTTTAACTTCGCACACGTATTTATAGTCTATATTGGCGATTACATGGTAGAATTTTGTCGCATCAGTCGTTATATTAGCTAAAACGAACTGACCTTCCAATTGAACAAACCATAACGCCGGTTCGTTTGGCCAAAATGGCGGCACCTTAACGCCAACACGGCACACCTCTTCCTTTACGTTAGGGTTAGCCATTTTCAAAATAAAAGTTTTTATAACGTACACGAATGTCCACGATCACGTCGGGGTCACCAGTTATAGGAATAGATCATAGGAAGAAGTAGAAATTACGGAACGAAGACTAGAGAGAGCGAGCGCGTGCGCGACCTCCCGGCGTAGCTATCGGTAAACGACTGGCGGACGGGGAAAAAACGATCTCGCACGATCAAACGCGATGCGCGCCCGAGTGCAGCGTTAGCTGCATAACGGTATTTTTACCGACTCTCATGATCTGAGGTATTGCGTTTGAATTGCCGCTACATGCTAAAAAATTTTAGGTCTTGAAAAGTCCTACAGAAAAGTTCTGAACAGTATATGTCTATCTCCTAAGTTACACTCGCAATATTTATTCTTATCTATACCTATAATAAAACTTAGTCAAATCGATGTGCGCGTTTCACGCAAAAAGTACTCAACCGATTTTAACTTAATTTTGTATAGTGATAAAACTTAGTGCTCGGGTCAACATTTAGAATACTTTTTACGACAGGCAAATAATTCATTCCCACGGGAAAATACAATAACTGGTTCTATCGAATTGTCCTTAGAAATTAATATGGCTAACGTTGGCTCAACCTTAAGACATAGATCAAAACATTGTACAAGAAAATTGTAAGTCTTAAAAAGGTCTATAGAAAAGTTCTACATAGTATATGTCTATCTCCTAAGGCACACTCGCTATAACTATTTTCATTATTATATATTTCTGTTTTATTATACGTTATTTATTCTATCTGAATATAGGTACATATAATATGAATAATAAAACTGTAGAGGTCGAATGTCTGTACATAGATGGTAGAAAAAATTGCTAAAAAACGAGTCAGTTCTCTTCTTACATCCCGTAAGGAGAGAAATGGAACAAATCCAGATTTTTTCAAATTTTTTGTTTCTCTGTCTGTTTTTCTGTTCGTACTTAAATGAAATTTGATACTTTTCATTCCGTAAAATTAAAGAGTTCCCGTGGGATAGTTAAAAAATTATAGTAACTTATACAGCTCAGTACACAACAACTTATGCACCTAATTTAGTAAAATTTGGCATGCTGATACCTTATATTGCAGGTCAAACAACAGGTTACTTATTTTTATCCTGGAAAAATGAACGGTTCCCGTCGGATAGATCTGTTTGTGCTTTTCTAGAGGTGAACCCGAGCGAAGCGAGGGTGAGCCGCTAGTACTTAATATAAGGAGAAATAATATAATACAAAACATATTTCTTGTAAAAAAATTTTTTATTGATTCATAAGTGCATATCGAGTAAACGGCCTCTGTAGCTTAACTTACATAATAGTCATCTTTTATAAAAAAATTCAAGACATTACCTACATTAAAGCGTTTAAATTATGTTCTTATAACGTTCAATTTGTTTCATTAAAATGAAAAACTAGCTGTAGATGCATAAGCATAAATTTATTTTAAGATTCCTTTGTTTCTCAAGCTTGTTTGCTCGTTTTTCTATTTTTTTCAACCTGTAATAAAATATGAATTAGGTAGTGTTTATCATACATTTTAAATATTATCTAACAGAGAATTTTCTCGGGTGTAGCATATTCTCTACCGTAGTACTGATGACCACACATAGGTTTCGCGAGTCCGATTTCGAGTTCTCCCACACGATCCTTTGCAAACTGCACGAAGTCAACAATACTTATCATACCACGTACAATCTAACAGAGAAGTTCCTCTGGTGGAGCGTGTTCTCGACGGTGGCGCCGATGACGCTGCGCGGGTTCCGCGAGCTCGGGTTCTCGTTCTCGCGCGCCGTGTTCGGGCTGCAGCAGCGCACGCCGCGCTGGAAGAGCTGCGCCGCCAACGTCAACGCCAACTTCGGCGTCGCGCTCAGCTTCCTGTACGTGCGGCGCCACTTCGACGTCAGCGCGCAGCGCCGCGCCGTGGAGATGATCGAGGACGTGCGCGCCGCCTTCGCGGCCGAGGCGGCGCGCCTGCGCTGGATGGACGAGCCCACGCGCGCCACCGCGCTGCGCAAGCTCGCCGCCATACGCACCTTCGTGGGCTTCCCCGCCTGGCTCATGGACCGCCGCCGGCTCGACAAGCATTATGAGCATGTGAGTGCGCACACACACACACACACATCACATACATATATCGTGAAAATACCTAGTTTCAATCACTGTCCCAAAAAAAGAAAATGAAAAATGCATATCTACGCTAATATTACATCAAACATGCAACAAAAATACTTTAAGTTACGAATTTATTATTGTAGATATTATTCAAATATTCAGCTCAAACCATTTTGATTAATGTCTAATTTTCCTGATCATGTAGGTCGATATAATAGAGGGCGACTTGTTCGCGTCCTACCTCAAACTAACGTGGGCGATGGTGAAGAAATCCTTGGAGTCGCTCCGAGAAAAACCTGACAGAGACAGGCAAGTTACATTTTTCAAGTATGAGATTAAAATAAATGTCCATCAAAATGTTAAGTATGTACAAAAGTTTATTTGCATGCAAACTTAAAACTTCACTTCTACTGTTTAATAGGTATGTGTTTATTCATAACCACAGAACAAAAATACTCTAGGAATTCATAACGTTTTGAAGGTCAATACATATTAATCCCTTCACGACCGCGGACACGCCGGCTTATCAGAATTTCTTAGAATTTTAATTAATTTCTTGGAAATTTACCTGGAGGTGTTATTAAAAAAAACACTCTCTCGATAGATGGCGTTGTACTTATTCTGAATCGCGCTATGGTTTCGTTATAACAAGAGGCTATTTTTTATAGAATAAATTGTTTCGCTCTGAGGTATTAAAGTAATTCGTATTATTATGGACTGTTTGGGACCTATTGCCTAGTACCGTTTATATACATCTACTTCAGAAGTGATTTTTTTAGAATCTAGCTAAAACATTAGTAAACAGGCCGATATATTACGAGACGACCGCAGCGCTGTACCTCTTGATTATTTCGCTACAAAAATTACCATAAAAATTTAAATCAAGATAGATAAATAATAATATTGTTTCAGATGGGTCGCCACCGCTACAACTGTGAACGCATTTTACTCAGCAACACTCAATTCAGTTAGTAAGTATTCATCATGAGTGCTTATATTTTTTATTTAATAGCTAAGTAAGGGGTAAATGAGAAGATAGCAAAATTCTCAAATTAAATCCTTTAATTTTAATCTACTTAAAATCTTTTATCAATATATGTATTATAAAACTTATGTCTTTATTTCACAGTATTATACTTAGCTAAAATGTTCATATAGTGGCTATTTTGGGACTAACCAAAAGATAAAAAAAGATAGTTCGGACACTCGTCGGTAGGAGAGTCGACTTAGCTTGTAACACACACACAACTTTATACGATTTTCTTATAAGCATTAATTGACGTCAAATATTTGTAAACCACAATTTCAATCGCTTTCATGTTATTTTTGATGTGAAATATTTATTAGCGCGCCTAACTTTTTACTACCAAACCGATTCGTATGCCGTGACGACAAACGGCATGACGCTGTCATACCATCATGTCCCTTCTACGCCACCACCCTAGATTTCCTTGTGTGCGCGCGCGCTTATACCTACTATAACGCTCCATTGTAAAACAGTCTAAAAACTATTTAAAAAATATTTGCATATTTTCTATTCAATTAATGAATGTGTATATTATTCTGTTATTATTTATTTTTATTTATTTTACTCCATATTTCGTTATAAGTGTTTATTAATTATGACTTCTAATATTAACATGATATTTCAAATCTACCGGGCGTCCCGTAATGGACATTTTTTTCTGTAAAGCTATTCAATTAAAAAAAAACTTTAATCTAATTTTCTTTTGCACAGCGTTCCCAGCCGGCATACTACAACCACCGTTCTATGGAAATGGAATTGAGTAAGTATTGTATTAATGTAATTTTATACCTAGTATTGAAAATGTATTTTTTTATTTTAACATATTTCTAATATGTTGCAGAGCCATCAACTACGGGTCTATTGGCGCTATAATGGGGCACGAAATCACACACGGGTTTGATGATCAAGGTACCTACACCACTATCTTATATACCCCTGTTATCAAAAGTTACCAGTTATTAAGGATTGAAATACGTTAATAGTATATTATTCTTATTATATTTATGATTATTTTTCGTTTAAGTATGTTTGGTTTTGTACCAAACGAATGCATTCTTATATAGCTAACACACCACCGAATTTGGTTCGGAACGAGCTTTCAGTTTGTAACGCGTTGCGTCGCGCGTTGTACCAATTCTCCCCGTGCGAATTTTTCTGTCAAAAACGATGATTATTATTAATGGCAAAAATCATTGTTATTAGTCATATTTGCTGTTCATTGAAATTGTGCATTTTGTACCAAAACCATATATAGTATATGTAAATAATTTAAATCTATAGTGTCATAAATAGCGTTTATGTACGTCAGCTGTAAATTTAACATTACCAACGACAAGTCGTTAATAAGAGATTATAATACATATATCCTTTTAATTTATGTATTCAATGATGATTTTTACGTATGTCGTGTGCGGTGTGATGCCAAGTATGATGTAGTGTACATAACATTGTGTCCGTGGCGGCGGCAGGGCGGCGCTACGACGAGCACGGCAACCTGGCGCAGTGGTGGTCGCGCGGCACGCTGCAGCAGTACGCGGCGCGCGTGCGCTGCATCGTGCGCCAGTACGCCGGCTACGCGCTGCCGCAGCTGCCCGGCTACAAGGTCGGTCACGGTGCAAAACATTGGTTTATTATTATCAATTCATGTATCCTTTTTTATTTTTAACTAAAAATAGCAAAGTGTTTTTAAAAGCCTATTTCTGTTCACAATTTAAGAATTTATATGCGTAAAAAAGACTAATAAATATAGGTATATTTTTTAATTTTTGGAATTTTATAACTAATTTTAAACGAGGCTTCATTCGCGTAACAGATACAGTAATAAAAATATCTACCTTTAATTCAAAATATGAGCTACCTACATGTACTCCGAATTACACTTTGACGATTAACGAATCCGTTAAAAAAGTAACAAACACACTCATTCAAATTTCATATTTGTAATATTGAATTATTAATATTACATTCTTTATAATATTTTTACTTATATTTGCATTAATCAAATATATACTTGTATTGTATTTAAATGAATGTAGTAGTAGTGGAATTAATTGTATACGTAAGTAGTCAGTCCAATGCAAGACACGTGCGTGTGCGCAGGTGCACGGGTTCAACACGCAGGGTGAGAACATCGCGGACAACGGCGGGCTGCGCGCCGCGCTCGCCGCGTACGAGCTGGCGGCGGCGCGGCGGCCGGCGACGCGGCGCGCCGTGCTGCCCGGCCTGCCGCACTACACGCCGCACCAGCTGTTCTTCCTCGGCTTCGCACAGGTACTGTTTGTCACTCTCACTTCACAAGTCATATGGCCTTGCAAGACCCATTTGTAGCTCACTTCACACTTCAGTCGATTAACGTTGTGAACTACCAGTTCTACCTCCTCGGCTTCCTCACTTCTGTTGTCACGTGACTTTGCGAACGAAGCAAGCCCGTGTGCACATTAAGTTTACAGGCTATTACAGTTACATAATACATATACTTTCATCGGACCTAGTCCGGTAGATCTGCAGTACCGAATTCGAGCGTATGTAGCGGGCTTAAAACTATGCTTTATTTACTATTTTTTTTTGTTTGTTCCACTACATTTTTGTCTACTAGAAATATTTTTTTAGCTTATTTTTATTTTCAAAAAAAAACTATTAAGCAATTACATAATTATTCTAATATAACTACTGACTTAACAGAAGTATTTCAATACTCTGATTTTGTAATTAGTTTATTTGGAAATAAATGAAGAATTTTAATTTTTTATTTATTTTATATTTGAAAATTACATGAACTTACACTAATATATTTATTACCATCAGATATGGTGCGGCAATTCAACCATCGGCGCTCTTAAATCCAAAATGGTGGAAGGTGTGCACAGTCCGAACAAAATTAGAGTTATTGGTACATTAAGTAATTCAAAGGAATTCTCCGAGGCTTGGCAGTGTCCACTTGGATCTCCGATGAATCCTGAACACAAGTGTGTACTGTGGTAAAATTGTGATGTTAGATCTAAGATAACCAAAGACAAGACTTAATGTTACCCATAAGTTACCCACACCCATCGACATAGAGAGTGGACAGTGTTACTTTACCAGCCGTCAACTAAATATGACGGAAAGGTGCGACAGGGACAAAACGAATGTGCGGCCAAAAATCTTTCGTATTAATTGAAATATGATGAATGAAGATAGACATTTATAACTATTTTACATTCCATTATAATATTATAATGTTTAATAAATTATAATTTATAAATTCAACTTGGAATAAGACAGGTATTGGCCGCATATTCTCTTTCTCTTTCTCAAGTGGCCAATTCATGAGTATTGCTATGTCCATTGTCTATGTCTATGCACACACCATAGGCTAAGTGACTTAAGTCCAGTTGATGTGTAAAATATTATATCATATTAGGTACTAAATAATCTCATTAACATTTTGATATGGGCTGCTACATTTTGATAATGCTCTAGCAGTCCATCTAAACAATATTATTTATAAGTTTAATTGTTAAGATTCCCAGAATGTCTATTTTAAAGAAACATTTCAAAATATTTAGTATTTAAGTTAATAAAAAATCAAAATATGCCACATAAGTTTCTAAATGAATTTACTATTTCATAAAACAATTAATGTAACACAGTATATTATGTTTTGACAATTTTAAGCTAGGTTATATGTACAAAAACTGTAGATATAAGTGTGCAAACTCTTAAATTTGTTTACCAATACGTGATACTTTTAGTTTAGGATGCATTTTAATAAGCGCATATATTTTGGTGTTAAGTATAAAAATAATAAGTGATTTGCGAATTTATTTTAACAAAAAACTATTTATTACAAATTAAAAATTTACAAATGAACCATCTTTCATTTCTTCCTCACATATTGGAATTTATACACTGGAGCTGAGACTTTAGTTCCATTTTTAACCCTTTTAGGTTTTAGGATTTTGACATCCTGCAAATGTCGTTTAATTTCCATTTTCTGTTGAACAACAGTCAATTGCTTCTCTCTTTCTATTCTCTTGGAAAGTTCTTTATATGTCTTTTCTTTAATCTTTTTTGTGGCATTTATAATCTGTAAAAATATTTTAATACAATCCAACATTTATATTATACTTATTAACAAAATATATATTTAAAAAAGGTTGAAATAATTTATGTAACTAAAAAATTACCTCTTGATTGACTGTGGGCAATTCTATTTTATCAAGATCAGACAGCCGTGGTCTGTTAGACTTTCTGTTGATCAATGCTGGATGAGTGTCCAATCTTTTAGCTAAATCAAATTCTTTCTCCTCTCCTTCGTCCACAAAGAATATATGTGTATTAGGTGTAGAGTCTGCCACATCTGTCATGTGGAGCTGAGACTACAAAATAAAATTAGGAATTCAAAAAAAATTGTGTTAGTACTAAACAAGACTATTACTAAAATAGCCTAAAAAAATCCTAAAAGCATATTTTAAGAAATGAATGAAGTTTTACTTTCAACTATTTATTTAAACTTCCCACACCTGTAATCTTTGTATCCTTCTACTTTCCACAGTACGCTTCATATTGATGTATTTGAGGTCCTGTGTTTGCATTAATTTCACCTGTTCTGGAGTATGTTCATCTTCTTTCTTCAATTCATGATGTTCCTATTGGTAAATATTAAATAATTAATTAGTAAAAACTTTATTTTTAATATCAGAATTTATTAAATTTTTATCCTTAATATCACTGGTAAATAACTTCACAAAATGTGAATTCGTTAAAGTAAATATTGTGGATGACTTACCCCATCTTTTACTCTAGAGTTTATCATATGAAAATAAAACTCATCTGGATTTCTGTCCAATGTTCTTTTACGTAAAAGCTTAAGAGTAGCTCCTTTTTCATGGTAGTCATCAGCACGTTTTTTATAATCTTTCTTTTTCTCTAGCAAACCTAGGTGCTTTCGAGACTCTGGCTGGTGTCTTTCCTTATGAGTCTTTTGATTTGCCTTAGCGGCTTTTTTCCACGACGACATATTTACTTATAAATTTTATTAACTTTTAAGCTTTAATAGATATAAGTTTAAATATGCAAAGTTTATTTAAATTGTCACATACACATGGTACATAGAATGCATTGCATTTGACGTTAAACTTTTAAGTAACTGTCAACCGGCAAGTGTCAACTGTCAACGGATATTTTATGAATTATACCTCTATGTCAGATTGCCATAATAAAAAATAAATAAGAAGTTTCTTTTTACGTCGAATGTATTTGCGTAAAAATACTAAACTTAAGTAAGTGAACGTTTTAAGACCCTAATGCATTACTACAGACGGATTTTCCATCTCAGTAGATTTGTGTATAGCAATAGGGAGCCTCAGAAATACAAGAAATAATATCTCTAATGCACTAAACAGTCCAACCCCAAGGAACATGTTGAAGACGCCACCTAATGATGCTGAAAAAATGAATTAACATTAAAGAAAATATTATTTATAGAAAAAATATAATTGTAGGTACGTAATTTACTGTAAATGAGGCTTACATAGTAAAGTGATCCAAGTCTCCGTTGGATTTACTACAAATATTCTGGAACCACTAATTCTAACAGCTATAAACAAAACGGAACTGGTTGCTACGTCTAATCCATCACTGTAAAAAAAGGAATTTCAGCTTATATATGTAACGAGAGGCATGCGACAATTTAAGTAAGCACTTACTATATTTTATCAGTAACTTCGTTGAAGGCGTTCATGCGACTTGATTCTAAGGCCAAATATGTCGAAACTTTTTTACAAGATGGTAAACACTTACAGGAACTATTGTCTAAAAATATTGATATTGAAAAAAATATATAAAAAATATAAATAAATTCATAAGAACATAAGTCTCTCAATCATTTGCTTAATTAAATTACCAAAATTAAAGCTTCTCAAACAATTCAATTGCGTTACAATGCATGGTGGTAGAGCATTCCTTTCATTTATGTTTCTAGATTTTAAAGGATCTGAGCAGCCACAAAATCTCTCTTTACATTTTAACTGAAAAAAAATATGTGAATAAGTACTTATTTTTTGTAGCAGCTACTTCTTCTTCTATAGCTACTTTCTTCTAAAACAATGATTATTTGGAGAAAATAACGCATTGCCCAGGCTATTGTTAATACGTTATAATCAATAATAATTATTGTAGATATTTTAATTATGAGTTATTTTTACGATGAGAGTTATCAATCTATTTACTTTTTAAATAAACTGCATTGTTCGAACTAGAGATCTTAGAATCAATTTTCCTTTACACTCTATCATCTATGTATCAATTATTAAGCTCCTACCATACATAAATTCCTAGAGTATCCATCGGTTGTAATACAAGTTCCATCCACAAGTTTCTCCGGATCGCTATCCACTACAGATGTAAAAGTCAATTGAGCAAGATAGTTATATCCGGCGGTTAAAGTCATCGGCTCTATCCATTCTTCGTGGTTATATTTAGTAAAAAACTGAAAACGACTTATATCAAAAATCTGCTTGTGAAACTATTAGATTTCATAACACATTAAATCATACCTCGCATCCATTAAGAGTAGATTGATTAGAACATTGAACTGCTATACTAAGCTTTCGTTTCACTTCTAATTGAGAAACTATATCTTTACCTTTTAGTAATCTAAAAATATTGTAAATAATTTTATTAAATTTTGCCATAATACTACGAATTTAAAGATCTGTAACTTAATTTTACTTACTTTTTTGGTCGTGATATACAACATGGCCCCCATTCAGTAAGTTCTTTACTAAACAATTCCCCGCAGGGCACCATGCTAGACTGCCACCGACAACTAAGAACGATACTATGACAAGGAGGCATTACTGTCATTAATGCTTCTGGCAAAGATAAATTGTTTTTAATTAAGATATCTTCAAGAATAAAGAGATGGTCCTTCGGAGCCACTTTTCTTCGTAATACGTGGCTCAAAATTATTTGCAGACGATTGGTTGTACTGGAGTTAATTATCCTAGAGAATAAATTAAATTTAATATTTATCTTAAAACTAAGTTTAGTAATTGTTATTAATAGTTCAATTTATATATATACTTATTTACAAATTTGATTCGAAATAAACAGCAATGGTTTCCGCCGGAGGACACACTGCAACGAGAGGCATTTGGACTGACTCGTACTGATTACGAAGGTCGTTTAGAGTCAGTAATGCAGGCACTTCTAAGAAGCGCGCCCACAGCACCGCGCAAAGGACGCCCGCGCAGCACGCGCTGGCGCAGCAACATATTAGCCAACCAACACTGGAAACGCACTTATCGATCTCATTCAGATATCTATTAGACAATTATTTTCTCAAATGTAAAAGCAAACTTACCGATCGTAGTAATATTTGGAGTCTAAATATTTAAACCCATGTAAAGTAGTGGTTTTTAAAAACTGCCGAATCGCTCGAGTATACAGGGATTGTTTCATTTTTCCTAAAACGTGTGTAGCTAGACTCGATGTCTCGTGAAACACAGAAAAGTTAGCTATGAAAACAGCTGTTTGTGTCGAATGAAACAAGAAAATAAACGTGTAAAACGTTATGACTAAATGGAAACAAAAAAGAAATAATTCATGTTTAAAATACAACTTTAACGGGTAAGATCAAGGTGACTGATGACAGGTTTCTATGAAAACTTTACAAGTTCATCGATGCTTATCAAGCCGCCCTGAAATTAGAGATCTCTATCGCGCCGATTACATGGCAGCTGTGATCGATTAGCCACTTATTTACAGGGACTAAATGTTTCATTGCGGCCTTGAACCGATAATTATTCAGCTTTCAATTATACCGCTTTAAATTTCCAGCATAATGCATTTTGTATATAAATCAGAAATCGAGGCAACACAATATTGAAAGTAAAGCAAGTTAATAAAATGCCGCGAGCTTTACATAACAAAACTGTTTTGTATATGAGCCGATTCCGAAAGCCCTAATACAGACCAGACCACCTGATTGGAAGCAATACATGTCGCGCATAACACCTACGGTTCATGCACTTAGATTTTATATTACAAAAATGCAGAACCGCAGGTGCGTTGTCACTGTGAGGGCTAAGATGATATGCCACTTGCCTGTAATTGCGCTGGCTACCTTATATTATACTACTAGGCTGTACATTAGGGTGTGCCAAAAAAAGACGATATTTTTTTTTCTTCGCTCTCACCCCACAATATCTCAGAAAATGTCCCAACAAAGCTTTGTTAAAAGCAAAGCTCAAAATTCTAATTCTAAGAGGTTCTCCATCAAATTTTAACTGTTCCCATACAAATAATATGGAGAATATGTTTTTAATACTTTTTGGTCCTGTAAACTGTGACGAAAATATTTAAAAAAAATATTAATGAATGGACCTTTTTTAGTATTAAATTTACTACAAAAAGTTCTATTGAGTCAAATTTCTATCTTCAATATTTGTAATTGCAGTTGCACGAAATTTTTTGTTTAATTATTATCAATATTTCAGTTCGTAAAAGCAAAAATTTGAAAAACAAATATTCGTGAGCCTGTAACTTTGTTGTTATTGATGATATGAAAAAGTTGACACATACTTTTTTTATAGGATTTGAAACGGGAAAGGGGGGTACACTGGATCACTTTTTTTCATATGTAGTTTGCCTATATAAATAAACTATAAATTACTAATATTTACAACTAGAGCAATGAGGTGTTAAGTTGGCTGTAGAAATCTAGTTCAACTTTACCAATAATATTAATAGTTTTCTGTACGCAAAGGTTTTTTTAAAAAGTGGGAAATTATTCATTGTACCCCATATATGGGGTACATTGGATCTCCGCATGGGGTACAGTGAATCTTATTGGGGCACAGTGAATCAATCTACTATTATCTACAGTACTTATTAGTCGTTTCTCTCTCTTAATTTGTATTACTCCTTTGTTTTTTTTCTCTCTTCGTCACTAGAATCGAACTGCATAACTTTTTTACTATTAAGTTTTGCTACTTTCATACGGTTATTAATTTTATCTTGTTGACGTTGCTCAATATATTCTTTATTTTAAATTCTTTTTCCAGTGAAAATCTTATTTATCCCATAATTGGGAGTTAAAAGTACCTTGCCAATGTGTTTTATCTTTTCGCATAATATGTATGTAAGGTTGCATATGGATTATTTTTCTAGTTTTACAACTTTTCTAATTTTGTTGCCCCGTAAAACAAAGTCAATGGCATTTTGTATCTATTCAGTTATTCCGTAGTAAGGCCAATTTGAGTCTTTCTCTTACGGTGCCGTGCTATGTTGTTAATCTAAAACAAAAATTATTATTACATACTACTAATAAAATAGTCTAATTAACTCGAAATTTTGTGAAGAGTACAGTGGATCGCCAATCCACTGTACCCCACATGGAAATGGCCCACTGTTCCCCAAAGCACCACTAACAACTGGACAACGGATTCCTATAGCTTACATAATCTATACGAATCAAACAGCTATTTATTTCTGAAGCTTATTAGATTATTGTTTATGTAATTTAAAGTAAGTCATTCAATATTAAACATTTTCGTGAATTAAACACTCGAGTAGTAGAAGTAAAAAAATAGATTTGATACTCATGGACAGCCAAATGGCGGTAACACATTCTTCAACAGCGAGAGCGTGATGGACACTGGCGGGGTAGAGGTGTAAGTACTAAAGCATGCGTTCCATTATTGTGCTACGTATATAGAAAGCATAGGCAAAGAGAAGTAGCCACTGATTCACTGTGTACTACGGCTCACTGTACCCCCCTTTCCCCTACTACAAATTTGCCATTTAACAAATATTTTCTAATTCTTACAGTTTTCCTAAAAAATGCAAAAAACCGTAAATTTGAACTTCAAAACCATATAACAAGTCAAATATTGAAGATAGAAATTCGACTCAATAGAACTTTTTGTAGTAAATTTAATACTAATAAAGGTCCATTCATTCATTTTTTTGAAAAATATTTACGTTACAGTTTGCAGGACCCAAATGTATTAAAAAACATATATTCTCCATATTATTTGTATGGGAAAACTTAAAATTCGATGGAGAACCTCTTAGAATTGGAATTTTGAGCTCTGCTTTTAACAGGAGGTTTTTTGGGACATTTTCTGAGAAATTTTGGGGTGAGAGCGAAGAAAAAAAATATCATCATTTTTTGGCACACCCTACTGTACATATTAATTATTATTGTGATGTAAGCATAATAGAAAAATATCTGAAATAATTATCTAGAATTTTGAGAGAGACTGAGACTGTTATTAAAAATAGTTATCAGTGATGTAGTTAACATATTTTTCCCCAATAAAAATAAAATAATAAAGGATCTCCGTCCCCGAATAACGAAAAAAATTATGTCATACGATTTGATCTTTTTTTCTTAACCGACTTCCAAAAAGGAGGAGGTTATCAATTCGTCAGAATCTTTTTTTTCTTTTTTTATGTATGTTCACCGATTACTCGAAGATGCCTGAATCAATTTGGATTTTTTTTTGTTTCAAAGGGTATACTTCCCAGGTCCCATATAAATTTTAACGAAATCGGTAGAGCGGTTTTAAAAAAATCAACAATAAATATTTTTTTAAATAAATTGTTTAATCAAATATGTTATTAAAAAACTTTCTTCTTACAAATTACCTGCTTATTACGTTTACACTAAAATGGAAAAATAAAAACATTTACCAAAAAATAATAACCGACTTCCAGGCACTAAAATGTAAAAAATAACTAAACGGAGGTTTTCATTTAGAATAGATACCTAATCAGATATTTTCAAAGTCGGTGCCCACCTACAATGTTTTAAGATATGAATATCTAATAGGTAGGTAAATATATATTTTACGTATCGAATTATATTAGATTTGCTTTGCATCGGCTGGCACTGACTTCGATAATATCAGATTAGGTATGTATTCTAAATGAAAACCTCCGAATTGTTATTTTTTATATTTTAGTGCCTGGAAGTCGGTTTTTATTTTTTGTTAAAAGTTTTTATTTACATATTCTGAAAGTGGGCTTTGTGCCTGATAACAAAATATATTTATAATAGAAAAAAAAACAACAATTAATACTACTGCAGTGAGAATCCAAACTTTGATCCATCGTAATTCGTAACGTAACTTAAAATATCGTTACAAATTAATTAAACCTATATTATTTATATAATCAATCACAGGTTAGTTTTAAAAAAAAACTTCATGTTTAATTTGTTGTCCTTAATTTTATTTAAAAAGTTACATGCAAAACGTGACTTATATAAAAAACATGAAATATGGACTATGATGTCCTATTTCGGTCACGGCGGCCAATCTCATCGAGACTAGCCAACTGCGCAGGAATATACCATTATTAAAAAATCATATTAATAATTTTAAATATTTAATTGATTGGAAATATCTTTTAGAACATAATTTTAAAATTTTAAATTAAAAAAAAATCTTTACTTCTAAAGCTTTAGGAGATTTATAAAATTTCTCAACTGAACTCTTAATTCTAATATAACAATATTTTACAAATTGTCATATTTTTTAAACATATGAGTATGGTAATGAGGTATGTTAAGTAGGTATATTAATATAAATTTTGTCAAATATTCTTATTAAAATATAATGTAAAAAATATTATTTCAAACACATTTTCAACAACTACTTATTAAAACAATGTCACCATTAACTTTGGTAAAAAAAGTAAAAACTGTAACCATTGCAAAGCTTTTTTTTTTAAATTAATATTTTTTTTTAGAATTATGTGATTCATAATGATTAAAAATGCAATGTCATTTGCAATTGTAAAATTCTCCACTCAAAAAGGTTAATTCTAACGGAATCTTTTTTATTTTTTTACTAATATACCTATAAACAATTATTTCTGTATAAAGTACACTGTTTATGATAAAAACTGCTAAAGTTTAAGGCAACGAACTAAAAATATAGAAGGGCCCTACAGTACTCCGATCGCTCTAAATTGTGTTCACATTGAAAGGAGTGAGCGCACATCATTCGAATGAGTCGACAAGTGTCTAGTAGACGCGGACAGAAGTGCATCGGAAGAATTTGTGTAAAAAAGGTCATAAATTGCCGTCTTTTGCATTCAAAATGGTACTCATAATTCAAGGAACACCAACAAAGCTAATGGAGTAACATTCCATAGGTAAGTACAAGATTTTTCAACACAATATGTTATTTTCGTGAGTATTTTAACTCATTGAAACAATATTCTGCCATTTTTGAGTGAAAGAGAACGAATGTTTAGTTTTACTCGGGAGTAAAAGGGACATCATGTATTTGTCGGTACGGTTCAATTATCTAATGACATGCGCGACCATAGCCAGTGACTTATGATCCGCCGTTGTCCTTAGTACACGGTAAGCCAGAGATCATTTTACGATGGGCATTAGTATTTCCGAAGCGTCAGCAGAAAAAAAAGTAGGCGTGAGATTTTATATATTTTTATTTTTTTTTATTTTTTTTATTTTATTAAGTAATATAGTTGATAATTAACAGATCGATAGTAAATAGTTATTTAATTAGTTATTACCTTATTATATTTACCCGACTGTCTGAAATGGGGGTAACGTTCTATTATTTATTGCATTTTCATAATAAATGATACAGATTAAAAAACCTAGTACTTAAATAATTCTTCTTTTTTTTCAGGTTTCCGCAAGATCCCGTGTTAGAGAAAAATGGATTAGAGTCATCCAACTTAACCGAAAGGATGATCATTGGTTACCTTCAGATTTTAGTCGAATTTGTTCGGTACATTTTAAAAAAGACGATATTTTTTTAACTCCTCTCGGCCGTCGTAAAATACAAGCGTGTGCAGTACCATCTTTTTGTCCGATTATGGAGCTTAATCGGCAAGAAGAATCTGGGGCAGGCAATCCTCTCTCTGATGTTTATGTTTCTGAAAATTTACCTTAAGAAACAACTGTTTAGAGAAAAATGCAAGAGAAAGATAATCAGGAAAGAAAATCTCAAGCTGAAAAAACAAAATAAGAATTTGAAAAGTAAAAATAGTACTTTACGACAATTGCTGAAGATTATGAAAAATAAAAATTACTCAAACAAGGAACATTTTAATGAATTGACTTAGAAGGCGTAGGATGCAAATAAAGATTTTTTACTCGCAATTACAACAAAAAGGATAATAATATCACCCATTCTGAGAAAGTTCTGCGTTACATTACACTACTATTCCCCAGCTGCCTACAAGTATGTTAAGAGGTAAATTAACTTTGTTTAACTGAGCGCCTTATTAATTAATGAATGTCCATACAGAACTTTTTTGATCTCATGAGACAGCATGGAGGGCATAACAACAACCCTACAACCGAACAATTTCGTGGAATATATTAAAAAAATACTTTGCCATTTGGAGCTTAGAAGCAATTTTACGGGAAACTGTTTGCCGATCGATAATTTTACAATTTTGAATTGCTCTTCATCGTTGAAAAAAATTAACATGACCACGTCTGGATATCGCGACACTGACTGTGATTTCGATCCAACGCCAAATGCTTCGAAATGTGATGAAGACGAGCAGTGTGAAATAAACAGTGATATTTTATCAAGTGTCTTAGATGAAGAACAAAGTATGAGTGAGATGTTAAAAAAATTCCGCGGCTTAATTTTTTCTTCAAAGCATGTCTATGATATTTGCATTAAAACAGAATGGTTTCTAAAACAGCACAAAAAGCTGCGAGGTAATCATTACGTACATAGTGAAAAAGAGTACAATATATTGACGACTAAAATACTGAAAATTTTTGTTCAATCTAACGTATTTACTGATTTAGAAGGCCATTCTATGGAGCAACCAGCTACCTGGAATCACAAAATTTCATTGATAAAGGCCATTGTACATTATTATAGTAATGTTCGACTTCATTATGTACATAAAGATTTAAATTTTTTTACTAAGAGGCAAAAGTATAATAATTTAATTTCGTTCCAAGGACACTAATTTGCTATAAATTTTACGTAAATAGATATTATTGAATAAAGAAATTTTGATATTTTTTGACGTGTTTTATTTGATCAAAAAATTTGCTGTAAGTATTTGGACTGAAATTTTAAATATCTACTCCTTTCCTTCCACTAGTATAAAAACCCGCACTTTCGTTTTATTACTTTTGTATTAGCATTATAAAAAACTAATATTTTTTGCTATCAGGTATTTACTTGCAAGCACACAAACAAGGTGCCATCCAAAACTTTAAATATAATTAATAAAAAGAGTTTTTAAGCTACTACACACTGCCCACCAACAAACCTCAGGAACCTTTATCGTGGTTAGCATACCAGAGGAGCTGATCCCTGAAATAATTAAACGTGGAAGGCAACTCAGCTACCTACTGGGCGCCGTCTACGTAAAATTCGAAATACGGAAAGGCAGGTTCTCTGAACTACCGCCGGAACAAGCCGATGCCAACAGCAAGGCTACGGAACCATCTGGCACCCCAACGGAGCAGATCGATCAAAAACAGCACCCCAGCGGCGGGTACAACAACATACCTCCTCCGGATCCCTCCGACTCACCGCACGATCTGACAAGCGTCAAAATGGCGAGCATCAGAGATGAGGCGGAGAGCATCGGGGACTGGGCCCAGGGGATGGAGGAGCTCGATCTTGGAACAGGGGATGACGACTCTAATGACAGAGTCCCTTTTACCAAGTAGTCGAGCTCTTCAAATCAACCTCCACCACAGTCTCACCGCCACAGCGCAGCTACGCAAGTAGTTGGAGGTAAACAACACAGCCGTAGCCTTCATCCAAGAACCCTGGCTATCCAGGTCAGGGTCAATACAAGGATTAAACAACCTTAAAGGTAAGCTAATAACAAGCAACGAACCCCAGACAAGGGCCGCTATTTACATTTCAAATACATTCCTGTGCAGGTCCTAACCGACTTTTGTTCCAGAGACATCTACACAATAAAAACAGCCAAAACCCAGACGTCACGGGAAGTAGTCCTTACATCGGTTTACATGCCGGATGGAGAGGACCCCTCCCCCCCTCCCCCCACAAGACCTGGTGCGACTCGTCAACTACTGCGAAGCAGAGGGGCTAGACATCATCGTTGCCACAGACTCAAACTGCCATCATACGATCTGGGGTAATGAAAATACAAATGCCAGAGGTAGGATATTAATTGAATACTTATCAACTATTAACTTAGACATTATTAACACAGGCAACAAGCCTACCTTTGTAACAAGACGTGCCAATAGCATTATTGACCTCACGCTAGCAAACGACGGGGGTGCCAAATTGATATCCAACTGGCATGTGTCTGATGAAGCCTCTTGCTCAGACCACAGATGGATACGTTTTGAACTAGGTTTAATCACTACACCCCCTCAACCCTTTAGGAACGTACGAAAGACAAACAAAGATGAACTTCGTAAACTACTAGTCGACGGCCTGCGGGTACTCGACTACCCTTAGTGTGGTGGCGTAGAACTCTTCTGACCTCAGCACAATGCAGCTACAAAGATGGCAGAGACTGGTGTGCATGGCAGTAACGGGCTGCATGAGAACAACACCCACTGCGGCTCTGGAAGCCATGCTAAGTCTTCTGCCGCTGCACTTGTTCATCCAACAAGAGGCTGCGACCACCGCAACAAGATTAGATAATCAGAAGTTGCTACAAAAAACAGGCACGCCATATACAAAAATGTTGATAGACGTAGCCAAAGACATCCCGCTCATGGGAGCACCTAATGATGGGATACAAATCAAATACATTTTTGACAAAAAATACAAAATAGAGCTAGAGGTAGACAAACACGAAGGTCGCGACAGCAAGGACCTTAGAGTATACACTGATGGCTCAAAAACTAAATCAGGGACAGGTTGCGGGATCTTCTCTGACGATCTAAACATTAAAACTTCAATACCCCTAGGTACCTACAACACCGTGTTTCAAGCCAAATGTCTAGGTATCCTCAAGGAAGGCTTGAAACAATCGGCAATTGTTCTAGCTGCGTCAAGGCAGCTAGAACAATTGCGAAATAAGACGTCAAGGACTTCTCTATCCACATACTATCAGACAGCATGTCAGTACTACAGGCATTAAATAGTAATTCTACCACCTCAGGTATGATCTATGAATGTCATAGCGCTTTGACACAGGTAAGTGACCAAAACGAGGTCACCGTACAATGGGTCAAAGGCCACAGTAACTCGTGAGGTAACAATAGGGCCGACGCGCTAGCAAGAAGAGGATCGGACCTGAACGCAATAGGTCCCGAGCCCATCGTGGCGTTATCTTCTTGCTGGCTCAAAGGTCAAATACGACAACGCACAAGACGACTACACGAGAATATATGGCGTGAAGTCGTAGACTGCAGACAGGCGAAGGAATCGCTTCCTATCATTAACGCTAAAACGACTAACCGACTGATTAATCTCAATAGTTCTCAGCTCAGACAGATAACAGCGGCTCTAACAGGCCACGGACCCTACAATAATCACCTATTTAACTTAGGTATAACTGACATCCCACTCTGCAGAGCCTGCATGAGGGCAGATGAAACGGCTGCACATGTAATCTTACATTGTCCAGGTGTAGCGGCGTACCGGGCTCAACATCTTGGCACCCCTAGTACACTCCCGGAGGTCTTCGGTAGGACGAAGAGACTGCTGAAACTCCTGGAGGGACTGACTGGGCTGGCAAGAATAAAACAATTAGAAAAATTTCCCACACACGCAAAATAGGCGCGCAGACGTCGAGTTGCGGAAACAAGCCCGTTTATACCATACCATACCATACCAAGAGTTTTTATTTTAAAATTTTAATTTAAACTGTTGATTTATTTGCTCACGCTACAAATACCAATGTGTGAGTACGTGTAAATGCAAGTTTTGCCACGTTTTTGAAAGTAAGGGCCCTTCTATGTCTTTACTTTTTAGTTCGTTGGTTTAAGGTATATATTATGTTAGTTTTTGTATATATAAAACAGAGTTTCATGTTTTGCATATTGCTTGTTCAGAATCAACAGCTGATTTGCTTGCAATAATTTTTAACCCAACCTCAATTTTATTAAATTTGAAACCAAAACTCTCAAAATTAATATTCTTTGGACAACTTACAATTATTTGTAAGTAGCTATAATAAATATACGAAAAATGAGTAGGTAAATGGAAATCGTGAAAAATTGGTATCTGTGTTACGACATACCCTTGATATACCTATGTAGTTCTCCACATTTAAAAATATACAAAAAAGCTTGTAATAAGTTTAATTGATTGAATAAAGTTTATTTCATTTCGCACTTAAGCATCACAAAGATCCAAAACATTTAAGTAAGGTGGTAAATGATATTAGGAAAACAATTTGGACCGAGTCACCAGGAATGACTTACTCCAAGACACTTACCAAAACCTATGACTAAAGGTATTGAACCTTTAGTCCTCTAGTCATAGCGCTGAATAGAAAAACCTTACGACTACTAGTAAGAGTTCTCACAAGACATTAGTGCTTTAACAAGCACATGTTCAACCTAAGGCTGAGTGACGCACTACCTGCGGAGGATGTATGGAGGCAGATGAAATACCACTAGATCTTCTAGGGGAGTGTGGTCCCCTTATACAGAAGCGTAGTTTTCATCTTGGGAAAGAGCTTTTGGGTCGAGATGAAATTAAGGAGTGATCCCTAAACAAATCCTGCAGTTCATCACAGCAGCAGGGTTTAGTGGATTATTATAGCTTAATATGAGGTAATCAGAATAGACCAGACATGGTCATAATGATACTTCATAGCCACAACTAAGAAAAAATAAAAATAAATTACCAAAACAAACTGTTGGTGTTACTCAACTAGTGCTAATCATTGCGAGTGTTCTTTTATTGTCAGATTTTAAACAAACATCCTCGATCAACATGAATCTCAGATTTTGTATATACAAAAAGTAAGATAATACCTATGCAGATTATATAGATTTTTTTTATAAAAAGTATCACGTAATATCAATCACATAGCATGTTATTATTATATCATGGTTTACATCACAATTTTTTCTTCATAAACATTACTATATTGCACTGACTTTTTCCAGAACTGTGTATTACTGTACTACACTATGCACATCGTCACATAACACATACTTCTTACGCCAATAACCAACAAATTCTCTCCACAGTTCACAACATTACCTATACTATTGCCAGTTACATTATCACTATCACATCACTGTTCAGTATATCTGCACGTGCAGCGTGAAGGCGCGCCAGGCGTGTCAGGCGGGCGGCGCGCGCGCGGGGCACACGTCCAGCAGACAGAACACGGCGCGGCACACGGGGCACGAGCCGCGCGCCGCCAGCCACGCCGCGGGCGCGCCCGCAGCGCGCGCCGCCCACCACCTCGCCATGCACGCGCAGCACCACAGCACTCTGCCATACAATAAAGCATATCTATACTAATATTATAAAGAGGCAGAGTTTGTTTGTTTGTTCGAACGCGCTAATCTCAGGAACTATCAATGTGATTTGAACAATTCGTGAAACTTTGCATTAGATAGCCCGTTTATTGGGCAAGGCTATATAATATAGACTCTATATCAGCCCGGAAAAATGTACGATTCCCGTGGTATAGATTAGTTTTTGTTAAGGGACGAACCCGAAGCGAAGCAAGGGTGAGTCACTAGTACTACATATATATAACTGGTGAGTTACCCTCGGTTTACTCAGATTCGTGCCTATGAGTCTAACATAGTAGATAGCCTATATATTATGTGTAACTCCAGGTCATAGTCTGACTCCCCCCAACGTGAGTTCATTTTGTCATATTGAGGGGGCTCATTAGCGTCCGGCAATCTAGCCGGGCGCGAAGCCACGAAACGCACTGAGAGGTGGTCCACTTTGGTGGGCGGTGTGCCATGCGCGTTACTCCTGGTACTTCTCTGTCGGCAGAGTGGACCATTGCAGCAACCTCATGGTTGTTGTGGTCTGCTTCGGCAGACCTGCCGTCGGGGCGTCGTAGTTGAATACGTAAGCGATCCTGCGTAGCCCCATTAAGATGGAGGAGGTTTCTTCTTTCTTTTATGATAAATAAGATGTAATTAAATGATGATATTATGATGATGATTGATGATCATGATTGAATAGTAGTACCTAAATATGATAACTCTCACCTGCAGTTACACTGTTGGCAAGGTGCTGGTCCACCTTCAATATTTATAGGTGGGGGAGCACAACGTCGCTGCAGTTTCACATCAGCTTGACTTTGCATGCATCCTATGCACAGCTCTAATTCCTATTAGAATATTTTATATCACATAAAACTATTTAAATAATAAAAGCTTAAACTAACTTTTGACATCTTCTACAAGAAAAACTTACATGATCAACATAATAAATAGGATTCTGGTCAACATGCTGCTTGAAAACATTTACAAATCTTTCAATCAAGGTTGGCAGCAATGATATATGCTCAGGCACTCTGACAGGGTGCTCCAATCGAGGCTGCAAGTCTCGTAGGGAAGCTGTGGAAATTCTGAAAGAAAACCTCTTTATATCCTCTCGAGATGGTATAGCTTCTATGTTAACATACTGCACTTCATCTTCCCCTGATGTTGTGAAGTTGTGACTATCAGTCTGTAAATAATTTTATCATTGTATAATTTATTTAAGCTAAAATTAACATATATTTAAGCTACATAAACTTTTGTCGACTCATTCAATGTTCAAGGCAAAAATAATAAAAAATCACATATGATATAATTATTATTATGCATAATTATATAAGAATGAGAAAACCTAAAAACTACAACTACAATTTAATATTTTTTACTCATCTGTGGCAAAGTCCAAAGGTGGATTATGTGTTTGACCACATGTCAATAAGTTTGATTCTATGTTCCTTTATAATTAGTAAATGACTTAACCAATTTTAATGATTCATAATATGAACTACTACATATTATGTAGTTAGATTTGCCTTGACAATGTGAGTTTCATAACCTACATAAATGAATATAATTAAAAATCAAAATGGTCCTGATTTCAAGCACTAATTTGTGTAATAAAAATTTAAAAATGACTTTTTCATTTGATTGTGGTTTTAATGTAGCAAATATCTACAGATATTGCTCATGATAATTTGTCATTGTATACTTTGCTTATGAAGCTTCACGGAGAAATACAAGGCAAAATGCTAGTATTATCATTAAGTGTGTTGTGTTTGTGTTTTTATTAATACTCACAGCAGTAGCAACTAGAGCACAATCACTTTGTTTGACCAAATTCACATTATATTGTGTTACTTTGATGAGCCAAGTCTGAGTAGCAACAAACTTGCTAGTGGCACTCAAGGCAATGGATACTTTGTCCACACTAGAAATATGTAATATCACATTAATTTAATATATGTAGATATATCTATATTGAACATTAATATTTATATCATCAGATTTTTTAATGGAAATCAAAAAGAGAGGGTCTCCCCTCACGCGTTTTTTTGTGGTGGTGTTTCTACATAATATCTCTCATAGTTTTTATCTAGTATTAACCAAAGAATAAATAATGTAATTTTAATGGCCAATGTTTTATCAATGTAATTCAGGCTGTTTTCTAATATTTATACTTATCCCACGGAAACCATAAATTTTTCCAGGATAAATAGTAGCCTATGTGTTATTCCAGACTATAATCTATCTCTGTGCTAAATGTCATCCAGATCCGTTCAGCCATTCTAGTGTGAAAGGGTAATAAACATCCATACTCACAAACTTTCACATTTACAATATTTATACAGATATACAGATTAGAAACATTAATTAAAAATATTACCAGCATATTGGGGACCAAGAATCATTATGGTTATACCTAGCAACAAACCAAAATTTTAAATGGTACCATTAACAAGTTTGTATCAAGTATGGTTCTCTTGCCAGTATTACCTTCTGTATTCAGTATTGAAATTAGCAGCAACTACTCTCCAATCACTTCCTGTAGTCACATAAGGCGATAGAGCCTTAACTATAGGATGTTTACTCTTATCATACTCCCACCAGCAGACTATTTTATAGCACATTAGTAATGGTATGATCGCCATTGCAAAAGCTGATGGTAACATCCATTGGCCTCTCTCACCACCACACCAAAGTGTAAATACATATCCAAGAGGCAATGTCGAATGAATCAATGCAGTTATGGTGGTCCTCTTCATATGGTAACCGATGAAATTCACATTTTCTGATCCTAGATAGTTATCTAGAAGCTGTGGTATTGTGAAACCAGCGGAAACGAATTCAGTCGGCGGATAAACAACGCAAATCGAAAAAAGAATATAAAAAAGCGTTATCAGTATATCCATTCTGAAAAATTGTTAAAACTCAACGGCCTAGTTATTTGTACGTAATATTAAATATGCTTAGCCCGTAGGTGTCTACTCGGAACCAGAATAATGCAGATGTATTGATCGATATTATATATTTATTTTGATAGTCTCCGATACACATTTAACATTTTCGATTCGCACAACTGATTTTGACGTTTGGTTAATGGTTTGACATTTTCTGATTTATTTTTCGGTTTTCACTATAGATAATATATAAACTAGAATACACATAGATTCATAGCACATAGATTTAATGTAGTAATAAAGAATGGGAAGATATCTTGAAAGGAGGCATACATTTTGAAAAACCCTTTCTTATCGAATGTCTACATCATATGAGGAATACGCCCTCCAAATTTCACGTTTTTACGACCAGCAGTTTAGGCTGTGTGTAGATCCATCAGTCAGTCAGCACCACCACAGGAACCAGGATGCACTTCTCTTGCTGAATTCTTCCTTCAGCTGGTCTAACTTCCAGGTACAATATATTGCACAGGTAAGATGCGAACACAATAGAAGCAAAAACCAGGTACAAAAGAGATATCATAGTAAATTGCTTAACCTCAGACTGAATGTAAATAGGCCATACTGTTGGCACCCTTTCGAGAAATCTTCCCCATTAGAAAACAGGGCGACTTCAGTGGTATTGTTCGTGTACATCCCTAATGTATATGAAATGTCAAAAATGTTGTCACTGTGTCTGTGACGTGACTTGTCAGTTGTCAATTGTATTTGTCATGCTTGTCATGTTTGATGTGGAAATGTGGACACGTATTAAAATTGTGTATTATTAATTATATTTCATCATATTGATTTAAAATATTCTTAAAAAAATATCCGAAATATAACAACCAAGCTAGTTATTATACATATTATATACTTATATACTAGTGACGAGTATATCAAAGGTAAAAATTGACAAAGCCGGACCCCTTGATTGTGATGAAGTGATAAGCAATTATATTTTTATTCTTCTTCTGCTGCTTTTTAAATAATGCGGTTGTAAATTTTATTTATAAAATATGAAATGACGTAATTACGTTATATCTTATTTTTATGAAATATTTTGTGTAATCTAATATGACTAACCACAGATTTTATATTATTGCACATAATAGTACATATAATTATATAAAAATCAAAGAAAACATAAATATAAAATGCATTATTATTAGATTTAAAATGTACAAATTGATTGTTAAGTATAAAACATAAAGTCTATAGTAATAATATATTTTAATCTGTACAATTCACATTAACTTTGAATATATATATATATAAAGAAAATAAAACTATATAAAATTTCTAAGAAATTAATTAAATTTCCTAGAAATCTACGCAGCCGTGGAGGAATTAACATTCTAAATACATATAAATCAACATATTATATGCAGTGATAAATATTGTTCCAGAATAATGGGGGGTGTAGAGCAACCGTGTTACACTCTTATCAACTTTCCTACAGATTCAGAGCCCCATAATGAAATGCAACTTAAGCTTGATCTTGGTAAGATTATTCACTAGTATTTTAAGAGGATTTTTAAATTTAAATGGTTATCTACGTTTTATTTCAAAGTAAAGTTATTTATTATGTATATTTTATTACTTATCTACAATAGAAAAGGGGGACATTAAAAAGAAGATTGAGGCTCTAAAGAAAACAATTAGCATTATACTCTCTGGTGAGAAGATTCCTGGCCTCTTGATGATTATTATCAGATTTGTGCTGCCATTGCAAGACCATACTATTAAAAAACTTTTGCTAATCTTCTGGGAAATTGTGCCCAAGACAACTGCTGATGGCAAGCTGATGCAAGAGATGATCCTTGTCTGTGATGCATATAGAAAGGTAAAAAAAAAACACATTTTTTATAGAAAATTATAATTGAGATAATTTGCTATGTTTGTATACATGTGCCATAAACATAATGCATCTCCATTTTTATAAAATTTTCAGTTTCTGTCACTTCAATTTTATAAATTAAAATTCTGCATTAATCATCCATAGGACTTGCAACATCCAAATGAATTCATCCGTGGTTCTACTCTACGGTTCCTATGCAAGCTGAAGGAGCCCGAACTATTGGAGCCCCTAATGCCAGCAATTCGGGCATGTTTGGAACATCGTCACTCTTATGTTAGGAGGAATGCTGTGCTTGCAATATTTACTATTTATCGGTAAGTTGATCATACATTTTTGTTTGATAAAAATAAAAAATTAGTAGGCTGCAGAATATATAGACATTAGACAACTTATAATAAGTAGATATAAAGGTCTAATCATAATGAAAACATACACACTTTGTCTCTTTAAGGACACATACATTAATACAATAAAGTGCATAAAGACAAAAGTGTTATAAATTGTTTTTTTTTAAATCGGTCCTAAAACCAATAAGGATGAAGGATGATAAAATCAAATTATGGGGTAGTGCCAGTAATTCTAACATCTCCATATTGCAAGAAATGCAGAATATTATTATAGCAACGATATCCCAAGTACCTTGGCTAGTCACAAACGAAAGAAATACATGAACACCTCCAAATGAGTACAGTTAAGGAAAAAATCACAAAGACGTCTTTAAAATACAAAAAAAACTATTGGAGAACCATCCCAAGTCTTGACATGCCAAAACTATATAAAAAGGCTAAAAACTAAGGATATAATATAATAATTCTATCAACAAAAACCATTGATTACACAAGGAGATGTCTTCACTGAAAGAGACATGCATAATAACAATCCAATCTCCTCAAAAAAATCTAAATGTAGATACTGATTGCAGACACAACGGGAACACAAAAAAAAACAATTTTAGTTAAAACACAGATCAAATAGGATGACAAATGTTTTAAGTCATCTCTTAGTGTTTATGTATACCGCAAAACAATTTGTACCAACATGATATATTGTTATTTAACTTTACTTATATAATGTTATGTTCATTAGATTAATGTAACTGTGTGCCTACTCTTAAAAAAATGATTAATTAATAAAAAAAGAACAGTGCTTACTTCTAGAATATATTTTGTATAATAATTTAAAAACTTTTTTCTGTGCATGCTGTGTTTATTTGTGAGTAATCACTACATCTAGTTCCTAGTTCTACTTTTTATATTTTTATGTATTATTGTAAGTGACTGTAAATAAACCTTATAAATAAATGTATGTACAAATGTCCAGTAACTTCGATTTCCTGATCCCCGACGCGCCGGAGCTGATCGCCACGTTCCTGGAGGGCGAGCAGGACATGTCGTGCAAGCGCAACGCGTTCCTCATGCTGCTGCACGCGGAGCAGGAGCGCGCGCTGGCCTACCTCGCCGACCGCCTCGACCACGTGCACGGCTTCGGGGACATCCTGCAGCTGGTCATTGTGGAGCTCATATATAAGGTGGGTGTTTGTTTTTAGCCCTTTGCTGTTTTTGTAAATTTCATTTTATATTTAGAACATAATAATATGATAATTTGTAGTATAATAATTTATTGTAATTTAACTATCTTTGTCTATTGTGAACTGATTTGCATAATTGTTTTTATATAAAGCACTTTTGAAAACACCATTTCACCTGTATTGGTAAAGGAGAATAATTAATTTATTTTTACAGTCATTTTGAAATTGGTTTTGAGATTGGCTTAACTTTTTTAATTAAAAGTACATAATTGTACTATCTATGTTATAATTTTAAAGGATTCAAAATTAAGTGTCATAATTTCGTAACAGTAATAAGGGTTTCAATAGTAATTTTTTGAAATTCTAAAAACGTTGAACTGAATTCAAAAGCAATAAAATGAATGTAACTTGTACATATATGATATTACCAAAAATGAACAGTGGCACTGTAACTCATTATTTGAGTATGTAAATATAACTGTAACATGTGTTGTGTACCGGTCGTGGCCCGGCAGGTGTGCCACGCGAACCCGTCGGAGCGGTCGCGGTTCATCCGCACGGTGTACGGGCTGCTCAACGCGCCCAGCGCCGCCGTGCGCTACGAGGCCGCCGGCACGCTCGTCACGCTCTCCTGCGCGCCCGCCGCCATCAAGGTGACACACAAACACACACACACTGCACACTCATCTCGCACTCTCGCCACTATACACGCATCTCATACTCACACTACTCTATACACTCATTTCACACTCACACTTTACACAATGATTTCATATTTTACTCTCTCTCAGCCTTTTTGATAGAAATGATAAAACTCTTTACGGTCACGCGAGTATTCGTTTATTTTGATTGGAGAAAAAAAGATGTAATTTGGTATATTCTTTAAAGCTAACTTATTTTCAACCAACTTAAAAAAAAAGGATTTGGTTTTTTTTTTCTTTACTATGAGTACACTATACTGATAAATGTAAAAGTTTGTTTGTTGGTTTGTTTATCAGTTTACAATTAATATATATTGTTTAAGTACAACCTCAAGTGACTTCATATTTTAGTAGTTTATATCCTAACGACAGGCAGCAGCGGCGTGCTACATCGACCTCATAGTGAAGGAGAGCGACAACAACGTGAAGCTGATCGTGGTGGGCAAGCTGAGCGCGCTGCGCGCGGCCAGCGGCGAGGCGGGCGCGCGCGCGCTGCCCGAGCTGGCCATGGACGTGCTGCGCGTGCTGGCCGCCAGCGACCTGGACGTGCGGCGCCACACGCTGCAGCTGGCGCTGGAGCTGGCGGCGCCGCGCCACGCGCACGACCTGGTGGCCGCGCTGCGCAAGGAGGCGGCGCGCGCGCACCTCGCCGACCACGACGACGCCGCCAAGTACCGGCAGCTGCTCGTGCGCGCCATGCACCGCGCCGCCGTCAAGGTATGCCGCCTTACACTAACCGCTAACGCTTAGTCGACAGTGAATCAGGTTTAAAACTATGTTCGAGGTAACAGAGTGACATCTCTATATAAATAAAAGGTGGTCAGCTAAAAAATAGGTGTGTATTATCCATACTATACCAAGTATTATAAATTTAAAGTGTGTTTGCTTGTTTGTTTGTTCTTCTTTCACATCAAAACAGAGTGAAGTATTGGTGTGATTTTTTTTTGTGTAGGGATAGTTAGGGTTATTTTTTACTGTGAGAGGTTATCTCATTTCCACGGGAAAACACGATATAATACAACCTAAAACAACTCATCATACTTATGTATATCTATACATATAATAAAATTGTAACTAAGCCGAATTTGTACATTAAATATTTTTTGGAAAATCTTATTAAAATAGTCATTATTATCGATACAGAGGTCGAATCTATAATTTTTAGAATTTTTGTCTGTCTGTTATTGCATCACAGAAAAACCACTGGAGGGATTTTGATGAAATTTGGTGTGGTGATAGCTGGTTATCCGGGACAACATAAAGGATACTTTTTACCGCCGGTAAATATCTCATTTCTGGGAAAAAATACTAAAACTGCAATGTAAGAGTATACTAATATGTAAAATCTAAGAGTTTGGTTTTTGATCATCTGAACGCGGGCGGAGTCGCGGGCAATGCTAGTAATATATAATATTCTATCCATTTTATTCCAATCGTCAAAACATATCTAGGCACGAACCCGAGCAAAGCGAGAGTGAATTGGCTAGTAAAATAATTTTTTTTTGATATATCTATAACTAATTGTTGCCTGAGAATCCGCAAACAATGTTGAATAGATCTTCCATCGATTGTACATTATATAAATAAGTTACTATTGTGTGCGTGTGTGTCGCAGTTCCCGGAGGTGGCGGGCGCGGTGGCGCCGGCGCTGCTGGAGCTGCTGGGCGACGGCGCGGCGCCGCACGCGCACGACGTGCTGCTGTTCCTGCGCCACGCGCTGCACCGCCACGCCGACCTGCGCCCGGAGATATACGCGGTCGGTGCCACCACCACATTATACACACCATACCGTCACGTGGACTGTTATGTCCATGTAACACTTTTTAAGCTATTGCATAGCTTCATTCGCGGGCCTTGAGCGTGGGGACCGAATCCAGAAATTCCGTAACGAAAAAAACCTGACACCCCCCACTCCGACCGGCACAGCGGTGATACTTTTTAGTTTTTCCATCTATCGATAAATACCAGAACTTTTAATGACTTTTTGAAATATCACGCTTGTCTCTTTAGTTCAGCAACCCGCCTTTAGGTGGCATTGGTTGTATTGGAAAACTACCGTAATCAGCTGTTTGTGAGAAAGTTTATTTTTTTTATGAGCTAGTGCCATCTTGTATAAAAACTACGAACTAGCTGTCTTACGCTACTTTTATTCACAGCTATAAGAATATGGTCACTAGATGGCGCAACAAAACAAAATAGTAGTTTGATATTTATGTTTTAAGTCACGTTTGACGACACACTTGGCTCAGTTTGTAGTGACCCTATTTTCTGTGCCAGCGGTCGCGGGTTCGAGTCCCGCTGGGGGCATTCATTTGTGTGTTGTCGAATGTTTGTACTCCAGTCATGGGTGTTTATATTTATAATATGTATGTATTTAAAGTTATATATTATGTGTAGTGTATCAACTATCTGATATCCATAATACAGGCCTTGTAGCTTACCATGGAACTAGATGGCGTGAAATACTAATAAAATAAATAAATAATTATAATTGCATAAGTTGATAAAAAATGCTATGCAATAGCTTTATCGCGGCAGTCTCCAAGTGCCACATTTAATTTTTTTTAATATTATATTTTTTCCATTATATTAATTTATTTGAAAATTCTGCTCATGATTTTATTTTTTATTTTATATTTTTTTATATTATAGGCGAATTTTTCATCATATTTTTGTAGAAAATTGAGTGTATTCATCTCAAGTTTAATATAATGACGAGGTCTATTGGTTTGCAGAAGCTGCTGGAGTGCGTGGGGCAGGTGCGCGCGGGCAAGGCGGCGCGCGCGGCGCTGTGGCTGCTGGCGGAGTTCGCGGAGGACGCGGCCGGCGCCGCCGCCGCGCTCGACGCGCTCGCGCCCGCGCTGCCCTCCGACCGCCGCGTGCGTACTCTGTCTACACACACATACATATACTGATTAAATACATCACAAATGTGTATTTCCTATATATATAATAAAATCGTAACCAAACCGAATCTGTACATTAAATATTTTTTGAAATATCTCATTGAAATAGGCTTTGTTGTCGATACAGAGGCTGAATCTATAGTTTTTAGAATTTTTGTCTGTCTGTCTGTTACCGCATCACGGAAAAAACACTGAAAGGATTATATGGAAATTTGGTATAATGATAGTTGATTGTCCAGGTCAACGTATAGGATACTTTTACTGCGCGAAAATATCTTATCTGTGAGAAATTTATACTAAACGTTAAAACGTAAGTAGGGACGAACCCGAGCGAAGCGAGGTTGAGTCGCTAGTATACCAATAAAATTGACAATTAAAAGTTAATAATTTCAAGTACATATTAAAGAAGACGCATCACGTTATTAAAATTTGTAATATACCTAAAACGATATAATTATGATCTATATTGTATTGCATTAATCTTTTTGACGTCCCATTGCTAGACTCTCCTTTAAATAAAGTATTTGTATGCAAAAAGTTATAATTACAAACATTTGTTAGGATGACGAGGAGTCCCCGGAGAGCGCGGCCAAGGACAAGGACAAGGAGGCGCCGGCGCGCCAGCTCGTGACCAGCGACGGCGCCTACGCCACGCAGTCCGCCTTCAACTTGCCCAAGTCAGTACACCGTTTGTGTGTAGTGTTGTGTTGATCCTGCTTGTTATAGCGCAGCGCATAGCCACTCAGCATTCCCACGTTCCCAAACATTTGCTTTTGCGTCATAACGTAACTTTACACTTTTGTTTTTCCTATAGAAGTTCGCATTAATATATAAATTATAATATTATATATTTATACCGCGTAAGCAGTAGGCGTATTAATAATAATTGTAATTTTAAGTATAATTAAATAAGTATAAGTACCTAAATTTTAGTTTTTTTTGGGATCTCTGGCTGTGTTGCTTTTAACTTGCTTGTCTACATTATTGTTTAGTTTTTATCCGACTGCGGCGATAGGAGGGTTGTGTGTTAAAAATATCCGACTACGTAAAAAATTATGTATGTTTTGTACTAGCTACGAGGTTTGCTAAGTGTACATACATATTATATATGTCTCTGATTGCATAAAACTATGTTATTTTGTCAACTTGTTCTCATATTTTCAGTTCGTTTTTTACACAGTCGGGGTTTTTTTTTCTATTTTTGTAAATAATTTTCTTATTGTGTAATTTATATGTAACAAGCAATCGTCGTTATCATTGTGTTGGTCGGTGCCATTTGCTTATATTATAATTTCTCGCTCGTTTGTGTAATGCCAAGGATATACTGATGATGTTTCTGAACTACTTCATTTTATTAAATATGTAACCATTTTTGTTTAAGCTTACGTATGATGCAAATCATGGCGAATATACATTACATAGGTACGGTTTAAGTCCTTTACGCTCTACACCGTTCCATACCATGACCGTTTTATTTTTAATGTATAAGATATGAAATTAACATTACAACCATTACTTTGCAAACTAGAACGTATCAACACCGTATCACACTGACTACTTATGGGCGCGCGATTCTTCTGCCATCTAGTTTAAAATATTGGCAACAATTTGTATTAATGTTTTGTGATTTTCAAACAACATTGAATTGTAAGATTAGTGATTAAAGAGAATAAATAAATCTGATTTTAATTATATAATTAATTATTTTTAGAATATATTTTGGTGGGTTTTTAAGAAATAGAAAGTGTTGTTTTTTTTATGAACGTTATTTATGTTTATAATGAACATAATAATGTCCTCGAGATCGGTTTCGGCCGCGGCGGCCAGTCTCATTGAGAGTATCTGCATAGGAGATATTAAAGTGTAGCGCGTGTGTCTGTTTTCGCGCAGACACAACGTGCACTCTCTCTTCCCCTTAAAATGCGATGGGACGATACTTCGACACTCGCGATGAGAGTTAAGGGCTTGTTAAAATTACGTTAATACATAATAATGGGTAACTTAAACCTTAAATTTGAAGCTGCGTGTGTGCAGGATGGGCGCGGAGGGCGGAGCGGGCGCGGGTGCGGGCGCGGGCGGTCTGGCGGGCGCGCTGCGCGAGGGCGACGGCTACACGGCGGCCTGCGCGTGCTCGGCGCTGGCCAAGCTGGCGCTGCGCGGCGCGCCGGCGCTCGCCAACCGCGCGCTGCACTACGCCGCCGCGCTGCTCGCATACTGCAAGCACTCTAAAGGTAACTATTGACATTCTTATGTTGAAGTGGAAACTTCTATAGGCAAGTTTGAATAGGGGGTGAATCCATGTGAGTGGTCACCGACAAGCTCACGTGACGTGTTAACGCTAACACTCAGAGTGCCGATAGATGTCGAAACCAGTTTTAATTTACAATTTTAATTTAAGATCAAACAATTAATTTGAATACCCAAAAATAACAGCTGTTTGTTTTTTCTTAATTACGATGTAAACGCCTTGATGGATCGATTTATGTTTTTGTTTTTATTAATTAACATTTAATACATATTCTTATTGTGTTTGTTTTCTAATACTGTTTAGTTTTTTATAAACGCTTTAATGATATTTTGAACATTTTTAATTTTTTACTTATGTACATAATAAAAAAAAACAAAATCTTGTTTTTCTTTTACTGTATAATTTCTTCAAAATCAATTGAATGGGCGCAGGTTGAAAAAATGTCGAAGTAATATTTTTTTAAGGGATTAATTTATACATTTTTTAGCTTCATGATAAATTTATTTTAACGGTATTAATCTAATTCATTAAAAATAAAGTTGCATATTGTTACATATTCATAAATTAGTATGGTAACTCGTAATATGATAGAATCGATTTTTAAAATTAATAACAATGTAACAATTGAACATTAAAGACTTGTCTAATGATAGTCATTTACCATCAAGTGGAACGTCCGTTGCTTTGCCTCTTTTTTTAAAAAAAAATTGAAACATCCTGCGTGTGTGTCAGAGGGCAGCGGGCTGACGGCATTCGCTCCTTTGCTTATTTTCTATAAAGAAAAATGTAACATTCTTCGTGCGGTAGAGGGCAGCGGTCTGACGGCGGACGACCTGGAGCACGCGGCGACGTGGCTGCGCGCGGCCGCGTCGCGCGTGCCGGCGGCGCGCGCGCTGCTGGCGCACTCGCGCGCCGCGCTGGCCGCGCTGCTGGCGCTGCCCGAGCGCGCGGCGCCCGAGCTGCTGGCCGAGGCGGAGCGCGCCGAGCGGCCGGCGGAGCGCGCGCGCGCCGTGCCCGTGGAGCGCGGCATCGCCTTCGCCGCGCTGGCCGGCGCCGCCGCCGCGCCGCGCCAGGACGCCTTCGAGCTGTCCCTGGAGCGCGCGCTCGAGGGTAATCATTATGACTCTTCTTTCGCCCACTGTGAGATACTTGTATATTTTTTATTAAACAAATATATCACAGATGGATTGTTTAATGAAATCTATATACATTTTGTACCTTCTTTTATAAAGAGTATGATGAGTTTTGGTAGAATTTCATCAAATCATAATATTTAATTTTTTTAAAATAGACTTTATAAGCACTTTTGAACCGTTAATTTTACATTTTAAATTTAAATTGAATGTCAGTGTAGTCAGTCCGTGAGGAATCTACCACCGGCTCGAAGCAGTTCTATTGAGAAGAGCCGGCGAGAAACTCAACAACTTTTTTAAAATAATATTTATTTACAATATAATACAATAATTAAATTTTATGTTGAGAACTATTGAAGATAGTGAAAATTTTTAAAATCAATTTGCTTTTATACACTCATTTACCCTCATTTATTTTAAACTAATATTTGAAGGGATTGTTTATCATTTGAATGTATTTTATAAGACATATTATTTACAAATCTTATGTCGTCCGAAAAAATATTGTTGCACTTCATTGTCTATTTATTGAGAAACGTCACTCAGTTGGGTATCGTGTGTGTGTTGTGCGTGGCGCAGGGCGCGCGGGCGCGGGCGGCGGCGGCGCGGGCGCGCGCAAAGTGACGCAGCTGACGGGGTTCTCGGACCCGGTGTACGCGGAGGCGCTGGTGACGGTGGCGCAGTACGACATCGCGCTGGACGTGCTGGTGGTGAACCAGACGGACGACACGCTGCAGGCCTGCACGCTGGAGCTGGCCACGCTGGGCGAGCTGCGCCTGGTGGAGCGCCCGGCCGGCGTGGTGCTCGCGCCGCGCGACTTCGCCACCATCCGCGCGCACGTCAAGGTCGCCTCCACCGAGAACGGCATCATATTCGGCAATATTGGTGAGATGTTCATTCTCTATGATCTCTTTTGAATGGAAAAAACAAAGTCTAAAATTATTGATACGGTATTTTTCGTAGTTTTACTACTATGAAGTGTCATTTTCTGACAAATTTTATTACTAACAGAAACTTATATGTAAATCACGGAACAATTTCCCTCGTTTCTTCTCTTTTCCACGTGATATTGGCGAAGTAATATGTGCTCAACTGCGTAGTTTGAAGCCAGTAACAAGAGAATTGACTTGAATTACTTTAGATCGTGTTCAAACTGTTTATTAAATTTCATCCAAAACAGTCCAACCGTTTCAGTGTGAAGGACTAACACGCACAGTTAAAAACTTTCTCATTTATAACAATAGTGACTACGTACATTTTAACAGTTAATATGGAATACATAGACTATAAATTATATACATAGAGACAAACAAACTGTCAAATAAAGTACAAGTAAGGAAAAAGAAAAATGTGATTTTACGTTTTTCCATAAAATATTTACAATTTTTCTCCTCATAAAAACCTTTCTCGGACTTCAACGATTATTTAAGAAAAAATTGCCGAATTGGTCCAGCCATTCTCGAGTATTGCGCTTAGCAAGACATTTAGCCATTCATTGTTATTTATAAGAATTATAAGATTACATATGTACATTACACGTAAGTGTAGTTAAAACCTATGCAAAGTAACTAAACCTAACCTAAAGCTAAGCCAGTAAAGGCCACCTATGAGTGCGCTGCTAGTGTTTGTTGTAACTGTGGCAGTGTACGAGGTGTCGGGCGCGTCGATGGACCGCGGCGTGGTGGTGCTCAACGACATACACATCGACATCGTGGACTACATCCAGCCCGCCGCCTGCAGCGACGCCGACTTCCGCCACATGTGGGCCGAGTTCGAGTGGGAGAACAAGGTGCGTCGCCCACACCTCCACATCGTCCTCACACTCGCCAGTTCTCCACACCCACACTTTCCTCACATTAACTCCTCTCTATCTCCTTAACATTGTTTCTATTATACCCAGACGCAAAAACGACGGGGAGATGTGATAAAAATTGGACAAAGATAGTCGGGGGTTTTTAAAATTTTTAATTTTTGATATTCAAATATTCTTTGAAAAATGGTCTAAGGTCTGATCTTTCTATGCATATTGCGTTTTATAAACGTTGTATGGGCTGAAAGATTGATAAAATAAGCGCGCGTTAGCATCGTTTATTTAAAATTTCACTACACATCAAATGCGCGTCAGTAGCGCGTTAAAACTTCGTCGTGTGTAATATGTTTAAGATAGCATCGATCTTTTAAATATTAAATTATTTAAATCTTTTTAATTTAAAATAGAAATGATTTTTAATTATGCTTATAATTGTACGCCTTTTAATGTTACTACTTTTCAAAAATCCTGTCAAAATCGTAATTAATAAAAAAGGCTATTAAAAAAGGTCTTAATCAAAAATAGAAAAGTATAAAAAGGATGTGTGTATATATATGTGCCTACGTCAATATTTATCCTTTATTTTGTAGTAATATGGTGTATTGTGTATGTTTGCACGCGCAGGTGTCGGTGAACACCAACATCACGGACCTGCGCGAGTACCTGCAGCACCTGCTCGCCTCCACCAACATGAAGTGCCTCACGCCGGATAAGGTCAGTGCGGTTCGCGCTAACGCTGACTTAAAAGTAATTGTACTCATAACTTTATCGTAATAAAAAAATAGCAAATATTGGTGAGTTAAAGTTCTGCATTATATGAAATTTGTTTGATATAGTATTCTGTATATTGAGTAAGTGATGGTAATTTTCTGCATATAAAAAATGACTAAACACGAGCACAAATTGCATTTTGAGGAGCTATCCTGCTCATCACGCCGAAGATTCTCATCAGATTTTCATCAGATAAATATGATACCAACTTAAAGTTACTATTTTTCAAATAAGAAAAGAATCATCAAAATCGGACCTCATAATGTAGATATATTCAGAAGCTCCCCTTTTGTCCCTTTTGGAAGGGAGTATCCCTCCGATCAAAAAATCCCGACGACAAAAAATTGTATAAAGTTGTAAAACTTGTATACCAAGTTTCGTTCAGATTGGTTGTAAAATACGACTTGTAGAGGAGTACCACAAAACTGACAAAGGAAAGCAAATTTTGTCAGACTCGAAGCAGAGACGCTTCGATCGCTCGGTCAAAAATAAAGTAAAAATTATGAAGTTCTGAGGTAACAAACATAAAAAAAACATACAGCCGAATCGAACACCTCCTTTTTGAAGATTTTGGGTTGAAAATGAAAAAGTCTTACCGATCGTTGTATAAACGGTGTGTGCGCAGGCGCTGTCCGGGCAGTGCGGGTTCATGGCGGCCAACCTGTACGCGCGCAGCATCTTCGGCGAGGACGCGCTCGCCAACCTCAGCATCGAGACGCCGCTGCAGCGCGCCGGCGCGCCCGTGCTCGGACACGTGCGCATCCGCGCCAAGACGCAGGTACGTGCGCCACCCGTGTGCATGCAACGACACGTATTTATATTATTTGTTTATATACGTATATATAATATCATATCCATAAGGCATTCCACGCCAAATCGGACGATTTCAATAAAAATATTTTTGATTTTCTTAATATTTTAGTATTTTTTAGTACCTCTCAAAAGAGGCTTTCTGGTAAATTTTGAGATTTTTTGATCACTGGTCCAAAAATATCGCATTTTCAAAAAACCCACTCTTTTATTGGTTTTTTGCTCATAACTTTCTTAATAATGGTCGAAGTTCAATTTTTTTTCAAAATGTTTGTTTCTCGGTAAATTTTACATCAAAAAATATTTGAAATGTTTTAATCGAGACTTTTGAATTTTAAGTTTTTTATCGTGTGCTTTACAACAAACTTAAATGCGCGAAAAAATCCGAAAAAATAATTTAAAATGTCAAATATTCGCGTAAATTTAAAAACGTATTTTTAATCGTGTTTTTAAAACTATATGTATCCTTCGATTTTTTTTTTAATTGTCTATTTTAAACTTCTATCCATCATGCAACTTTTAAGCCCAGTCCGGTAGTGGGCCTTCCAAAATGACTATTTTTTTTGATTATTATAAATTATTATTTTTTATTTTTAAAATTAAAAAAAAAACAGTTTTTAAATACGATTGAAAACTTGAAAATCAGAAATCTCGATTAAAAACTAGATTAAATGGATTAGGCATACATTTTTTGTATTTACACAAGGTGACGGCGTCTGCATTTAATATGAATACGCATGACACCTGAACTGGACTGGACACACCGATGCGAGAGTAATCACCTAGTTTTCGGTGGGCTAGTCTTTCGACCAGGCCTCCGTGGTTTAATGGCTACCTTGAATGACTTTAAATTCGGAGGTCCTAATTTTAGTTCCGGAACGATCCAAGTCGATCTATTGAATTTTTCTGTTAAGAAATTTTTAGTAACAGTCGGGAGTGGAAAAGTTGATTGTGTTTCATCAACTTGCCTCGCCCTAGTTTTGTGTTGCTCTCATCGCGAGTGTCGTATTGCGTTGTTGCACTGGAATATGAGAGCGACAGAAATAGAGAGTGCACGTTATGCTTGCGCGTATACGAACTGCTCTATTTTATCTCGAGAGAGATCAGCTGCCGTAGCCGAATTCGGTTAAGGGGATTGTTTTCGAAATGAATGGTTGTGTGCGCAGGGCATGGCGCTGAGCCTGGGCGACAAGATCAACATGATGCACAAGGCGCCGCCGCGCGCGCCCGCTGCCGCCGCCGCCGCCGGGCCCGCCGCGTGATGTGTGGCATGTTCAATACTTATTTCTTATACTATAGGTAGTTATAGTTCAATGGAGAATTTTTATGAATTGTAAAAATTTATGCAAAAATTATTTTTGAAATATTTTAAATAAAAAAATTGTGAAAATTTGAAGGTACGCTTGGAAAAATAATTACGTGACGTCACACGACCTGATGATCGAAATTTAAATTAAAAATAGCTACCAATAAATAAAAAAGAAGCAGTTGTACGTAAAATAACTAGGAACTGACTGATGTTCTGGGATGCGACGGCCTCGGTGAGATGCGATGACGTCACGCTTTTGGTGAGAGACCGCAATAACTTAATCAATTAATTTCTCAGACATTTGTTGTCAGATTTCAAAAACTTTTTCACCGATTTATTAGTTTTAATCTATATTTTATTTCCATTGCATTAAATATGATATTAACAACATCATGAAACTTCTCCATAAGGACCACTTAGTTACTCCACCTGTGGTTGTAAAATATTTGTTTTGAATTGTACATTAATTTTTGAGACGCTCGTTTATAATCTGTGGTAGATAATACTAATTAAGGTGTACGGTAAATATGTATCACAATTCACAAGATTTCATTTGTGCTAAACATTCGTTTAATAGTAATGATATATAAAAAAATAGATACACATTTCCTATAATATCTCTTCAAAAAGTGACGACATGTGACGTTAAGTCAAACCAACGAATAAAATTCAAAAACGTTCGAAAAGTTCTAATTGTCTAAATACAAATTCGAACTTACGCACACCACACAAAGTACTTTTTTAAACGAAACAATGTGCGTTTTAATTTTGTCATCCGAAAAGCAATGAATAAAAGAGATTTGTAAATAGAATAACTGAATTTCGAATTGTGCACTTTTATTGAGGACACTTTTGAGATGCGAATTGTGAATCTTGAGGTTTTTTTTTCATATTAAGGAATAATGTGGTCAATTAAGCGACTATATTATACTATAAAAAAAAGAATATTTTATGAATAAATATATTTTGTCTCGTATACTTTGTTTAGTGTATATTAAAAAATAGTCCCACAGGTGGAGTTTTTTTTAATTATTTTATCTAAATCTAATTATTTAATAAATATATGTCTTTATTTACGACTAAAATTTAATTTTCTAAATTTTATACATTTTTGTGGTTTGTCTTCTTGAATATTAATTCTAGAAATGACTTATATTTTTGTTTAGATTAGTTGTATCCTACAATTGCTACTGTGCGGAAGATTCCTAGTAAATAAAGCACATTTATTAGTTGTTTATTTAGTTTAAATTTTAAGTATTATTGAGTTATGAAAGAATGAAATTATAATGAGCAGCCATTTTCTCATACCCTGTATGTAATGTTGCGATTGTGATTGTAATCAAAAAATTGAATAAATACCATTTTACTAACTTTTTTTTTATTCATACAGTTTCTTTAAGTATATCGAGATGATTTAAAAATACGGACAAGTGCGAGTCGGACTCGCCCACTGAGGGTTCCGGTAGGAAATCTGTTAAACTTTAATTTGTATTTTTTTTTGGAATTTTTCCTTTATCTGTGCTGTAAGACCTTGCTTTTTGCCAAATTTCGGGATTCTAGGACAACGGGAACTACAATATAGGTTTTCGACCTTCCATATATAAAAAACGAAAATTAAATAAACATAAAATTACAAACTAAACTAAGAAAACAGAATCTTAATATTTGATAAATTTACTTATATAATATTCTCACTTCCAAAGAAAATATTTTAAAACTTTAGAAGGTAGATTTGTAGGTGAAATAAAACTTCTTAGCCTTATGAAATAAATTAGTTTATTGCAACGTCATAGATGTCCTCGACGCAGTAACGTCCATATTACGTAACGAGTCAAGTATAAATAATAAAAATAATTTATAATAGCGATAAGTTAATGGATTGGTTACATAACGGTAACCGACGCGTCTCCGAGTCGGCGGTCTAACCCTGCTTGAGTGTTGAGTTGGCTCCTTATATCTGAAACATACATACATGTTTTAGGCCGGCCTCATATTATAAGATATTTTCTGTCAGAAAATTCCTGACGCCCGCCGTACGGCATTCTGTCATATGTTTTGGTCTAGACCCCGCATACTATCAAAATTTTGACAAGTCCCGGATGCCGCCGATCGGACGTCGAAATTTTTCTGATCTCTATACATTTTGTACTAGATCTCGCACACTTATCAGAAATTAACATCTGTTGTCGAGCCGACGCCGCGAACAAACTCATTGTCAGATTCGCTGGAGCGAAGTTTCTGATGGGTGTGCCGGCGGACGTCAGAAATAGACAGAAAAATCTTATAATTTGCGCCCGGCCTTAATAACAAAATCTCATACAATAAGTGTACATAAGTAAATAGTTTAATAATAAAGGTAACTTTGGTTGTTTTCCTAATAATAATTCTTCAACGTTATAAGGTAAAATAGATAGGTAGTAGAAAGTTATATATGGAATAAGTATTTTCTTAGATTTACGCGAATATTTGACATTTTTTAAATAAAACTATCTTATCGGTTTTCACTTGCGGATTTATTTTGATTCTTTGTTCCCGATGTTTCGAATGCTTTACAGCAAACGGTCACGGGAGAGACTAGTCGGGAACCAAAAATGAAAATAAATCCGCGAAAAAATCCATAAAAATAGTTTTATTTAAAGTTATATATGTATTTAGTCCTATTGTAAAAGACACAATGATTTGATGAATAGATCATTAAATATGTTATTAATACAAGAACACTTACGAGTCTAACCAAGAAATGATGCAGTAGCCAATCAGTTCACTGGCGTTATGCCACCTTCTATTTCAGTATCTTTGCCAGCCTAGTAATTGTTTCATATACGTGAAGTATTACCTATTCTCAAAGTTTGCCAAAAACAAGTAGCGTCCTGATTACTCATTAAGAAAACCTAATGTCATGCCAATTTGCCATGTGGTAGATACCTCATGGCAAAGAAAATGACTATAATTTACAATAGATTTGGCAAGTATATGATCTGTGGGACTTTGGTGCCAACATGCTTTCGTCTATTTTAGCGCCAAGCCCGTTTACATTTAGAAACACATTTAGCATTATAAAATATTATGTTACAGAGTTATTTAAAGATTTGTAAACAAAGTCATCTTATTGTTGTGCTCATTCAATTATTTAATTATAAATTGTCTGATTAAATATACCTAAATAATGCTCGAAGTTCCATAGCTACATTTCTTTCTCAAATGTCTGTATACCTACTAGCACTTGAATATACAAGACATTTCAATTAAGCAAAACCACTACGATAGAATTACACGTACTTATTCCTCTTCCTCCTCTTCTTCCTCCTCCTCCTCTTCCTCTTCTTCCTCCTCTTCTTCGACCTCCTCAACTTCCTCCTCCTCCTCTTCGGGCTCGGGCTCATACACAGGCTCCTCCTCCTCAGCGTCTCCGGCCTTCACGTCCTCCTCGCCTTCGGGGGATTCGGGTTCGCCCTTCTTCTTGCCGGGCCTCTCGCCGAACCACTTAGGCAGTCTCGCTATAATTATATATTTATTAGTTTGCAATTATTAGGAAGTGTTGTCAGGTCTAAAGAATAGATTCGATTTCAAAATAATTAAAATATAAAAAAATATAGCTTAGGGTAAACAAATAAAATATTATGATATCTGTTAAATTAGAAAAGTGATAACTTTTATAGTTTTTTAATGCCAAGAATTCCCGAGACCTGACAACCTATATTGTGTACCTGTTACATGTAAAATTGATGAGTTGGTGGATGTGAAGTTATGCAAGGTAATACCGTATCTTATTTATTTTTAAATATGTGTTGTTTGACATTTATTCTGGTTCAGTGTAAATGTTTCATGTAAAGCTTAGTGTTTGTATATTTTACTTACTATAACTTATAAGTGAAATCAAAGGACGAGCAGTGATTGTGAAATAACAAAATATTTGCTAGTTACAATGTTTTACACGTTTTGATACACGTGCTACATACTGAACATTAATTACCACACAACACATGGAGGGACATACACTTACACATTTACATTAGTATTACCCTAATTTATCCACCAATTTTCGCGTATGCCTTGCACTTCTTCTAGATTCTCATATATATTTTTTTATAATTTAATCAAAAATATTCGAAAGATATATTACTAAACAGAGTGAGATTGAATTTGTTGAAATTTTGAATTTATGTCGAGCTCACGTGGCTGCGGCACGCTCGCACCACTTACCCTTTTGCCTGCCGCCAAACTGGTCGGCCCTCTCTTGCCACACCTTCTCAAGGAAGTCCTTGTTCAGTTTTTCTAGGTCCTAAGAACGGTTAACACAAGGGTCAATTCGGATTTAAAATACAAAGGATCGTGTCGAAGTGTATCCTTATTTTACTTCTGAGACATTGCCAAATCGATACCTAATCAAGACACATTTCCTAGATTCATTGTAGACATATAACAAAACAAAGAATCATGCAGACGAAACAATTTTGATTAGTTATCAATTTTGCTTTTTAAGTTGGCCTAAATCTGCGTAAGAACGAAAATAACTGTCTTTTATTTGACAATGTCCTGATAATCCGAGAGGTGTTCGATAACCCATGAGATGCAAATTCATGCAGATACAAACATGCCATTCATGGGGGCAAGTATGGGAAAACAACATGACTCTACATCCGCATCTTACTTTTGGTGCGGTTCATGAACTCTTCCATCTTCTCTTTCCACATCTTTTCCAAACCTTCTGATGCTATAGTATCGTAACCCTGTATTTAAAATTTCTAGTTTATATCAGGTTTTGTTTGTGCACTGTTCTGTGTGCGGTATTCTATAAATATATTTTTTTAGTTGACCTAAAGGTAATCTAACCTAAAATCTACTATTTTTCCTAAATTCTGTCATCTATTGCTGCTAAGCGCTACTTTAAATTAATTTGCTTTAAATATGATTACAATTAATTTGTTATTTTGTTTGTTAAATGTATAATTCTACTGCTTATTCACCATATACAAGTACATATATGTATACAATATGCTGCAGCGCGTCTTTCTAAAAAAAGTTGTATAAAATCGACACTTAAATGACTTCAAGTTCAAGTTTCACTCCCAATTCGTAGAAATATGTGATACCCAAAAATACTTTAGTTGTACAAAATCCGGAATTATTTTTTTTACTTACGCCCTCAAATAACTTCTTTTTATCGTCGTAGGAACGTGTGTCCACGCGTCGCTCATATTTGGACGCAACTTGGATTTTGGGCTAGAAATAGTAAAAAAGATAATTTAATTACAATTTAATTATAGTGGCAATCATTTGTGAATCTTATAGTAGGTAATGATACTCACGGGGTGCTTGCCTGTAAGTGCCTCGGGGTCGAGACCCTTCTTGAGAGCCTTGTGCCTTAGCTGTTGCTTTTGTCTTTCTTTGAGCTCTTTTAACTGTTAACCAAATTAAAACGTTAAGAGAAATAAGTAACATATGTGTTATCGACAATAACGTTTTTTTACAATTAACTTTGATCTCAGTTATTTGATATTATTATCATTTGAAGTTCGTAAAAATCAAAATAATATTATGCTTACGTCATAGTCCTGTCTCTTTTGCCTCTCCTCGAGATCGTATTTCTCTGTCTCGAGTTTGACGATGCAGTCCCAGAGCTCCACCGCCTTCTGTCTGAGTTTGTCCACAGACAGGCCTTCGATGTTAAGGGGCTTGATGCGGATCGAAAGGGAAATCTTCTTCTCTTCCTCCAACTGTTCCTTGGTCTTGTTGCGCTCGAGTTGAGCGTTGGTAAGGCCGAACTGTAGAATAACGCTTATAGTCAGTAATGAAATAAATTGTTTTTGTGGTTATACGATTTTATGATATTTCACTTAAATATAACGTATGAAATATGGTCTTACGTTATCGCTCCTCTTTTGGATAGTGAAGTTAGGTCCGGTCTTGCTGGATTCTTTCATGGCCTGGAGCATAGCCTGGCGTTTCTTCTCGGCCTCCTCGAGCCTCTGCCTCTTCTCTTCGATGTCACGTTGTTTCTTTTCTTCAATTTCACGGATCCTTCTTTCTTCTTCTTCCTTCTTCTTTTGAGCGAGGCGCTTCTCTTCTTCAGCGCGGGATACCTGTATATTTAAATTTTATGATCAAAACGATCGCCTCTGAAATTTAAAACTTACTCTGTCTATGATCTGTTATCTTTAAAGAGAATTTAGTAAGAGTTTCATTACCAAAACAAGAACAGTAAAAATAAATTCTCATTTGAATGAAAACAATGTTAGTGTAAGTATTACATATGTAAATTATTGTACCGCTAAATTACCTTGCGCTTAGCCTGCTTCTCTTTGAGGCGTTTCAGCTCGTCCTCCTCCTTGGCCCTTTGTTTGCGCCATTCGTTGATATATTCTTTCAACTGTTCGTCCAAGTCTGACCGCTTCTGATCTTGACGCTGTTGTAAAGAATATGTTTATTACGTTGTAATTTATCGCTTTTATGTCAACTTTTGAACTCTACGAGTGTTTTATTATGATCTACATTATTATTTAATAATTATACTAAAATATAAAGCTGAAGTTTTGTTGTTTATTATCAAAGAGCTAATATAGGTAAGGTAGGTAATATACGTTTTATAGTCTATTGAGGAAGGTCATATTCTAACATCGCACTGCGCTTCTTGCGAGTGGGGCAATTATACGTAAATAAACTACGTTATACGGAGCCGCGGGCAAAAGCTAAGTATAAATAAATAAATATTTTGGGAAATTAACACACAGCATCATCTAGTTTCATGGTAAGCTACGAGAGTTGACAGATATATATTAACCAGATAGTTTACACAACTTGCAACTAACACACATATTATAAATATAAACACCCATGACTAGAGTACAAACATTCGTGCTCATCACACAAATGAATGCCCTCAGCGGGACTCGAACCCACGACCGCTGGCACAGCGAGTAGGGTCGCTACAAACTGAGTCAAACGTGTCGTCAAATAGTCAGTAGTAGTAACAGTAGGTATACTAAACAAATACTTATTACAATTAATATATGACAATATGATTGATAATTACCTTAATAAACTCTGGGTCTCCCTCACCCCTGAAAAATTGAATAATAAATTAATATTTTATTTAATTTATAAGTTTTTTGTTAATATTAAAACCGTCACTGTCACGGTTCACAATACATATATAGCGTTACAAATTGTTACGATGAAGTTATTTTTGATAATATTTTAATTTGCCATATCTTATTTAGAATATTGTGTTGCTCTCGGCAAGTTAATGTTTCATCAGCTTTTATCATGTTATACAACGAGCATCGTTAACACTTAAAATATATATACTGTTAAGTTTTTTCTTACTACATGTATGTTTTGCCATTAAAATAACAATAATATTATTACAACATTTGTCAATAAAGCATGTTTTGTTTTGTGTCTTTGTATTTGTAAATGTTTTATCTGTATTCTGTGTCAAGTAGACGGACATGAGCTGTGAACACGGTATTATATCTCAAGGACAAAGGTTTATATACAAAATAATATATAGTAGGCCATGCTTCAGTTATTTCGGTCAGATCATGCAATTAATTACTTAGGAAAAGATCAGGAGAACTCTGCGAGTTATCCGTTGACCGAAATCTAATTTCTTAGCGGGCCGGCGCGGGCGCAACACGGTACTTTCAAAAATAGAACGCCCACTGGTTTATATAAATAGCGTTCGAACAGAGTGTTTAATCTTTCATCTAACGATCTTGTGTGATCGTGGACATGATATTTCTAGTACTCGTATTTGAATGCGCCCGAGCCTTATTAGTTAATAAGAGAATTACAGAGTTAGTGACACCACAGAGAGCGGTGCAACTTACGCGATCGACGGTCTACTCCTAGAAACAGAAAATAACAATCAGCCTCTACTACACTTTACACTTCACTACTCCTCAACTTCAAAAATCACAGATAAATAAATAAAAAAAGCAGTGAGATGATTATTTTGCGCATCCAAAATAAAAAAAGTTACTAGTGTTCGTAACCACAATTTAAATTTCGTATATCCTGATTGGTTGTTCATTCACCCAGTGCAAAGATTAATTTTGTTTCCAATCACAGCCTTTGCATATCGATTTTATGACCACATTCAGTCACTAAAAGCGAAGCGATTTTCCTTATGTTTATAATTATAACTTCAGTATACTCACTCTTGTTTGGGAGCGGGCCTTTTTCATGGAACGGCAACGGCAGCGGATAGGGAAAAAATAAATAAAATTAGAAACTTATAATTTAAAATTTGATCAAAATATTTCATTGATAACGCTCGACATAAGCATATTTTATTAGAAATTTTATTGCATTACACGAAACGAACAGTTACTTACCTTCTAGTTGACCGATAATCAAGATCAACTATATTAGTTTGATGTTAGAAAGTACTTTAGAAATTAATAAAGCACATGTTGAAAGCGGAGCTTCTAGAATGTCGAAAGTCTGAAAGCAACAAAAGCGAAGATTGAGCAGAAGCATTAGACAGAAGTCTAATCTTAGCCTAACGAGCGTGTGCAAGTGTTGTATCAACGAAACACGCCACTTACTTCCTGTAACAAAAGAGATAATAGGAGTTGGTGAGGGCGTGCAGCTAAACGAAGTATGGAATGAAATGAGGGTTCAATTAGTGTGTCTTTAAATTTTTATATTTTGACACTAATAAATGAAATTTGGCTTGCTAGAGTCTAAAAAGAAATTTGGAAAAACTTGCAAGGCATAGATACTAGGCCTCTAAAGCTTAAGTTGAAAACCAAACAGGATTCTAAATGAATCTAAACTTTAGGGGAGTCAAATAGAGGTACCTATTCGTTCAAAATACTTACGTCTCCACGACTTCTTCTTCAACTTCCTCCTCTTCGGAGCCACTGTGAAATTTATAAAGGATATTAGAGTGTTCCGTAAATATGGTGGGGCAATACGGTGCAACACCGTTTTCAGGGTAATTAGTAAAAGTTAGTATTGTAGGTTCAAATCATAATTGAAGGGGTGTCGAAAAATTTGTACCAGTAAATGTGTTAATTATTTACATTTTGCCCTATCGTGTGTGTCAAAAGAGTGTAAGTATATCAAAGGAGTGTTCAATATAATAAAGTTGTAGTAGAAATAGATTGTAATGATATTTTGAAGATTTTGAATTTTTTATTTGAGATGTCACAATATACTTACGAATATTCCTCTTCGTCAGACATGTTGGTGATTTGTTATTCTGTAAAACAAAAATATAACTTAATATAAATGTATTGTTTTGTCGATCTTGATGACCATTCAGTTCCATTTGATTCATATTTTAATAAGGGACCTATATTCCGTCTTACGTTAAAATTTATCTCTTTTATATGAAATGCAATTAAGGATTTAAAAGATTTCCCTGAAGTACACCATACAAAAAATTACAACAAATTACATCTCTAATTAAAAATTACATTATCTTTTATTTTAATATAGATTAAGAAACTAAAATAATACTAAATAGTACACTTACTAAATTAGTAGGTGTACCTTTGAGTCGCTTTATGCATTAGCCACTGTCGTTGTTAGTATTGAAAAACAGTAACAGTTCTTCCTTTATAAATTAAAACTATCTGTGTCAGTAAATCAGTACTTAATAAAGCTCTTTAAAGTATGGCTGGATTTAAATCTACCAATTTGCCCGTAAAATAATTTGGTACATACTAATTGTCAATAAAATCCATTAATCAAATCGATGTGCCAAGTTACTAATATAGCTGCAGGGTTGCATGTCAGAACTCATATTCATCGAATAATCTCATTGTTTACGAAGTTCAATCTATTTTGAGCGGTTTTATCTTTCCGACCATTAGGTGCACCCACGCCCCGCCACCCGCCGCCGCCCGCCGCCAGGCTTTTGGCAAAGTTTCAAAGTTAGATCAAAATTGGTTTGCGTTCAGTTTAGCATTACATAGGATACGTACAAACTAATTACAGTAATAATGGTTTCATTTTTTCTATTTTTTTCATTCTTTCGTCATTTATTATATTTATCTATCCATTTTTTAAAATATAGTTAAAAAAATGTGGTTTTTAATTTATTGATTTTTAAAATTATAGTTTTATAAAACAAAAAAAACTTTTTTTTAATCGACAAAAAATACATGTAAAATCAAAATAGTTTTTTTTAGTTATTTTTTTAGTATATTTACATATTTATACTTGAAAAATGTTTCTTACCCCATGTTATTGTCATGTTTATTTTTTATTTCTAATAGGTATATAAGAAATATTTTTTTATTATTAAAATACGGTTTGAGTCATATTAGTATGTGTCTATTTTCTTATAAAATGTCTATTTTTGTATGCTAAATTTATTTATTTATTTTTTATAAAAATTTAAAAAATAGTTAGGCACATCTTATGTTATTCTACTTTCTTTATTTCTATGCAAAAAATTAATTAATAACATGCAAATTTACATTTTTTGCGTATATAATATTATAATTTGTAAAAATCTAATTCTTTCAAGAAAAAAAAGAAAGAAAAATATTACATACTATTTTCTAATTTTGACTAAAATTACATTCCAGTGTACAGTGTGTAGTGTGTTAAGTGTAAAAATAAATGTTCAGTAATTAATTAATTTAGTACAAATTTATGTAACGTGCACAAGTGTAACGTAATCTCGCGTGGTTCTATTTTGGCGCTAGCCCGATTTGGTGTTGCAATTATTTTTATCCCACGTTTTAAACTTCAGTTTTCCAAAAAACTCTGGTTTCCGAACGCACTAAGGGTTGCTACACACTGTACATGGTAATTTTTCACTTCACTACACTGCACTTACGTCGCACGGGTTGAAGCGGTCACTTAGTTACGATTGCTCGACCAGCACAGCGACGTTGGAATGTGGAGTCCGCGGCGACCAAGGCGGCTCTGACCGGCCGGCGGTGATCCGCGCGTTAGCTGCCCCCCCGCAGGTTAAATTTAGCCGTAGTCATTTTTGTGCCGAAAGCCAGCTCCGGTTTCTAAAGAGACCAAAACCCTGCTCGCGATTTCAAGCAGGACGCAAAGGGCGTGGCTCCCTGACATAATATCTGTTCATTTTATATTTACGCAGAGCATTTACCTGCTCTGCATCACTGTCAAGAAATATTATGAAGACATTATATCCGAATATTAATATACGATTTTTTTTGAGATGTATAAAATGTTAGGACCAAACAGTTTGAATGTTCTATATGTAAACAATATTTTTTGACTTTCAATCACAAAATTATTTCATGTTATTTATTATAACATGCTCGTAATATGTTTTTTTGCACTACAGATGTTGGTACATTGCTATTTTTTTTTATTTTTCTTCGAGCAACAAGAAAAGAATACTTAAAGTACCTATAAAGTAGGTACATTGAAAAATTTATCCCTACTGTGGTAAAATATCTATATCTTAAACGTATTCGTCATTGCTTAGAATAATCGAACCTTGAAGTATACCTTGATGTCTATACATTATTATAATAAAATTGTAACTAAGCCGAATCTGTCCATTAAATATTTTTCGGAAAAATTTATTGAAATAAACATTATTTTTGATACAGAGGCCGAATCTATAGTTTTTAGAATTTTGGTCTGTCCGTTTGTCTACTACCGCATCACAGAAAAACCATTGGAAGGAAACTTTTGATGAAATTTGGTATGGTGTTAGCTGGTTATCCGGGTTAACATATAGGATACTTTTTACCGGGGGAAAATATCTCATTTGTGAGAAAAAATACAAAAACTGCAATGCCTTTACATTGCCCTAATATGTAAAACCTAAGAATTTATTTTTTGGTCATGTGAACGCGGGTGGAGCCTCGGGCAATGCTAGTACGCTATAAATATAATGAATTGGAATTTAGTTTTGTGTCCAAATATATATTTAAAAAATACTCAAGCCTATAGTTTATTGATTCAATAGATATTTATGCGTATCTATAAAGAAAAACCTTTATGAAGATAATTACTAAATTAAAGATGAGATTAGAATCTACGAAAGGTGGCTATTCGCATCTTTATCAAAATGGAATACATTTGATAGTGACCGTACAGCATCGTGATATTGACTAGCATTTGAAATAGTACGAATATTGCATTCTAGCAATTTACCCTCGCTTTGCTAGGGCCCATCCTTTTATTAACCGACTTCCAAAAAGGAGGAGGTTCTCAATTCGTCGGAATCTTTTTTTTATGTATGTTCACCGATTACTCGAAGACACCTTTTTTTTTTAACGTTGGGAAATGCATTTACGCACGAGGTGTGGGACTCACCGGCAAAGCCAGTACTACCCACTAAAACCCAACGAAACCTTCCCCCGTCTTAATGGGGCGTCGCAGGATCGCTTACGCATTCAACTACGACGCCCCGACGGCAGGTCTGCCGAAGCAGACCACAACAACCACGGGGTTGCTCCACAGTCCACTCTGCTATCAGAGAAGTACCAGGAGCATCCCGCATGGTACACCGCCCTCCGAAGAGGGCCACCTCCCACCGCCCACCGAGGTGGGCCACCTCCCTGTGCGTTTCTTGGCTTCGCGCCCGGTTGGGTTGCCGGGCACTACTGAGCCCCCCCACCACGACAAGGTGAACGCACGTTGGGGGGGACTCGAAGACACCTGAACCGATTGGGATAAAAAAAATTAGTTTCAAAGGGTATATTTCCCAGGTGGTCCTATAAATTGACAAATAAAATCTTTAAAAAAAATTAATCAAAACCGACTTCCAGGCACTAAAATGTAAAAAATAACTAAACGGGGATTTTAATTTAGAATATCGACAATAATTTAAGATATGAATATCTAATAGGTAAATATGTATTTTACGTATCGAAATATATTAGATTTGCTTTGCATCGGCTGGCACCTACTTCGAAAATATCTGATTAGGTATCTATTCTAAATGAAAACCTCCGTTTAGTTATTTTTACATTTTAGTGCCTGGAAGTCGTTTTTTTTTAAATTTCATATTATTAACATCATTCTCCGGGGATAAACAATATTTTATCCCCAGAGGTTGTACTTCCGAAAATTTGGATTAAAATAGTCTTGATTTCCTCTTTTGGTCACTGTAACGGTCCCTGTTTCCCGAAACCCTTTAAACTTCGCGGTATAAAAAATACAATAAATAATGACTTGAAATCTGACTGATAATGTTGTATGTTTATATTGAATTCAATGCAATAACTTCAATATAAGAAGTAAATTTCCATAAAACTACATACATTTGTTTTCATTTCCTGGGGGACGTTTTTTATCTGCAGGATAAGAAAGTAAAGGTATTGATTAATTGATCGGTAAGAACTAAGAACTACCTTAGACAACATAATACTAGTACTATAATAGTAGTTACAGAAACACCCATATCCCGTAAAAATAAATTAGACAGCGCTAATTCGAGCTCTTGTTCGGGAAATTTTTGTTTTTGTTTAAACTGTTGAACTAGTTTATCTTTAAAATCTAGTTAACTAAAATATGAATAAATATCGCAATGTTTTTTTAAATTATTCTAACAATTTTCTGCGTCTTTGACTGTTTTTAACTGTTGTCAACAATTCATGAAAAGTAAAAGCGCTATCTATGAATATGCACTACAAACCCACTACCTAATTGCTGATTTTTCAATTACCATTATGCAAATCTGGTTTACATGCGCAATGTTTTGTTTTCGTGAAGTTATATTTGTGTAATTTTGTTAAACAGAAATTTATTAAACCTGGCCCGCCATGCTTGTTTTTCCCTACACACTACATAAAGACTAAAAGAAATCCGAATGTCCATATTCATTTAGCGGACACTTCTTATTACCTATTGTTTAACAGATTGCACACTGCACACAATATCAACCAAATTTTTTAAATACCTTATTGTAGGTATTTCCATATAGGTAGACAAACAACTTATCCTGGATTCGCTTAGGTGCATCCCTCGGTACCTACGCGGATTTTGCTCACAATTTCATGGATTTTAATTTTTTTGCACCGAACCCTAATTATTTAAAAAAAAAATTAGCCGGGTTTTAGCTGTTACCAGGGTGCGCCGGCGTGCGACAGAAGCGCGCTCAGTTTAAGCTAAACGCTCGCTGTTTATTATGCCCATGAACGATTCGTTTATGATTATGCCGTATAGACCAGAGCTGAATGAAGCCTTTGAAAATGGTAAAAAGTGAAAAAAAAAATCACTTTGTTTAAGTCGACATCTATGCTATAAGAATTTATAGTTTTACATAACCGTGGGACTGGGGAATTCGCACCTAGGATCGTACGGCGAAGTGGAGGACGAAGTGTAGTAAAATGATTTGGTGCTGTATTCATAGAAATAAATTGTCTCCTTTAACATTATCACCAAAAACTGACAACAGCTTAAATCGCTGGAGAACAAGCCAAAACATAAGCTTGAAAATGCATCCCTTAATAGGATTAAAAGAGGACGAAAATTGGAAGGAAATTGACGCTGGATGGAGTTTCTTCTTATATTGGAAAATGGAAATGGCATCAAGCTCAGACCGTAGCCTTTTTTGCGGAATGGGTAGTGCTGTTGATAGATAGATACTGGCCTTGACAGCGTCACCGGGTGGGAGCCCGTAGCTGTTTAACTTGTATTATGCCTAAAATAATTTAGGGTCATTTAATCGGTCGCACATAAAATTTTGCAAGTAGTTTCTATTATTAAAAAAAGTTGTGAAATATCCTAAGCTAAAATATTAAATTTCCCAGAGATATCTTTTGAGAAAGACCATCGTTATCAGAAAAAATATATCCAAGTGTAAAATTAGAATCTATTCAATTTTTATATATATTTCATTTTATATATAAATTATAATCTATTCAAGTTTTCAACCGAGTTCAAAAAGGAGGAGGTTCTCAATTCGACTGTATGTTTTTTTTTATGTTTGTTACCTCAGAACTCCGTCATTTATTAACCGATTTGGACAATTTTTGTGTTGTTTGAAATTGTATATTTCCAGATTGGTCCCATTTAAATTTCAAAAAAAAATACCACCCCTAAGGGTGGAAAAATAGCTAATGATGAATTTAACCTACTTCTAATTGTCATATTGACTTGAAACTTTGCAAGTGTTTCTATTTCCGTTGATAGTACAGTGGTTCGGTATTGTTGACCTGATCTGATGGTAAGGCCAGAAGGTGGATAGGTGGAACTCTTCAACGGCTAATAGTAGATACTTTGAGTTTGGGCTTGTTTTGTTTGATTTGACAAGCCTAGTTAGAATTCTTACTTTGCTACTACTGTCTGCACTAAAAAGGGAAAAATAAAAACTTTTTAACAAAAAAATAAAAACCGACTTCAAACAAAAGCACTAAAAAGTAAAAAAATAACTGATTGGTAGTTTTCATTTACTATACATATCTAATCAAATATATTCGAAGTCGGTGTGCTTTGGCTAAGTAATTAAAGCCTACCTATTAAATACATACCTAATCAAATATTTTCCAAATCGGTGCCAGGCCATATAAAGCAAAGCACACCGACTTCGAATATATTTAATTAGGTATGTATAGTAAATGAAAACTACCAATCAGTTATTTTTTACTTTTTAGTGCTTTTGTTTGAAGTCGGTTTTTATTTTTTTGTTATATAACTTCAATTCTTTTATTTAGTGGCTTCTAAAAGTGCCGCTTAGGAACACTTTATTTCGCATGCGATAACTTCTTGAGTCATGAGCTCCGAGTAAAAGTGTTCTGTGGTCAAGAGTTAATTGTGAAGCTGTCAACACTTGTCTGTCAAATTGTTATAGTTTGTTGATTTGTCAATTGACAATTCATATTTCATCCATGGTTTGTTGTCAGTGTTGTGGTGTTTTTATTTGAATTTTCTTTGACGCTGTTTTTATTTATTATTATATTTTAATGACAATGAATTAATATTTAAGATGAAGAATGAATTCTGTTAACGAAAAATGCCATGAAAAATTATCAACTCCGAAACGTCGACGACTTGGACTACGAAATCGCCTAAGACTGACTCAAACTTTGGCTAAGGAAGATAACAATTCTTTTATAAACAGTTCTCCTGTTCATTTACGAGTCGCTACAACGAGTCGTGCTCTTGTACCTGATAAATGCGAGTCACCACCTTTACCGTGCAATCAAGTAGAATATTTATGCGATTCAGGAAACGATGGTTCTATAACTGATATACCGTGCTCTCCTGGTGTCTTTGATTCTTGTTTTTTTAAAGATGTAGAAAATTGGGAATCTTTTATAGCTGGAAATAATGATTCATTTAAAGATAATAAATTAGAAGAAGCTGTTGATGAAATTAATAATGAAATGTTTATATCTAAGTTGGAACCTAGCTGTGCACAGGAACAAATTAGTAGTAATATTCTAACTGGTAGATGTGAGAAACAGTTACGAGATGAAGTTGAGGAGAGTTTTGATGTATTGCATCAGTCTATAATAAATATAAATAGAAATAATGAAACAAGTACCTTATTTGAAACAAAAGATTCATTTTTATTAGATATAAGAGAAAGTGGTATAATCGCAGAACAATCAAATTCAAAAAATGAAGCTTCAAAATCAGTGGTCAATGAAATAAATCATGACGTTAATACTTTTTATGGATTGCCTATGATTGTAAAGGGACTGTTTAAATCATATAGAAATATCGAAAAGCTTTATGGTAAATATTTGTTTTTCTCAATTTTTGAAAAAGTAACAATTCTTTTTTTTTCTTTATTTTAATAATTTAGACTGGCAGGAAGAGTGTCTAAATTTAAAAGCGATAAAAGAAAGAAGGAACTTAATATATGCTTTACCTACAAGTGGAGGAAAAACTTTAGTGGCAGAAGTATTGATGTTGAGAGAGGTATTAAATATAAAACAGAATGCACTGTTCATTTTACCATATGTTGCAATTGTACAAGAAAAGGTAAGAATCGGAGAGAATTCAATTTTTTCTAGTTTTTTTTTTTAAATATAAGATTACACACAAGTGTGGTAATTTTTTCCTATTTTCATGCTTTTCCTTGTGGAACAGAGGATTCAGTAAGTCCGCAAATAATAGTTGTCACTGCAATGTCGTCATACAATTGTGTTATTTACAACTTCTAGATTTCTACTTTTGTTAACTAAAGAAATGATTATTATAATAATTTAAATTACTTTATAGATCTGGTCCTTGTCCCCATTTGCCCTTCAACTAGAATTTTTATTAGAAGAATATACGGGTGGCAAAGGTCACATACCACCAAAGAAAAGGCGTAAAAAGAATAGTATTTATGTTGCTACCATTGAAAAGGGATTGGCTTTGATCAGAAGTTTAATTGAGTTAAACAGATTGAATGAAATTGGTTTAATAGTGGTAAGTAACATTTATATTTTAATGCCTAAACATGCTATTTATATATTTTATAAATAACTAGCAACTCACCCTCACTTTTCTTCGGGTTTGCCTCTCGATAAAATCAATTTTATCCCACAGGAACATATATTTCACCCAACATTACTGCCATTTATATAAGAGTGTGTATAGCAAATACATAAAAAAATAATGCCTTTTATTCAGATTAGAAAAAATAAAGACAATAAATGTGGCTTTATTTCTTCTTTATAACTGACTAGAGGCTCACCCTTGCTTCGCTCGGGTTCACCTCTAGGAAAACAAAAACAAAACTATCCCACGGGAACCGTACATTTTTCCGGGATAAAATGTAGCCTATGTGTTATTCCAGGCTATAATCTATCTCTGTTCCAAATTTCATTCAGATCCATTCCGCCGTTCTGTTGTGAAAGAGTAACAAACATCCATACTCACAAACTTTCACATTTATAATATTAATTAATATGGATTCATATCGTTTAATTTATTTTACAGGTGGATGAACTGCATTTAATAGGAGAGGCTGGGCGAGGGAGCACACTGGAAATGTTGCTGACCACTGTGATATTTGCTAATCGTGAGTTTTATATTTAAATAAAATAGATAAGTAGTTATGACCCAATTTTTTCTCCAGTTAATGTTGTCTGGCATTTTCTGATGCTATTAATTTATATACTAACTAGCAACTCATCTTCGCTTCGCTCAGGTTTGTCCCTAGGACGGTTTAAATGTTAGTATGGAATAGATAGAGTATATTATATCATATATATATACAATATACGTACATAGATAATATGATAAATTGTTGTGGGTTATATTATAACGTGTTTTCCCATAGGAATGAGATAATCTTCCACGGTAATAAGTATCATATGTCACTCTCCAGCCCTCCAACTTTTTCTTCACACAATAAATCATGCTAATCGGTCACTCTGTTTCGACGTGAAAGAAGGACAAACAAACAAACATATTTTCACATTTACAATATGAAGTATGGATTTATGTACAAATTGCTATGTATCTAAAATTAATATTGCCTTTTCTTAAATCTATTCATATTTATATTTAATAATGTAAATTATTTCTTTTTACAGAAGGAATTCAAATAGTAGGTATGAGTGCTACGATAGGTAATTTACCAGATTTAGCCAAGTTTCTTAATGCAGATGTATTTGAGAAGCAATTTAGACCTGTCGAGCTGACTGAGTATGTGAAACTTGGTGATACCCTGTACAAGATACTATGGAATAACGGGCTAAAGATTGTACCAGATAGACAGTTGAATTTTAATGTAAGCTAACTTTATTTATATTAGATAAATTAAAAAGTATAGGTATAGCATGCACATTTCATATTATACTAATTTACAGGAGTATTTTTTTGATATATGATGATCTAAATAAATATAATTATTTTAATGCCATGAATAGAATAAATGCGAAGGTTTGTAAATTTGTGTGTATGTTTCTTAATTTTTTATGCTGAAGTGGCGCGATTTAAATAATATGTTGTATTAAGATAGTTCATGACTTTGTCTAACACATACATATGTTACTGTTAATAATATTTGCTAGAAAGTCTGTCTATATGTTATATTATAATTATAACTCACTGTGTTTGATGGAAGTATGGGTAATGTTTGGGATATAAAACAATTGCCATGAATGTATAATAATCACACTACGGGACTTAAACGTGTGAATTGTGTCATTATTATACAATTATTGAACCCGAAAAAAAGTTTTATTTGCCATGTCTATTGAAATCATAAACTTAGAGAGTGGATTGAGTGTATCTTTGCCAATCGTCAGCTAAAAATGTCGCAAAGGTAAATGTCGACAGTAACCAAAACGAATGTGCGGCTATAAGTCTTAGTAAGTCAAGTAAAATACCATGAATGAAATTGAAAATGGTTATAAATATCTATCATAGATACTTATAACCATTTTCAATTTCGTTATAATTTTCAATGATATTTTAATTGTTTACATTCCAACTATAAATTGAAATTGGAATAAAATACAGGTATTGGGCGCACGTTCGCCTTCTCTCTTTCAAGAGAGTGGTCAATTTCATGAGAGTAATGCTCAGTTCATTCTTTACGTATATGGTTAACGCCGGCTGTACACACTCGCCGAGACAACACGAAACACGCCGAGAGTGAGAGTGTACATGGAGTTCTCATCTCGTCTTCCTTTTTCTCTGCCCGCCTCGACACCTCTAGTTCGCGTGTCGATTTAGCATCCGAGTCAAAGGGTCTCATTTGGTCTCGAGGGGAAAACAAGAACGAACATGTACACACTCGTTTGTTTAGTTGCCTGCTAATTGTTTACGCGAGGAAGCAGCAATATCCAGGTCCATCATGGCATGTACGGTGAACGGAGTTCGTTATTCAACTGATACAACGAGTGTGTCCATGATACTGATAGGCCTGGCTGAGAGCGCCAAAAGCTCGAGAGTCTAGGCGAGGGGCTCTCGACGAGCGCGTACAGCCGGCATGAGGCGATTGTGCGGTCGCCTAGTGTATGTATGTACGGTGAGCGTGTGGGGCAGTACTCGGCGGCGGGCGCGCGCCTGGACCCGGACCGGCTGGGCGGGCTGGTGGCGGAGGTGGCGCCGCGCGCGGGCGTGCTCGTGTTCTGCCCCACCAAGCGCAACTGCGAGAACGTGGCCGCGCTGCTCTGCCGGCTGCAGAGGACGTGAGTTGCTACAGACCCTAACTTACACTACACTAAATATCACTAAGTCCATCCAGTCTATATACTCCATACAGATTTGGACTAGGAAATAATTTATTTACTGGATTAATATTTAGAAAAGTTTGTATCAGAATTTAAATAAAAGCTTGTTTTTTTAATGTTAATTTTTTTTGTTAAAAACCAAAAAATATATATGTTTTTCTCAGTAAACCCTTTCATCCATATCATGGGGGTGCATAAAAAACAGTCAGACATCTTTGGGAGTCCGCCATATTGAATTTGCAATGACGTCACTTTTGTTTTACTTATCAAGCCCTTTTATTTAATGCCCATATAAGGGTTCCTATGAAAATGATAAATTGCCATTTTGTAACGTCCACCATATTGAATTAAAATGGCGGCATTTAAATAATCCTGCAGTAACGAGAACCAAACGTGTTGTGTATATAGAAATACCAGAATATAAATATATCTTGAATATAGACAACACATTATACTAAAGCGAGATTTAACGACTTACTTCACTCTGTAGCCAATAACGACTAACTTCATACAGTAATCTAAATCTGTCGTATCGTAAGAAATTCACTCTTATCATTCATCTTTCGTAACGCGCCAAAAGAAATGTAACTTCAAAAATATCCATTGTTGACGTTGCATGCCTTAAATATACATATTATATATCCAATGCAAATAAATAAATATTATAAAATTAAAAAATTAAAAAATGCGTGTATAAATGTGTACACGCGCAAGAAGTAAACCTTCTGTACGTTACCGGTACTCTTTATGAAATTCAATTTATGTTTTAAATAGCTGGGATAGGTGAGATACTCAAAATAATGCATATTAGAACACATTACACTATAAGGATAGAATATTCTTATATATAAAATTTCCATGTCACAATGTTAGTTACCGTACTCCTCCGAAACGGCTTTACCGATTTTTACCAAATTTTATATGCGTATTCAGTAGGTCTGAGAATCGGCTACTATCTATTTTACATACCCCTATGTGATAAGGATAAGGGTGGTCCTCCCAGACCCCACCCCAGGGACGAACCCGAGCGGAGCGAGGGTGAGTCGCTAGTAATATTATATATCATTTGTCAGACAATAACAACGCTTACCATGGCAGCAAACGTTCTCCTTGCCCGATCACACTTTTCGTAACGCTCTCGTCACGTATTTACCAGCTTACCCAAGTCGGGCGTGCGTAAAGAAGTTTTACTTCAATAAAATATACTTATATACAATTCGAGTCAGTAAGCACGATAAAGCGATGTCTCATCACGATATGGTGTCGGCAGCGAGATGGCGCAGCACCGCGCGGCGGAGCGCGGCGCGCTGGCGAAGGCGCTGCGCGCGGAGGGCGCGGGCGCGGCGCAGGTGCGGGGCGCACGCGCCGGCGTGGCCTTCCACCACGCGGGGCTCGGCGCCGAGGAGCGCGCGCTGCTCGAGCAAGCATTCAGGTAAGGAAAGTCAGAAAGAAAGTTTTTCGTTTATGTACAGTGTAGACTATATATATGTACATACGTACATACGTACATAAGGTATAGAAAAGTAGGTAAGTACTTTAAAAAATATATATTCTTTATTTGAAAAAATATTGATACTCCATACAAATTGCTACCTCCCCTTTTCACCCCTTTATGGGATGATTACCGAAATAAAAACTATCCCATGTCCTTCCTAGTATCTCAAACTATCTCCATACCACATCTAAACTGGTTTAACTGATTAAGCGTGAAAACGTAACAGACGGACAGAGTTACTTTCGTATTTATAATATTAATATGGGTGTTTTAGCTACCTCTGTAGTCTAGTGGCTAGTGTGTACCCCCGGGTCGTATCAATTTTAATTATTGCGTCTTTCTGTTGGGAAAATGTCAGTTAAATTCCGGCGTTGAAAAGTTGGCGGTGTTTCACCTCCAAAAATATGTGTAAAAATATGTCTAATTCTTTACCGCAAGTATCGAATTCTGATCTTATTGCAAAATGAGATTTAAAGAGATAAGAGAGGGTACACTAGAATATCCACTTTGTTGGTTTATTTTTTTGTTTAATTGCTTTTTCATGTTGATCCTCATCGTTAGTTATTATGTTTTCAGTGTTGACGATACGTTTGACGCTGCAGGTCCGGCGTGATCTCGGTGATCTGCTGCACGTCGACGCTGGCGGCGGGCGTGAACCTGCCGGCGCGGCGCGTGGTGGTGCGCGCGCCGCGCGTGGCGCGCGCCTTCCTGTCGCTGGCCGCCTACCGGCAGATGGCGGGGCGCGCGGGCCGCGCCGGCGTCTGCGAGGCGGGTGAGGCTTCCGGACTCGAGTATTGATACTTTGGAATTTATATTATTCGTTTAAGTTTTATTATTAGTGATAAATAAATTTATTAAATGCTATTTTTTTATAAAAAAACCTTATGAGCGATACACATTCGAGATTTTTTTTATACACATCATCTATATGTCATGTTTTAAATAAAGTAATTTTAATCACTTTATAACATAAGCTAACATTTTATTGTCCATGTTAATTTTTTAAGTAATATATTATTACACTTAAAACTAAACTTAACTACTTTAATATTATTGACATTGATAAAAAACGATCACAATTTTTTTTATCATTATATTTATTAATAAAATAATGGATATGTGTATTTTTACCTTTTATATATATTCAAAATTATAATATATCTTTAACTTTAATGTTACTAACATTACCCTTATTTATCAACTTCCTAACTACATAACCCACTTCATAATAAACAACAAATGTACAAATAACAATATAAAATAATAATAAATCGCATCTACTTAGGTGACAGTATAATAATATGCGATGCACACGAGTGGCCTCAGCTGCGCGCCGTGTTGGGCGGCGGGCTGGCGCCGGTGCGCTCGGCGCTGGCGCGCGGCGCCACGTCGCTGGTGCTGAGCGCTGTGGCTTTGAAAATGGCCACCAGCGTGGCCTCGCTGCGTCGCCTGCTGGCGGCCACGCTGCTCGCTGTGGCGCCGGAAGACCCGTGAGTAGTGCCATAGTCTACTTGTTAAATAAATAAATTTAAATGTATCTTTATAAACATACTGGTTGTTCGTTTCCTGGCCGTGCGTGGGGCTTGTGTTCTCTTTAATGTCATCATTGAAAAAATAATGTTGTGTTCCATACATGAAATAAATATTTGTTCAAAATATAAGAAGTCTTACTCAATTTTACTAAAATATAGCTAAAACCCAATACTACTAATCCACACTGTCGTCTAACGAAGGTGTTTAGACAGGGTTTGTCAGTTGCAACCAAGTTAACTACCGAGACTAGTAGTATATGCATAGTTCGAGTATATACTAGTGCATATTATATTTTTAAATTTAAATACTTACATATTGTAAATATATATAATATTATATATATTTATAATATGTATGTATTTAAAGTTATATATGTGTAGTGTAACAACTATCTAGTATCCATAACACAAGCCTCGTAGCTTACCATGGAACTAGATGGCGCTGTGTGTTAATGTACCAACGTATTTATTTATTTATTATTTATTAGTGTTTAGACACGGCAATCTCACAGGGCGTACGGGACATGCGGGGGGAGAGTCTCCCGACTGTCATACTTACTTTTATATGACAGTCGGGAAAAGACTGTAGGGCTGACGTTATCTGGTATTAGTCATGGCACTATAGTGCTTTGATTTCACAATTATTAGCCATGGCCATATGATAAATTATCAATGTTTTTTTAGATCAACAAACATAGATCAAGTATGCGACGATGCTATACAGTCGTTGATAAAGAGCGAAGCTCTCGAAGTAGTGGGTAAAGCCAACCCTGAGAGTGGAGATTTTGAGCTCGCGGTCAGTACTTTGGGGTTAGCTGCTATAAAAGGTTCGTATATATATTTTCGTTTGAAATATGATTGATAAAAATTGTTTTGATGTTATAATACTTTCTTAGATTATTTAATTTAAAAATGACATTTTATTTAGAAATGTTTTGGTGTTTTCGAACGGTTAATATGTTATAGTGTTTAAAAAACAATTTCCTTCTAATATTGTTTGCTGAAAATTTAAATTACATGGTTCATGGTACAGACTAAAAAGCTCTTAACGTGAATGTTAGTATTAAAAACATGACATATCCCAGGTTTTAAATCTATCTTTTCGGGTTTTTTCGATCGTTTTGATTTTTGGTTCCCGATGTTTCAAATTCTTTATAGCAATCATGGGCTTTGGTGCCATTTTTGTATTTTGTGAGTTAAGTAAAGTAAGTAAGGTTAAGGTGGTAACTATATAATGACCTAGACGTCTAAAACCGACTCTTCGTCGACTTCGTTGTCTTTATATCATGACTATGATTGATGTAAAGCATTCGAAACGTCGGGAACCAAAAATTAATATAAAGCGAAAAAATCAAATAAAATGATAGTTTTATCTTTTCGGATTTATTTTTAATTAAAATGTCAATTATTTGCGTAAAACTAAGAAAGTATTATATCGCAGGGTGTATGGAGCTGAGCACAGCAAAACAGCTAGTGGAGGACATGGAAGTGGCGTCCAGGAGCCTGGTGCTGCTGGGCAGCCTGCACCTGCTGTACCTGGTGGCGGCGCCGGACTCCGGGATTAGGCCGGATTATAGGCAATATTATTCTTTGGTAAGACTATATCATTATCTGGTAACCCAGTGGTAACACGCTGGCTTTTGAAACTGAGTAAATCCCAGGTCTCGTACCTCTGATATTTTCATGTGCAAATTATTTCCAACATGATTACCACTTATTTTATGGTGAAGGAAAACATCGTGAGGAAACCTGCATGTTTGACAGAACCTGGCAAGTTCTCGAAAGACTTGCCAGGTCCGCCCGCACTTGGCCAGCGTGGTGGACTATGGCCTGATCCCCCTCGTATTGGAAGGCCCAACAGTGGGACCTTAAAAAGGGCCAAACATAATATAAAGTATTATTAAACTTGGACGACCAGTTCTTTGTAATAGATTATATCGTCACCGGTGTTTACATTCAAAGTATTGAGATAATTCCAAAAAAATAATAATGAAATATATTTCATTCATTTTAGTACCATTTAATCAGTCAGTTAGATTACCATCAGTCAGTTAAATTAACTGTCAGTTAATTTAACCGTCAGTTAGTTTAACTGTCAGTAAGTTTAACTGTCAGTAAGTTTAACTGTCAGTTAGACTAACAGTAAGATAGATTAACGGCTAGTTAGTATAACTGTGAGTTAGTTTTACTGTCGCTTAGCTTAACTGTCACTTTAACTCTTAGTTTGTGGCCCCCCTATTTAAAAAAGTTTGCCCACCACGGGATTAAATCAATCCGTATTTGAATTGAACATTTAGTGAATCATTTAATAATTAATTTTATTATAAAATTGAAATATTTTTATTTATATATATATTAATTATAGTATTGCGAGTTGGACGAGGAGGGTGTGCGGACGGCTAAAGTGCTGGGCATTACGGAAATGAACGCCATCAGAATGATGACCGGCAAACCCATCACGGTGAGATCTGCTTTCATATATGGCTATAGAGATATCGTGTTATGGCGGATTTTTACCATTGGCTTTAACCGACTTCCAAAAAAGGAGAAGATTCTTAATTCGATTCTGTATACATATTGAATTATATCGTGTTATAGTATTATTATTTCTCCGGGGATTTGAATTATATTATCTATACTAATAATAATATAGAGGAAAGGTTTTTTTGTTTGTTTGTATGAAATTTGGCAAGAATATAGTTTAATCCCTGGGAAGGACATAGGATAGTTTTTATCATTATTATTAATGGGGATGAAAGTTTGTATGGAGAAGCAACTTTGGGATGAACCCGAGTGACGCGAGAGTGAATCTAGTTAGTAAATAAAATATAATCGTGGTTATACTGTTACTATACCAGGATTTTTTTCGAACTAAAATCAAATTTGGTAATTAAAATTAATTATTGTTTCCTAACAACAAAACATTTAATTGTTCTCCATTAAAATGTTACTGTTTGTGTTACAGAATGTTCCAGAAAGCGTGTTGTGCAGGTTCTATTTGGCTTTGATACTTCGCGATCTCTGCAGGCAGGTGCCATTCCCGACGGTGGCTGAAAAGTGAGTTCTTGAGTGAAATATTTATGAAAATAGGGTCACTAGTTTCAGAGTTTATCCATTATAAAATAAAATAGACCAAATCTCTCTTTTCTTTTAATAATATTTGTATCTATAGATAAAAAAAGTTTAAGAATTATTCTATAGTGTTATTCATTCTGTTCAGTTCAATATGTATTTGGGATGAAATAGAGACACATGTAGGTGTGACCATCTATGTAAATATGTGACCATACGACGAAACTAATTTTAGTTTAGTCGACTAATGTAATTTACAGTCTAAATACCCTCACTTTAAACTGCTTGTAGAATGCTAATATAGCTATATCTACAGACCGTATTAGATAGAGAGTAGTTCGTAGTATAGTATAAAAATCTCTTTCATAGGTGATCGTCGATTGATTTTAATGGAAATATTGTCAAATTCAAGGGTTGTCAAAAATGTAAATTTTCATGACGAACGATTTTGAAATTAAAGCAATGTGGTGCATTCGTTCAAGTTACAGTTCTACTTGTTAATTTTAAAGCCATTACTTTATAATAATGTCCTCCCGATTTCGGCTGCGGTTGTCAATCTCACTGAGACTAGCCGCAGGAGATATTATAGTGCAGCGTGTGTGAGAGAGAGCGCAGGTACAGGTGCACTCTCTATTCCTGTCATTCTCATACTCGAGATATATTCGACACGACAAGCGAGAGTTAGGCGCAGTACCGACGGCTTTACTGCTCCTCTGGGCACGGGGGTGAAAAACCGCCAACATTCCAACTCTAGGCTGTTACTGAGAATTTCTTGACAGCATGCAGTACTCAATAATTGAATTGGCTCGACTCAAAACCTCCAGGTTTGTCGTACATGCTAGTCACTAGACCATCTTCCCACTAACTGTATGTATATAGGTGGTATGCTTCAATGCATTTCCCAAAAAAAACACATGTGGAGACTGAGTATATATTGTACGGTATATGTGAGGTACGGCGTGGGCGTGGGCACGGCGCAGGCGCAGCTGGCGGCGGCGGCGGCGCGCGCGGCGGCGGCGGCGGCGCTGTGCGACGCGCTGCGGCGCCCCGCCTTCGCCGCGCTGCTGCGCGACCTGGCGCCGCGCCTGCGCAGCGCCGCCGCGCCGGGCCTGGACTTGCTTATGGAGCTGCCTGCTGTTAAGAAGGTCATTGTTGATGGAGAACTATGTCCCATATAAATAAATGTAACTTGACGACACGCTTGGCTGAGTTTGTAGTGACCCTACTTACTGTGCCGGTGGTTGCGGATTCGAGTCCCGCTGGGGGCGTTCATTTGTATGATGAGCACAAATATTTGTGTGTCAATATACAGGGTCATTTTTAATTTACTGAAAACCTTTTGGGAATATACTATTTACATCACAACAACATCTGTAAGAAAGAAAAAAATATAATCTATGCCTTCAAGCTAAGATGAAGGTCAAGAGTGAGTCCATCTTTAATAAAAAAAAAACCTGGTATCCATAGCACAAGCCTCATAGCTTACCATGGACCTAGATGGTGCTATGCGTTAATGTCTCAACATATTAAAAAAAAAACGATATTTAAAAGAGCAACTGTTGAGTTTCTCGTCGGTTCTTTCAGCAGAGCTGCTTTCCGAACTGCTGCTTCCGTTCCGAGCTTCCTCACGGACTGACTGCACTGACAACTAAATTGTCGATTCAAAAGTGCTTGTAATAAGTCTATTTGAATAAAGGTTCATTTCATATCAATAATAATATATGAAACGTATGTGTGCGAGCAGGCGCGCGCGCTGCAGCTGCTGCGCGCGGGCTACAGGAGCGTGGAGGAGGTGGCGCGCGCCGCGCCCGCGCGCCTCGCCGCTGCGCTGCCGCACCTCTCGCGCTCCGCCGCCGAGCACCTCGTCAGCGCCGCTAAAGTTAGTACTACTATTCACAATTTTCAAATATGACACTTATTAAGATTATAAAAATGTTTAAAATTTAGATTAATAAATATTGTAAGTGACCTCCTGTGACCATGATTGCAGTAACGCATTCGAAACGTCGCGTCGGGAACCAAAAATCAAAATAGATCCGCGAAAAAAGCTGATAAAATAGTTCTATTAAAAATGTCAAATATTGGCTTAAACCTAAGAAAGATAACCTCTATAAAATTCCCATTATTTTTGAAGAATGTAACCGACCTGTTGTAATAGCATAAACAGAAAATTATGCTAATATTTTGGATTGAAACATTTTTTTTCGCAGGCTCCCTCTATATAATTCTTTAGTCTGAGATATTAACTCAAAATTTGATTTTCAGGTAATGCTCATCGAAAAGGTTGAAAATTTACGTGCAGAGGCCGAGGACGTCATGGAAGGTTTAAACTTGTAAAGCTTTATATAAATATACCTGTTAGAAAATTTGTACAGTGATAAGTTGATAACTAATAAAAAAATATATAAAATATTTTTGTTATGCAATTAAAGAGATAATATTTATTATAATTGGCTTTTATTTATTTATTTGTACATATAATAAAATTCTCAGTCGAATCTGTGCATTAAATATTTTTTGGAAAATCTTATTGAAAGAGTCATTTCATCTATAGTTTTTAGAATTTTTGTCTGTTTGTCTGTCTGTGACCGCACCACTGGACAGAGTTTGATAAAATTTGTTATGATGTTAGCTGGTAATATCTGGGTGAACATACAGGATACTTTTTACTGCGGGATAATATCTTTATTATAATGTTAAAAATATTATATAATTATTTAATAAAAAATAAAACAAACACAATTGTCATTAACATGCATTTATTCACCGTTTCTTATAAATACATGGTTTCAATGTCAATGTGGGAAGTTTCGCTTTCTTTACGGGGGCTTCCCGCACCTTAGTGAACTCCATGAAGAAGAAAACTTTTTGACTTTTGTCGAGCTTCTTGAGGTTAAAACCCAGCTTTTGTACTTCTTTAGTGAATGCCTCAACATTGTCGAACCTACTTTCAACTTCTGCTATCAGGAGGTGACCACTGTGTACAATAATAATTTCATTATGAATTTTTCTTGTTTTCTCTCTGTCTGTATTTAAATATTCAATAATAATTTGTAATAAGGTTAAATACTACTATTTTTTTAAATAATAATATTACATAAAATAAAATTAAAAAACTTACTCTAACTAAAATTATCTTTTCGAATTTTTTCACGGATTTATTTGGATTTTTGGTTCCCGACGTTTCAAATGCTTTACAGCAATCATGGTCAAGCGAAAGAAGAATGCTGTAAAGCAATTGAAATGCGGGGAAACAAAAATAAAAATCCGTTCGAAAAACTTCGAAAAGATAGTTTTATTTAAAATGTCAAATAATTAAACTAACTAGGTAGATCTAGATAAAAATAGCATAATCATTTATGGCTAAATGCTAAAATATCAAAAATGATTTTTGTATTTACCCAATTTTAAGTACCCGATTAGCTTCAACCAAATACTGAGTGAGGTCTGTCCCCATCAAAGCCAGGCAGTACACCGCTACATCCATAGAACTGGCCAGCAGCGGTGTGTGCGCCATGTCACAGGCTTCTACCCCGGGGGCTGTGGACACCAGGTCGAAGGACCTCACTGGTTGGGATATACGTCTTGAGAGCTCTGCTTCACCACAGCCCATATCTGCTATTTTGTGGGTTTTAGGCCTATGACAATAAATTACTGTTTTTAGGAGATATCAGTGTATTTTTATTTAAATATCCAAGCTCACATATAATTTATTTAGAGAAGTTTTTGAGTTATGCACACAGATAAACAGCTTTAGTTTAAAACTAATAATCTCATCCATTTAAATACTATTTTACATATATATATATATATATTATATATACAAAAACTCCGAGCGAAGCTCGGTGGCCCAGGTACTAATGTGTTATATGATTTACTTAATGTTACTCACATTTTCTGAATCCTTTGAATAATTATGTCAAGTGGTTTAACAGGCCACTTCTTTACTTGTTGTTGATAGCCTTCATGGTAAGTTTGGAATGCTTCAGGGTCTGATTGAAAGAGTTGTTGGGCGTCAGACCCTGATGATGTATATAACTTCTCATTTAAATACCTGAATTTGGCAGCTAAAATATTTTAGCAATAAGTATTATTATTAAATTTTAAAAATGTATCTTATAATAAAGAGCAATTCTTGTATGTATGTATATTTTATATTGTGTATCTTGAAAACTGTTAACAATTTGGATATAATTTTATAATTAGGTTAGGTTTTGCTTTGTATGTCTTTTCTGAAAAATCAATTTTTATATCTTTTTGAAAAAAATACGATTTTCTAAAAAAAAATAGCGCCAAGCGAAGTTTGGTCGCCCAGGTACTAGTCGTTATATTAGTACAAATATTTGTTTTTTCTTGAGTTTCAAGAAAACATAAATGTGATTTGTATTAAGAATAATAAAAATTTAAGCATATTTTACATATGAAATAAAGGTACTACCTTTCAATCTCTCCATCATTCTCTCTCTTAATGTACTACTGCCACTGATATTAATAGAATTTCTATGACTTTCTTGTTGTTGTTGTTGTAATAATGATTTAATAGCCTCTTTCTTTCGCTCCTTTTTTGATTTATGTGTTGCACTTGCATCAATGTTTCGTTCAGAATTGACTGTAGGTTTAGATCCTTTTAAGGTTGGCATGGTTTCTTTTAATCTAGTGGACTTTACATTAATATCAATCATTTGTCCAGAATTGTTTAAGGGTTTTGTTTCTTTAATAAAACCTTCAACATTTGATTTAAGCTTACTTTTCTTTTTCTTTGATTCCTTAGATTTATTAATTTTTCCATTTAGGACATTATTCTTCTTTTCTTCTTTATTTTCTTTATTTTTGTTATTTTCTTCTTCATTCATTTTAGCTTTTATATTTATGTCATTGTTTTGTTCAGATGTGCCTAAGGCTTTAGATTCATCTATATCTGATTTTAGTTTGTTTTTCTTCTTCTTTGATTTCTTAGATTTATTAGTGTTTTCTTCAAGAGCATTCTTATTCTCATTATTTTTATATCCAACTTTTTCTGTATTTTCATTAATTAGCACTTCTTTTATGTTTTTAGGTGCATTTATATTTATTTCAATATTTTGTCCTGCCACTTCTGAGGCTTTGGTATTTTCAATTAATTTTTTTAAATTTGATTGAAGACTATTTTTCATTTTTTTGGACTTCTCAGCTTTATTAATTTTTCCATTTAGGACAATATTCTTCTTAATTTTAATTTTATCAGTGTTTTCCTGAAATAACATTTCTTCAATGTTATCATTTTTGTGTGGGTTAAGTTTTTTCTTCTTTTCATCAAGAATCAGCTCATCTAATTTATCTGAGTCATAATTCTTTAAAACTATATTAGTCTCTAATTTTTTCAACACATTATTTTCTACATTATTATGTGCCTTCTTTTTATGCTTCTTTTGTCTTGGGATTTCTGCACAGTTTATAATATTTTTAGTCTCATAATCAGTTGTAGGCAATACTAACTTAGATTTTAGTTTTAACTTATTCTTAGGTTTCAAGTCTACTTTTAAACCATTTTGTTTATTGACTTTTGGTAGTTTTATATTTTTGTTTTTATTTTTCCCTTTGTTTTTCTGTGAAATGAGAATAATAACTTTGCCATATATATTGACATATTATGATGCTAGTAGTATTAATAAAAGGAGAAGTTTGTAATTTGTATATGAAATAAACATAGTTGTGCCCAACTGGCATGCTTTGGAGCTATTAAAGAAGACAATTGAATTGAATTATACATTTTAATGAAATAAGTTACGAAAGTGGTGATATTGTAGAATTTGAATGAATAAAAAGTAAATAACATTCGTACATATTAGCTATAATAATAAGATAGCTTACCGGTGATTTTTTACTAAAATTAAGCTTATCTTTTGGAATATCTTCTTCCCACTCAGGTATTTTGAACATTTTAAATATTCATATAATATATAAAACTAAGGCAACAATACAATTTGCATTGATATAAAACTAAAAACACCAAAAAAAGGAGGTTATAGTTTTGGCCACCAAAAATATACCATATGATCTGTCACTTTTGACACTTTATTTGCCAATGTAAATGTGACAGATTATTCTTTTTTATAATTTATGGGCAAAGATAGCATTTGTATGTATACAATTTTAAAAATAAAAAAACTTTATTAATTATGAAAGTTAAATTGTTATTTGCCTTATAAAATATCGAAGTATCGTCATATATTTCTATTTCTCTTGTTATTATTTACAATATAATAGCGACTCAACCTCGCTTCGCTCGGGTTCGTTCCTACGCACGCTTTTTTTACTCAGTAATAATAATCTATAAATGCACAATTTTGTGAGATGTATGGATTTTTCTTAGTGTCTAGTTGTATAGATGTATGAATGTTTGTTACTCTTTCACGCAAAAACTACTGAATGGATTTTAACGAAACTACAATAATATAACTAATACATCAATAGCAATTAGCGCTTTCAAACAAACAAATAAACTCTGTCTCTTTATTATGTTAGTATAGATTATAGTATTAACCTAGATCTATATTGTATATACCCATTGTAGTTGATCGTAAGTTTGTAGCAGTCAATGTGAACTTAAGGAGCAGGTGCGACGTATGAAAACGCATTTCATATGATTTTTCACTTGCTACTCATGAAATATTCCATACCTAATTGTAACTTATAAACAATAACGCCTATTCTTTTGAAGAATACTTAAACAATCATTTTTAAATGAAATGTATTTTTTTTGTACAAATAGTAAAAAATAAGACTGCACTTTCCTACTTATCCAGGATAGATTAATATTCATATGAGTAATACGAATAATTAATCTGACTAGGCGTCGAAACTGCGACCTCCTGCAGGCTGCAACCTTTAGCATTGAACATAGTATTATTGATATTTTATATTAGCACTAGCATTGCCCGCGGCTCCGCCCGCGTTCAGATGACCAAAAACTAAATTCTTAGGTGTTACATATTAGTATACTCTTACATTGCAGTTTTTGTATTTTTCCTCAGAAATAAGATATTTTCCCGCGGTAAAAAGTATCCTAGGATCGCGCGCTACATCGCCCGGTTTATATAGCTTGAGCAGGCGGTCGAGCGATGCGGGGCAGAGGGGATGGACTCGCCGTAGGCATCTCAATGCTCGCCAAGCATTAAAAATGTTTCGCTACTAATTACTTCTAACAACGATATCTCAAAAACTATTCATCTGATTGATTTAGTGTAAAGAGCAATTTTAATCTGCATTAAATGACTAAGCTAACTAAAATATTCATTTGGATAAAGATTAATACCGAACTAAAGAAAATAACTTTGAAAATAACGTAATGTTTTTAATTAAAAATGTTAACATAAAAGTGGTTATTGTAAGTCAACCGTAAGAGATAGAGATATGCTATCGCGGACTTTTTTGTAGCATTTTTATAGATTTTGAATTCTCTAGTACATTACTTAACTGTATCTTTGCTAGTTTACGCGGCGTTCGCGTGGAAAGTTCCCATTTGGCGAGATTTTTTGCGACCTCTTCAACATTTGTCGCCGTATTTCAGCTAATTTACATAAAAGCATAATAAATTATATACCTAAACCTTCCTCAAGAATTACTCTTTCTATTGTTGAAAACCGTATAAAAATCCGTTCAGTAGTTTTCGAGTTTATCGCGTACAGACAGACAGGAGGACAGAAAGACGCGGCCGGGGGACTTATTTTTATAATAAGTATAGATAGAACAGCTATACACCAGGTCCGCCAATGAAGTTAAATGATTTATTTTATTTGTATGGCACCGTTATAATTAACACCTTGCTAGAAACCAATTTTTCAAGCACAGAAATTCACTTCTATTTTGGTTTCAGTTGATATAACAAGATTTCTAGTTATATTACAATTATATTTATTAGTTATTATTTTAATACGGAAAGTAGTACAGTATTACATAAAGTAGATTTTGCAGTTATTTATCTTATATTAATGACCTTATACTATGGGCAAAATACACTTGAGGAGTTCATGTGTTTTTGTTTATGACTTTGTGGGCAAAAAGAAAATCGTCGTGGTATTATGATAAACTTATAAATTTTGATCTATCATTGCGCAGGTCTAAAATTAGCGCATGCGCTGTTAACAACTCATAAATACCACCCGATGTGTGTTTTCATTATTTTTATTCGATAAATCATATAATATTTAACTTAAATGTTTTGAACGAGTAAATATATATAGTATATACTTTACGAAGATCGTTTACTAGATTGTTAAAAGTAGAAATTTAATAAATTTATTGTACAGGTTATAAAGTGACAAGTGTTTAGTAAAATATAGTATTATTTAATTAAGAGTTATTATAAGCGGAAGTTGTTATTAGAATCCGGAAGTTAAGAGCCATAAACAAGAACTGTAATGATTTTTAAACTAAAACGTAAGTACATATTTATTAAAAATTGCATTTAATTTTTGCAATTATTTTTTGATTTCTTTACTCTGTTATTTAACAAGAGGTAAATATTTTCAATAATATTTGCCACTAAAAAAAAATGAATCTATATTCTTTACTCTACTTATTATAAATTTCTTCATAAAATTGTTATTAAATTATTCGTAAATACGTTTATTTTAGGAAACATTTATATTTGAGAAACAAGGATGGAAATAATGAGGTAGCAATACGATGCGATTCTCCACTTGGCAGCGACCCATAATGAAGATGCGGCGGGATAAAATTGTAAGTTAATTTTTTGTTTAATTTAATTTATCTTTTTGGTATATAGTTCAAATAAATCAATATCAATATTTGAAAAAAAAAATATCCAACTGTTCAAAAAAATCTATTGTTTTCGAAAAACATCAAGTACTTGAATAGAATGAAGTTAAATTAAGTGAACAGATAATAATTTCGATTTATGATTTATATTAGCTTAGGTTAACTAGATTGTTTTATGTACATAATTCATAGTTTTTATTTTATTTCAGTGGCGTTGGCGTTGTCAATGGAGCATTGTGACGCTAGCAGCCGTCGCATTGGTTGTATACAACGCTGCAGCCAATCTGTGGCTGTTGAGTCCCCCGCCCTGCACTATGAGGAGCAGTCCACCCACCAGCGAGCTACCTACTTGCGAGCCTTGTGTGGACACTGCACAAGTAATGGCTATCGAAGATGACCCGATAGCCAGGCTCGACTTACGTCTAGGCAGATGGGACAGTTCAAGATCTTATAGAATGTTCGATTACGCTACAGTCGGGGATATGTATGCTGAGGCATCAGCTAATCGCCGCGTTTGTTTGGCGACGCAGAGTTCTATCGAAAGGTTACACGAATTGCTAAGAATAGCAGCGCACTGGTCTGGTCCTATATCAGTCGCAGTGTTTGTTGCTGGGGATGAGTTGAGGCTCTTGAGGGCGTTTGCCACTTGGCTTTCTCGTTGTCAACCAGATGTGTATTCAAGAGTAGCGTTGCATGCCGCTACACCAGCAGATCGACCGGGCATCCAGGGTAGTATGCCAAATTGGGCCAAAAATTGTGAAGCTGCCCCTTTACCCCCAGGAGAAAGACGAGCAGATACCGTCGCCTGGCGAGCGAGACACCCATATCCACAGAATCATTTAAGAAATTTGGCTAGAAGGAACTGTCATACACCTTATGTGTTTCTCGTGGATGTTGATATTGTCCCATCCCGTGGGATGGCGGAAGCTCTAGACAGCTTTCTAGCTAAAGCTCCGAAGTGTCCTCTCTGCGCTTATGTGGTGCCTACGTATGAGTTAGACAAGCGCGTGGCAAATTTTCCGGCGAACAAGTCGGAGCTGCTAAGACTATCGAGAAACAAATTAGCTATACCGTTTCATAGAAAAGTGTTTATTTATAACCAGTATGCTTCGAATTTTTCGAGGTAAGATTTATAAACGTGACCTAAATTTTGTGCTCATATTTATTTGATTTTTATCTTACATATTTGATTTATTACATTTTTGAAGATTGTTTTAATGGATCGAGTAAAAAATTAATAAAAAGCAAAGCAAGATATAGGAAATAAGTAAAGCTGGAAATGATAAAATTAAGCAGTATATAATTAAATAGCTGAGAAATGTAGCGTAGAGCACATAAGTACATTCTCTCCGTTCCTCTAGAACGGTGTAAAGAATGTGAAAATGTTTAATTTGCAAGTTGAAAGTTAGAAATTCATAAAAAACAAATTATTTTTTTTTAAATAAAAGGACGTGATGCATCTCTCGAATGTTCTTTTACCTAAACTTAGGGCAGAATTAGTAAGGTGTTTTGTAAAAACAAATGAATGCTCTATATCCTACTAACGGCTTACCCTAGTTTCGCGTCCTTAGGTGCTTTAAAGTAACCTCTATCTGTCTATAGTGTTTAAAGTTTTATCTAAATCAAAGAGAAACAAACATACACACACGCACACACACATACAAACTTTTACATTTATAATAGTAGTTCAAGTGTGTTTTAATAGAAACTTCTTCCAGATGGGAATCCTCTGGAGGTAACGAGACATTGGACACTCATATCAGCCACAATGTGACCAATTTTGAACTCTTATACGAACCGTTCTACGTGGCGCCGGACACTGTGCCTGCACATGATGAGCGATTTTTGGGATATGGTTTTACTAGAAATACTCAGGTAAGCTTCATTTCATAAATATGGAAAGTATATATATATATATTACTTAAATATTTAATTATCGTATTTCACGTTCCTTTTTTCGTTAGTCTTCTACTTCAGCAAGTGTGAGAGTCACACTATCTAACGAAAAATATTATACAGTTTTATTTATTCAATTTACATATTTTTTGATTTATGTTACTTGTTTTTATGTTTGATACATATACCTATGCAAAAAATCTAAGTCGTTTTAGGTTGTGTCATTATTTACGATTTGTATTATTGTCTATGATCTATATCTAACTATAATATCTATGAAATATGTTTATTTAAGTTACGCGTCAAGGCTTTAAGTGGTTAATTTCCAAATCCAAAGCTAAAACTATTATAAAAGCTAGAGCTAATGACTAGAGATTTAAAATATACTTAATTATATATACAATACAAATGAACACTTAATTATTTCTGCACAATTCATATTCGCGCGGAATTATGGCAATAATAGTAAATGCAATTTCCGGCTGAATGCTGATCCTGTGGACGAAAAACGATCATAGCTCTTTTGTCGCAGTAGAGGCAATAAGACGAGGTGGTAACTTTGTTAAAAAGTGTTGAGCACTTCAATTATAAGGCCAAAGAATTTCTACTGCAATTATATTCTATTTTATTAAGATATATGTATTATTATAATTTATTAATGACAACTATATCTAATTCCATACATGGAAATTAGACGGACCCAGTTCGAGATGGTTTGTTTTACGTAAAAAAAGATAAACAACTGTAGGTACCTCACCAGTATAAACAATTCATTTAATACAAACAGAGCTATTTACGAATGAAATGAAATACAGTACAAAATTATTAATATTTCCCAATGACTCATTATCTATATTATGGGTATAATTATCATTCGTCAGATAAAATATTAAAGTTTTGAAACTATTTTTGAACCCATTACTTCGTTATTTTTATATCGTACTAGCGGTCTACCCTGGCTTCGCTCGGGTTCGTCCCTAGTAAAAAACAAAAACAATTGTATTTCATGACCATGGGAATCGTACATTTTTCTGGAATTAAAAGTGGCCTATGCAAATCTAGGCTATAATCTATCTCTGTGCCACATTTCATCCAGACCCGTTCCGCCGTTCTGGCGTGATTGAGTAATAAACATCCAGCCATCCAAACCTTCGCATTTATATAGATACAGACATCAATTATATATATATAACAAGCTTATACTGCTATCAATAGACATTTATTTAAATAAATTCTTCCTTCACTACGAGATCGTTGGCCAGTCCGTTTCACATTTAAATAACATCTAAGATAGCACTCCTCTAATAAGATTTTGTGTAATTATTTCAGAAAGAATTTACAAACAATAGCTATTAATATAAACTTGTTTCTAATGAAATGACTACATACGATGAGGTTGGCATTTAGCCAGCCCAATGGCCCTCGTATAAATGCTACTATTATATCTAACTTTAGTCCGCACAAGATGTCAACGTCGACTCTATGGTACTGCAAGAGAAAAATCTAGCAACCTCTGAACTTTATTAAGATCGAGCTATTTTATATTTTTTATTTTCTACCCAAAATAATTTCATAAATAAATTCTTTTTCACACCATTTTTGTCCCTCTTACATTAAAAAAATAAAATAAAATAATATATCTTTGGTTTCCGACTTTTGCTTATCATACCGACGTAACCTTAGTCTCTCCCGTGACCATGATTGCTGTAAAGCATTCGAAACATCGAACGAAATATCAAAATAAATCTGCGGAAAAATCCGAACAGATAATTTTACTAAAAAAAAATACATTTTACGAATATTATTTTCAAATAAGTTACCGTGTTTTTCATTTTGATTTATGAAATAACATTGATGTTGAAAAACATGATATACATCCAAATATTTGTGAACATGAAAGTTTAACCATACCACCACACTCTAAGTATATAGACCATGAGTACTCGTATAATAATCAAGACTTTCGTGTCTTCTCCATTCATCTTGTCTTTGGCAGATAATCTGATCTCTACTAGCGAGCGTAAAAGCCATAAAAATCTTGAATTGAACATAATATTTACCGACAAACTCTTCTCGTTAAGTAAGATGGAACCCTAAAAAAATAGAATATATTTTTCTGGCTCGCTTGATTCCTTCGAGGAATTAGCGATGTAATTTAGCACGGGAACGCAGTTAGCATTTCTACAAATCGCTTTTCCGAGCGGGCATGACTCGTTACATAAAAGCTTCATTTTTTGTATTTATATCGTATGTTATTACATATCACTATTGTGATTAAAGAAACAGATTGTATATTCTATATACATATATGGGATACTAGCGACTCACTCTCGCTTCGCTCAGGTTCATCCCTAGGAGATAATGACATAATTTTTTTATTTACGAACCGATTGAAATAAAACAAATACTAAATGTTAAGTGAAGCTTAATACAATACATTAGTGAAAACTACACCCAAATGGCTTAAGCCGTTTTTGAGATTAGTGCGCACAAACGCACGGACAAACCGACAAAATTTTTGGGTTGTATTGCGTTAACCACCCAAACCCAGTAATAGTTTTTCTTAAAATTCTTCTATGTGCAGACAGTGTATATGTAAAGCTGAGATGTTTGTGTTTTTTTGCTCGAACGCGCAACTTTTTTAAAAATACCGGATTTATTTGAATTTTTTTACAGTTTATGTAAAGTATATTTATGTAAAGATAATTGTTATTTAGGTTCGAAGCATAATGTTAAATAGCTTTCCACCAACGTTCTTCAATAGAAAAGCTACAAAATATTAAGGATTTTTTCTATAATAAATACATTTACATAAATACAGTATAAAAAAGTGCAGCGTTTATACTATATTTTGTAATTTGTTCGCGAGTGTACAGTGAGTTGGGGCCAGAGTTGGCTGACCTCATTCCGAATTTGATTATGTTTACAGTGACACAAACATTTTGTCATTTAAATTATATATTTTTGTTGCAAACTTCATTGTTACTTAACAGCATTATTTGAAAGTTACTGTAAAGTTTATTGTTCATGGTTACGTTAGACTCAGTCATTTATTATATCACTGCGACTTGCTGTTTTTCTTAATATCTACGTAGGTTTTAACCGTTAGTATGGAATAAATAGTTGTGGGTTGTATTACAACGTGTTTTCCCGTGGGAATGAGATGATCTCCCGCGGTAAAACTCTCCAATTATCTCCACACAAAAAATCACGCCAATCCGTCTCTCTGTTTCGACGTAAAAGAAGGACAAACAAACGAACACACTTTCACATTTATAATGTTAAATAATAAAGTATGGATGTTATGTAGTGGGTTTAATTGATTTTATCAGATCACTTAATTTATATTATCTAGGCTCTAGCATATTAATCTAATGAGAAAAACTTCACCTACGAACTGAGGTATAGTGCACTGCGCATATAGCGCAACCGTTATCAATGCATGTATGTAGGAGTATGAGCTTTGACATAGTTAAAGTTTATATGCAGAAAGCTTAAAATTATCAAGTTGTTTTTGCCTGTGATTCCGCTCTGGAAGCGTTTTTATGATAATAATTATTCCGCTTCTAAAAGTTACATCGTGATGCTATTAACCTTGGTCAATTTGACGACACGTTTCGCTCAGTTTATAGTGACCCTACTTGCTACGCCAGCGATCGTGGGTTCGAGTTCCGCTGGGATTCATTTGTGTGATGAGCACGAATACTTGTACTCTAGTCATGGGTGTTTATATTTATAATATGTATGTATTTAAAGTTATATATGTGTAGTGTATCAACTATCTGGTATCCATAACACAGGCCTCGTAGCTTACCTTGAAACTAGATGGTGCTGCGGGTTAATATCCCAACATATTTATTTATTTGATTTTAAACTAATATATATATACGGTTACGTTTAGAAAAACTTTTTTGATATATAAGCTACCCACGTAAGTTCAGAACCCCAATAATGGTCAAGTTATAAGTTCGATTTTCCAACAAGGGGTGTGGGTCGTACTATTATTAATAAATTTATTACGTATGTGTCCTATTAAAGTACAAGCGGGTAAATACGCAGGCATTGGTAAAATATTACAATATATATCAACTTAATTGTCGTGATAATATTTTAATACGTACTTCTAGCAAAAAATTAAATAATTCAAAATGATTGCTGCTCTAATCTTGACATAATTTCGGCTGTAAATGTTATTATTGTCGAAAAAATCTCGTAAACGAGAGGCCGGCTGGAGCGTTTGTGAAATGCGATGGAAATAAACCGAGGCGGTTGACGTTAACCTGTAAACCTCTTTCGAATAACACAGTACAAAATATATAGAAACACACTCTTAAATTAAGGAGATCGCGGTGTTATATTTAACTTTGATTCTAATCATCATATTCAAAAGTGTTTTTATTTGTTTGATAATGTCAAAGTGTTTGTCTGTTAGATTACAAAATATTTTGATTTGTTTTGAATTTCCTTGCTATATATGTATGTATGTCTGCGTAAATGAATAACGCGAAAATATTTTTTAACCAAATACACATAAGGTAATGCTATTTAGCGGGGAGTTACAACGAGATGGACAAAAACCACCTTCATATATAAAAAAAATAATAATATTAAATATTTGTCGAATTTCATTAAAATCAGTAATAGATTTTTTTAAAAGGGAACATATTTTCGTAGATTTTATAACGAAATAATCGACCAATGACGATGGAGTACCTTCCTCAATAAAGATTAATTGTATTCAGCACTTTTTTAACGTCCCACTGCTGGGCTTGGGCCTTCCCCTCAATACGAGGGGGATCTGGCCATAGTCTACCACGCTGGCCAAGTGTGGGTTGGCGGACTGCACATGTCACACTTTCGAAAACTTGCTAGGTTTTCTCAGATATGCAGGTTTCAAATTCAAATTCAAAATATTTTATTCAGCATTAAATTATTATATTTTTTACTGAACGTCATGAGTCTACTGCCAGTTTACTCACGATGTTTATCTTCACCGTAAGACAAGTGGTAATCATGTTAAAAATGATTCGCACATGAAAATATCAGAGGTGTGAGATCCGGGATTTGAACCCGCTTCACTCGATTTCCCAAGCGAGCGCGTTATCACTGGGCTACCACTGTCTAAAGATCAATTATATCCACGATAATGCCCCTTTATTAAAATCAATTGTACAATCATAATAAAATATAAAGCATTAAAAGCATAAAGTACTTATTATGGATCCAGGGACCATCAGTTACGATAACAGTAAGTGAACTTAGCGAAATAGTATAAATATATGTAAATAAAGTTAAATATTGAAATATTTAATCTATATATTAATACGTGTAGAGAAAACTTTGAACCCCTTTTAAAACATATAGCATGTACGGACGAGTATGAGCGTTGGCATAGTAAGTTTATATAGAGAAGGACTGTAGAAAGCCAAAATTTATTGACAATTTTTTATCCGCTAATCTGCTCGCGTATTTTATTTATATATAATTACTTCACTGCTAAAAGATGCAGCATGATGTTAGATAACCTTCATCAATATTATACGAGTACTTACATAATATAGATATGGAAAATTTGTTTGTCTGTACGTGCAAATCTCTGAATTTATTGGCCAGTTTCAGAATTCTTTTGGATTTTATAGGCTATCTTATACTTATGTAACTTTGGAAAAAGTACCTCAATATCGATTAAACTTATTGAATTATGGTTGATTTTCAACTACGGAGCGATCACTAGTTTTAATTAATAGGTACGTACGAAAACATATGAGCGTTGTTGAAAACATCATTTAATATTTACTATCTTAAAGAAGACAAACACAACAGGCGGCCTTATCGTAAAGCGAGCGATGTCTTCCAGGCAACCATTGGACAGAGAGACATTTAATTTTAGTATGTAAAAATATAAAATAAAATAATATACATAAATATTACCATAAAGTAATCGATCTAGCGATAGTTTAAACTTCCTATTAGGCTGCAGCCTGCAGCGGTGCGCCGTGACGTAAATGCTGAGTTACGAGAGCTAACGTGCTGTGCCAGACATAGGTACATCGGTTACTATCGTTGCTTTGCAAACGCCTTGGTTGTTATGCAAACTATTATACGTTTCACAAAGGGAATAATTTTATGAAATTGTACCTAGGTTTAGAATAAGATAGGGCTCAAACAAGTTAATTATATATAAACTAGCATTGCCCGCGGCTCCGCCCGCGTTCAGATGACCAAAAACTAAATTCTTAGGTGTTACATATTAGTATACTCTTACATTGCAGTTTTTGTATTTTTCCTCAGAAATAAGATATTTTCCCGCGGTAAAAAGTATCCTAGGATCGCGCGCTACATCGCCCGGTTTATATAGCTTGAGCAGGCGGTCGAGCGATGCGGGGCAGAGGGGATGGACTCGCCGTAGGCATCTCAATGCTCGCCAAGCATTAAAAATGTTTCGCTACTAATTACTTCTAACAACGTTATCTCAAAAACTATTCATCTGATTGATTTAGTGTAAAGAGCAATTTTAATCTGCATTAAATGACTAAGCTAACTAAAATATTCATTTGGATAAGGATTAATACCGAACTAAAGAAAATAACTTTGAAAATAACGTAATGTTTTTTAATTAAAAATGTTAACATAAAAGTGGTTATTGTAAGTCAACCGTAAGAGATAGAGATATGCTATCGCGGACTTTTTTGTAGCATTTTTATAGATTTTGAATTCTCTAGTACATTACTTAACTGTATCTTTGCTAGTTTACGCGGCGTTCGCGTGGAAAGTTCCCATTTGGCGAGATTTTTTGCGACCTCTTCAACATTTGTCGCCGTATTTCAGCTAATTTACATAAAAGCATAATAAATTATATACCTAAACCTTCCTCAAGAATTACTCTTTCTATTGTTGAAAACCGTATAAAAATCCGTTCAGTAGTTTTCGAGTTTATCGCGTTCAGACAGACAGGAGGACAGAAAGACGCGGCCGGGGGACTTATTTTTATAATAAGTACTAGCATTGCCCGCGGCTCCGCCCGCGTTCAGATGACCAAAAACTAAATTCTTAGGTGTTACATATTAGTATACTCTTACATTGCAGTTTTTGTATTTTTCCTCAGAAATAAGATATTTTCCCGCGGTAAAAAGTATCCTAGGATCGCGCGCTACATCGCCCGGTTTATATAGCTTGAGCAGGCGGTCGAGCGATGCGGGGCAGAGGGGATGGACTCGCCGTAGGCATCTCAATGCTCGCCAAGCATTAAAAATGTTTCGCTACTAATTACTTCTAACAACGATATCTCAAAACTATTCATCTGATTGATTTAGTGTAAAGAGCAATTTTAATCTGCATTAAATGACTAAGCTAACTAAAATATTCATTTGGATAAGGATTAATACCGAACTAAAGAAAATAACTTTGAAAATAACGTAATGTTTTTAATTAAAAATGTTAACATAAAAGTGGTTATTGTAAGTCAACCGTAAGAGATAGAGATATGCTATCGCGGACTTTTTTGTAGCATTTTTATAGATTTTGAATTCTCTAGTACATTACTTAACTGTATCTTTGCTAGTTTACGCGGCGTTCGCGTGGAAAGTTCCCATTTGGCGAGATTTTTTGCGACCTCTTCAACATTTGTCGCCGTATTTCAGCTAATTTACATAAAAGCATAATAAATTATATACCTAAACCTTCCTCAAGAATTACTCTTTCTATTGTTGAAAACCGTATAAAAATCCGTTCAGTAGTTTTCGAGTTTATCGCGTTCAGACAGACAGGAGGACAGACAGGAGGACAGAAAGACGCGGCCGGGGGACTTATTTTTATAATAAGTATAGATAGATAACGTAGTATAGTTATTAATTAACTAATAGAGATCTTTAGAGTTGCCAGAAAATTAATTTTGGCAAGTAATTTTTGTTGACTTTGAAAAATTAGAAAGAGAAATAAATATGTATATGGAAAATAACGTTCACTTTCTACATTCATAACATATAATAAATTATTATAATATAATAAATTAAAGCTGATTTTTTACTATCAAAAGTGAAGGAATATTGTAGACTCTTATTAGTTTATTGAATTATGTACAAAAATTGTTCATTGGTTAAATATTATAACGGGATCTCGTACTATTATAGCAATTTTCAAATAAAAAAAATATTCTAAAGTCATGAACTATGTAAAACAATACTATTAGTTGGAACACGTGTGTATTTATCCTACTAATCTATACAGATAAATACAGTTGTTGTCTATTTTATTGCCAAAATAAAAGCTTTTTATTAAATGCATATGAAATGATATATACGGTAGTAATGAGAAAAACTCAATTTTTAAAATTTTTGTTTGTCTGTTCGTTTGTCTGTTTGTTCCGACTAATCTCCGAAACGGCTGGACTGATTTTCACGGGATTTTCACTAGCAGATAGCTGATGTTATAGGGAGTGACTTAGGTTAATTTTATTTTAGAAAAATAATTAGGGTTCCGCTCAAAAAAAAAACGTACCTAGGGATGCCCCCGAGCGAAGCCAGGGTTAGTCTTAGCGATTTACTTCTATTTTATAAGTGAGAAAGTTTGTCACTTTTTTACGTAAAAACTTATACACGGTTTTTAAGGAAACTTTAGAGTAATGTAGCATACATCAGACTAACACATAGGCTATAATTTTTAAAGATATAGCAATACATAATTGAACAACACGGGCGGAGCCGCGGAAAAACGCTAGTTACCATATAAATATCGTTATTAATATCAAATTATTGTTAATTAAATCCTTTAAATACTTTTTGACTAAAGGACTATACATGTATTATTAAAACCATTAAAAAGAATCACCTTGTCTTTTATTAATTTTTTGATACAATGTATGATACCTCATATTTTTAGATTATATTGCATCTAAGTCTATCTAGGTAACCTCCAGTCTGATCTCATTCACGTAAATTAATTTCTCAGCGTCTACAGTTAGAAGGTTCTTAGATCGGCCTTGGACTTTTTATTGCAAGGTTAAATGTTCATCTGGGTATTGATTTCTTTTTAATAATCGTTAAAATTAATAGCACATGGCTTTTTGAAGTTTAATAACTTCATGGGTTATAGGTTTACTACTACATAGTCTCAGTGTAATACTGACAATATTTAAACAATTCATCACAACCGTTAAAATGTCTTATTCTATATTCTTTACAAGCATTGCCCGCGGCTCCGCCCGCGTTCAGATGACCAAAAACCAAATTCTTAGGTTTTACATATTACGAGTAATATATATACATTGCAGTTTTTGTATTCTTTCTCAGAAATGAGATATTTTTCCGCGGTAAAAAGTATCCTATATGTTGACCCGGATAACCAGCTATCATTATATCAAATTTCATCAAAATCCCTCCAGTGGTTTTTCCGTGACGTGGTAACAGACAGACAGACAGACAAAAATTCTTAAAACTATAGATTCGGCCTCTATCGAAAATAAGATTTTCCAAAAAATATTTAATGCACAGATTCGGCTTAGTTAGAATTTTATTATAGGTATGTATAGATAAAAAAAGACTTCTTGGCGCCATTGTCATTTTTGTTTTAATATGATATCTGCCGATTGCCGTATAGGCTTAGGCATTCTATTGACTAGTACATAGAAACAAACAGGCACAATTAGATTAATTAATTGATTGGCCTTTAAATTTCGTTCAAGTAACGCCTTCAAGTTTATTATACTAAATAAACCTTATATCCATACTAATATGTGACAGTTTGTGAGGATGGATGGATGTTTGTTACTCTTTCATCAGGCTCAACGTATTTGGATGAAATTTGGCACAGAGATAGATTATAGTCTGGGATTAGGTATATATATATAAAAATATATAGACTAATACTCTTAAAGAGAGAATAAGTACTTTTTACTATATTTTGAATATAATAAAAGACATTATTTTAAGCATTTTTGACCTAGCAGGTTCACCATGACCATATTTCGTGAACAGTTGTTCTTGGTTGGGTCTATTGTTATAAATTTCAGGTCGCATTATAATAAAATTTACAACCCAATCGTATACCAGAAAGATAGCATATCTGAGCAATAAATAAACTTTTTGTTCGACACGACAGCACGTAATTGGTCACGCCAAAATTTATAGATGGCGCCACATATTGAAACTCGATGGGATTAATGACTTTCATTTCGCTGCCCTCGACGTCCTCGTCGCATAAATTGTCCCAAAAAACGGCAAATTAAAATTTCTCAATATCGATAATTTCTGTACGGTTTCAGATATCACGGATCTTTTACAGATTTGTTAAGGATTTGTGAATAAAAAGCTAAGGTTTCTAATTATTTTTCTCATTAATGTCTTTTTAACATCTTGTCTTATTATTATTTTAATTAAGTGTAAAAAGGACTAAAATTGATTAGAATTTCCCTCAAAAATCAGAATTTTGATTAGTACAATCTTATTTCTCAGCATACTTAATTCTGATGTTTATTCAATAACTTACTGTACCATAAACATACTTTGACTTTTTATTGCTACCAAATAATTCATTTTTAAATTCTAAATTTAAAACATTGTAATTCTAAATCATATTTATTGAAAGCTGTAAGAACTAATAGTAAATTTTGTAGATAAATATTTAATAATAGTTATAAGCAAAATAGTTAATTAACGCTTTTTATGTATAGTGTTTTTCTATTGAACATAAATAAGAGAAGATTGAGTATGTAATGAAAACAAACGAAGCTGTATATCTGTGAGGCGTTGACTTACAACACGTATTCCACATATCTAGCAGGCCGCGGGAGCTGTGCCAACTGTTGGCAGTTGGCAAGGTATTTATCATGGAGGTGTTACATAAAACTGATGGTTTTAGTTGTAATGATTGATCTGCGTAATCATTAAATATCGACAACCAATGTATTAAAGATTTATATTATTTAAATTTAAATATTCTTTATTGCGTACCACAAGTTTACATGACATATATAATATTATGTAGATTGAAGAAGAAATAACATAACAGGCGCCCTTATCGTAAGTGAGCGATTTCTCCAGGCAACCTTTTGCAGAGAGCAAGAAAAAGTTTGGGAAGTATTGCAACCAAACATTTTTACAAAATCTGTTTATATAAAACAAAGTCGGGCTAGTTACACCATTTATAATTCAAGACCGGCTGGACCAATTTTTATGATCTTTAATTTGTTGGGTTTGTCTCAGCCCCGAATAACAGAATACCTATTAAAACATTAGAAAAGTTCTAAGCTAACGCTGGCTAATAAATATTTATATCTTTTTAAAACGTATCTAGGGACCAACCCGAGAGAAGAAAGGGTGAGCCGCTAGTAAAATTATAATATAATTTATATATTACTCATTTCAAGTCTAAGATTTTTCAATATGCTTCCGGTTATTACAATTAAAAGTATGATGAAACTAGATCTATACTTAAAAATATATTCCAAACAAATATATTACGTATTTAATAATGACTGTCCAAAGTCATGTCTGGGTAGAATTTTAAGAGGAGTTAGCGCGGATTTTTCCCATTGAATTATATATTTAGGAATTTTCATTTTTGGTGTAATAAAGGATTAAATAAATAAAATAAATAAAATAGATATAGTAGAAGATAAAATATATGTATTGACGGATAAATTATTACCAATTATTAATAGGAAGAGAATACGGTGCGGCAAGTGTGTGGCTGATATGTATATATCATAGTATGAGAACCGGTGACCTCTAGCGTACTCGACGCGGATACAAAATTACAGACAGAAAGACAACATTTCTATTCATATTATTTACGCGGGAGAGTTCCGCATACAAACCGACTCATTCAAAACATGTTAGCTATGTATGTAATCTAAAGCCAAAAAGCTAGCGACAATTCAATCAAAGTTGATCCCAATCCGGTACAGTCAGCTTTGTATTCAATCTTTTACAGTACATGTAATACTTTTTACGAGACAATATTTTATGATAGTTTGTAAGAAGTATTGGGGACAATCCAAAACAGGCGGGAAGAGGAAGTGGAAGACGTACGTATCACACTGCTTTTTTTTTATTGGCAGTCCAATTCCAGTCCATTGTTACAGAAACAACCACTAGCAGCGGTTTTCAATAACTTATCTATGTACAAACTATCTCTGGTAAGAAAAATTCACGTTTTTCTTACCAGAGATAGTTTGAATAAGTTATAATAAAATAGCATATAAATTACGTCGAATTCCAATTGTTTCAAAGCTCATTAGGAAAATTAAACATAGATAAGCTGTTGGAAACTGCTTGAATAATAGGCAGTTAGTCTTTTGCCTTGTAGGCAGTGAAAAGTGGAAGTTACAAAGATATTCTATTATTCATATTCAGTATATAATATCTGCCCAAAAAATTATATAAGGTGAACATAAAAGAAGTATTTAATATGGTAAAAGCGAAGTCTTGTTAAGAGTTTGGTTTATCTTCACGTAACGGCCCATTGATGGATCAACGAGACATTTTACCTGTTTATTATTTATGTACCACAGGGAGACATAGATTACATTTTTTTAATCTATATCAAAATGATATATTATTATATTTATCTCAGGCATTGGTAGCCCAGTGGTAACGCGCTCGCTTGGGACACCGAGTGCAGTAAGTACAACCAGGGTCTAGCATCTCTGATATTTTATGTGCGAATCATTTCTAACATGATTACCACTTGCCTTACGATGAAGGAAAACCTCGTGAGGAAACCTGCATGTCTTGGAGAACCTAGCTAGTTTTCGAAAGACATGTGAAGTCTGCCAAGCGTGGTGGATTATGGCCTGATCCCCCTCATTGAAGGGGAAGGGAGGAGGGAGTAGTGGGAAATTAAAAAGGGTTGAATATCTATATTTAGCTCAAAAGTATTTCTTGGTTGGACATTATTTATTTGCAATATTGGTTATAGTTGTTGTGCATTCGTAACGCTGTCGGCTTACTAGTTACTACACTTCATCTATTACAATAAATAATTATGGTAAACGTTGTACATGCTAGTACATGAAATACAATTTGCCATACATTTATTATTCAATCTAAGCTCACATTAGCGACATGCCGTGTGTACGTTGGTTCGCAGCCAGAAATAGCGCGGTTAGCGATGTGTGCCGCTTGAAACGCGATCCGGTATGCCGCCACCGTACCAACGTCCGCTTCCCATATTGACTTGCTATATTCTAAATTGTTTGAATTTTATTACATTGGATTTTTATTTTGCTACTGAAGTATATTGCGATTTGCGAGATTTTGCTTTACAATTTGTTGGTCAGTGCTTTGTGTTGAAAAATGTTGAGTCTTATATTTACTTTTATGATTCTCGATTTCAAAATTACGATTTGACGAAAATAGTTCAAATATTTATTTAAATAATTAGTTAGATTATTTAATTTAATAAGTATAATTATACTTATTTATAATACTTTTTAGTACTTTCCATGGTGTAGATATTTAAATGGAGAGGACATAATCATACGATTCTTGTTTGTTTGTCTGCTTATACTTGCAAGTCTTTGAAATGTTAAATATGTAAATTTTTATATTATAAACTAGCAGAACCTGTGGCTTTGCTCGCGCTAAAACTACAGAAAAACTCTAAAAAAGTAGGTTTCATATCCTACAAACAAACATACAAACTTTCATCCCCTATTTTACCCCCTTACGGGATGAATTTCGGAAAATGCTAAAACACGTATTTATTTAATTTTATTAAAGAGCATTAACACCAAGTTTCAAGTAATTCTGATTATAAATAATTTTTGGGTTGTATTATAATGTGTTTTTTCGTGGGAATGAGGTAATCTCCCGCGTTAAAAAGTAGCCTATTACTCTTCAGCCCTCCAACTATCTTCACACAAAAAATCACTTTAATCTGTAACACTATTTCGCCATGATAGAAGGACAAAAAAACAAACAAGCAAACACACTTTTACATTTATAAAATTAGTATGGATATTGAAATAAACAACTAATTTCGATTAATGATGTAAATAAACGACCTTTAGTGAACTTTTTACAGTAATTTTATTGCGAATAATTGCAATTTTCTCTACGTTCAAGTCAATTAAAAATATTTTGAAAATAAAAAAAAACGCATTCCATAAGTTGAAATTTAATGTATTTATGTATTTTTGTGACTAAAGTGTTCACGGCCCGTTGCTGGGTGAAGGCCGATGAATCATGATCTCTTTTAATCGATACGCCTGCTATCACCTGATTTCTATCTGAAGACCTGACTTTGTAAAGTACTTTGAAAATCAATGCTCAATTAATTAAAAAAAATTGATGGCAAAGAATGAAGAATCTAATAAAAATAAGAATATTTGTGCAAATATATCTCTGTGTAAATATAATTGTGTTATCATCGTACAATATAAGCAAATACGATTAATTGTTATAAATGAAATGTTAAGTTCTAATGAATTTAGTCTTTTAGAATGCTTAGAAGCTTTTTAGTTTAAATCTTGAAAGAGCCATCCTTGAAGAGTCATGTCGTACTAAGTTATAACGAATTGGCTTGTATTTCATTATTGTGCACAATAAAAATGCAGGTAAGCTACGGCAAAATGTTAGAGGTTAAGGCATGCCTTGGAATATGACAAATATGTAATTGAACGTGTATTTCGATAACACTGTTGTCTAGGTTTATATTGAAAAGTCAATCAAAATAAATCTTTGTTTGTCAAATAAGCAATGACCGTTTAAGCCATTAAAGAAGAAGAAAAAAACCATGATCGCTATAAAAAAATAATCTGCGATGTTTAGTATTAAATGTTAATGCACCAGGTGTAAGTGAACCTCTAAACCACTTGTTATTTTTCTTCACAGAATATTTCCTAGTTTCAAAAGATTAGAAATCTCAGAAACCGTGGAATGTTGTAAGCAATGTAATTATTTTTAGACGTCCGCTAAACGGAAGAACAGATACTAAAAATAATAAAAACGGTGATTTTGTGCCAATCTGTCTGTCGCGAATGTGCCGCGCCGGAGGAAACCTTTCGAAATTTTCACTGATTGGACGTTTTCCGCACTAACTAGACTAATCGTGATTTTTATCATTTCGTACTCTATCAGGATTACTTGATCATCTAAAATAATTAAAGGAATGAAATTGATGACAGTTTTGTATCTTGGAAACAATATTTAATTGGTTCTAAATGTCTTTGTCAGAGCTTTGTCGTGCTTTTTACAGATCTATATTTTAATTAATAATATATTTTATATTTTAGTAAGCTTTTACAAATTTAGCGATAACAATGAAAAATGGAGGAGTGTTTTATTGATAAATGTTGGTTTTACGTTAGATATTATTTTTGGACAAGTCGAGTTACTTGTTTACTTTTATGTATTTGGGAAAAATTGTCACAAAAAGAAATTGAACCCACAACTCATAGCGTACTACAGAACCTATAGCAAGTGTACAAATATTATGTAAATAAAAATGAAATTTATATAATATGATGTCACATCTATTTAGATTTGAGTTACGATGTGTGACGTGATGATTGTGACGTCAAATCAGTTTTATAGCTGGAATGTTAACCTCGTCTGGCACTAAACTATTTTTAATTGGTTATAAAACATTAGATTTACCATATTTTTTGCACGCGGCTCCACTCTTGTGAAAATACAAGTTGAAAGTTGAGATAAAAAAATATATTTAGCTATTGTATGTTATAATAAGGCAGTGGTAACCTAGTGATAACGCGCTCGCTTGGGAAACCGAATGAAGCGGGTGTACCATTGATATTTTCATGTGCGAATTATTTCATACATTTGCCTTACGGTAGAGGAAAACATCGTGAGCAACCCTGCACGTCTGAGAGAACCTAACAAGTTGTCGAAAGACGTGTGAAATTCGCCAACGCGCACTTGACCAGCATGGTGGACTATGGACAAATCCTCTTTGTAGTAAAGGTAGAAGAGAGTGGGAAAATAAAGGAGCTGAATATATACATACATACACATACATTGTTATATTGGCATATAGTCCACTTTATTACTTGCTAACGTCTTCCCGCCTTTCGTAATTCAGTAATGCTATTATGATGTATAAGCTATATTACTGTAAGGTTTCATTAAAATGAGTTTAGTAGATTTTAAATGAAAAAGTAACAAACTTATCAATATCCATACATCCTCACCATTTTTCGCGTATATAATATTAGTAGGACAGTAAATGTAGCCTTTTTGTAATTAATAGAATCTCTTCAAAAAGGTCACTTTACACATTCACATAAGTTTTGCTTTATGTTTTAAAATTTTCTAAATTTGTTTTTTTTTTTAAATAATAAATAGGCGTTTTTATGTTTGCATAAAATAAATCAAACCAGATTTGAATGGTGATATATTAATATGAATCTAAATATATAATTAATCATATACATTTCAACTTATATTTATTTCATCGAAAGTCGGGAACTGAAAATCAGCAATGCATAACTGGAGGATTTTAACGTATAGTTCAGTAGTTACTGACTGATTATTACCGATGTAATATAATTTAGTTTAAGTTAATAGAAAGGTCGTGACCGTGGCTCGTAGTGTAGCGTGAGAAATTTCCGATCGCGGTCAAATATTTTGCAACTAAATCTCGGGAGTGCCGCACTCCAGCTACCAGTTGATTGATCGCTGCACCGCTATGGCTTGGTTTCTCTTTTGCCTACTACTTTGTTTTGTTTCTAGAGTTGGTGAGTACTTTCTTATGTATTAAAGTATTAAAATTATTCCTTCAGTAAGAAAACGCATACATTTTCCCTATTGAATTAAAAGATGAACAAAGTTCATAACTCATTTGTCAAATATTATTTCCACTCAATCTTGTTATCCCAAATATATTTGAAAGTTTAGTTTATTTTATGTATATAATTTTTTTAAGCTCTATAGATATCTATTTTAGATCCCCAAGACGCACCTCAAGGAGAATGTTGCGGAGATTCTCAGAATGAAGTGTCAGAAAATGAGCTCCAAGAAGTGGAGCTCGAAGCTGCTTGCCCTGAACTTAGTGGTCAGATAATCGGAGGAAGACCAAGTTCTGTGACACGGCACCCTTATCAAGTGTCTATGGTGTTAAATGGGAACTCGTTTTGTGGTGGTTTCATTATCAGTAGAGATTATGTGTTGACAGCTGCACATTGCGTCCAGAAGTAAGTATCATTTTGAAGCTATAGTTCGAGTTATATTTTAGAAGTTAAAGCTTTTTTTGATATTTCAGTTACATTTATTTTAGCAAGATGATTGATATTTTTGTATTGACTGTATATTTTACTTTTCTCGTAAGAGTAAAGTTAGAGAGTTTCCTCTATAAATTTACGTCTTCTTGAAGAAGGAAGATTCAGTATTTTGCTATATAAATGATATCTTGTTCTTGAAAGTATGTGCGACAGCCGGTTCTAATAAGTTGCCATTTTTGTATAGATACTGATAGCTGAATCATTTGTACAAACTTGTGATTTTCAATTCAGTAGTCAGTGTCTGTTGGACTTAAAACGTCGCCAAGATATTAAAAGTAATATTGTGATTGTTCTTAGTGTATTAGAGAGATTACTTATCAATATAGTAAAATATTAACAAAATAAGTTGTTACTAGGCAATTATTTGTAATACAGAATAAGATAAAATAACACAAAGATAAAAATTTTTTAAGATGTCTGATACCCATAGTATCTCATATCGATGGAATGAGAAATATTTTTTTATGGGAAAGGAACTTTTACGACGGTTTAAATTGCATACGTCGTGTCGAAGTTTATTCTTACTTTATGAGTAATACTGTGTTTATGCATGAATACTATCATTTTATATTGTGAATCTTATTTCACACTAGCGACTCACCCTCGCTCCGCTTAGGTCCGTCCCTAGGACCGTTTTAACGGTTAGTATATATTTCTCATAGATGAGATTTTTCCTGTAGTAAAAAGTATCGTATATGTTGACCCGGGTAACCAGTTAAGGTTATATATATGGTTTTTTTTTCGTGATGCGTTCCCAGACAGACGGACAATAATTCTAAAAACTATAGATTCGGCCTCTGTATCGATAATAATGACTATTTCAATAAGACTTCCCAAAAAATATTTAATGTACAGATTCAACTTAGTTAGAATTTTATTATATGTATAGATTAATTTCACATTAAGAGAGAATAATAGGAGAGGTGTATAAAACAGTTAATGAAGACAAACAAAACTTTCAAAGTCTCAAAATATAATATTATTATTTCTGAAATTATATTTTTCTACATATTGTTGTACAATACAAATTGGTAAAATGACAGTATGTTTTGCTTCTACTACTCATACTCAATGGAATTGTATGGCGGGAATCCATATTTTTAGAATTAATTATCTTTTGCACGTCGTATATTACGCCTAAAAATTTAAGTGCTTATATTAATAAATACTCTCACACAATGTTATCTAGTAGATAAGAGCATCAATCTCAATTCTCCACTCATCGTCGAATTTAGGTCAAACTCAAAGTAGCAGTCATATGTGTAGCCAATAAAAACATAGATGCCGTGCTAACGTTCAATCTCTGACAGAGTTTGCTAGGAATACTCAAATATGTAGATATTTGTCACGAACATGGAGTGCGTTTATAGGCCGTCAGATTACAGACAATTTTTTTGTTAAAAATATTTGGGGATGATGGTGAAACAAACAGGAGTAAGAGGAACCTGTTTATTGATTAGGTATATTGAAGTTATAATCATAAGGACGCAAAGAAGTTACAATACTCTTTGTGTATCCAGCTAAGATAATGATTATAATTTAAAAAAATATGTGTGTATGTATGAGCCCTTTATAACCTCCCACTGCCCGTACCTAAGGCCTCGCTTTTAATACGAGGGGGATCAGGCCATAGTCCACCATGTCCATGTGGCCAAGTGCGGGTTGGCGGACTTTACATGTCTTTCAAAAACTTGTTAGGTTTTCTAAGACATGTTGGTTTCCTCACGATATTTTCCTTCACCGTAAGATTAAAATCGTGGAAATAAATTAAATAAATACAAAGACTAATTACAATATCCATTCTTATACAGCGTAGCTCCAGAAGCCATTCGCTTACGAGTTGGCAGCACTCGACGTGACTCTGGCGGTAGTATAGTCAGGGTGTCGGCTGTTACAGTTCATCCCCAATATGGCCAGCCGCAGTTTGACCATGATATTGCTGCGTTGCGTCTCGCACAACCCCTGGTCTTCGGACCAGCGATTCAGCCTATACGACTTCCCAATCCAAGGCAAGCCGTCCCTCTAGTTCGATTGACTGTCACTGGATGGGGACTGACAGCTGTTAGTAGCTTTTTACTTTTTAATTGTTTAGCAAGTTAAATAGATGTAATTTGTTATTTCTTAGGTAAAGCTTCAAAAAAATATATATACATGCATAGATAATGTCAAATTTGTGTTTTCAAAGAAATCCGATCTGCGAACCTACTAAAAAAATTATGATTTATAAAATTTGGTTCTTTTACTAAGTATATTTATTATGTTTGTAAAATTGATTTTTAAATCAGATATAAAATTCATTTACTTTCGGACCTTTCCTTCAGCCTGGAGGCCGAAGGATTCCTAGGATGATGATGGAGGCGAATGTGCCGGTGGTACCGCACTGGTTGTGTAGACTTTCATACGGAGATTCACTGACATCAAATATGTTTTGTGGGGGACATTTCCTTATCGGTGGAGTGTCCTCATGTCAGGTAATAATTCATTTTTTATTGTTCATCATTAGTTCCTAAAAATTTGAATTCTTTAACACGACTGTTATCGGTCAAAATAACCAATTACTATAAAATCTATTATGTATGTAGATTTTTATATTTTTAAAGTAAGCATGTTTTATATGACGCATTTAATAAAATTACAAAATGCCTATTAAAAATTAAATTAAGATCTTTAATTATATTTATTAGGGTGATTCCGGAGGACCAGCTGTGTTCAGAGGGACAGCTTTTGGAATAGTATCATTTGCAAGAGGATGCGCCTTGCCGTTGTCGCCCACTGTCTTCAGTAACATAGCGAATCTACGGGACTGGGTCACACAAACTACGGGTGTTTAAAAATAACAATTGTACTGTTTTTTGTTAATTTTATACTATTTTTTTTATGAAATTTGATTTATATTACTTTCATTTTAAGACAGATCCTATAAAAAGATTCTCTCGAATTAATATGTAAGGGACTATTAGCTAATGTCAAGAAAAACATGTTATTTTTAAAATCTGTAAAGAATCAATGGAAATGAAACTCTGTTTAGAAAGTGCGAAGATTGAAAATGCAATACAAGTCAAATCACAAACAAATCTGTGATATAAATAAAGGAGAAATGTTTGAGCTCTTATTCTGTTTATCGACTGTTCTTATTTATTTTGTAATTGATAAATATAAAGTTTACGTAATATTGTTATTTTCTTTGGATCATCGCTTATACCAGAGATTCGATTACACTTTTTGTATACAATGACGGTTAAGGCATATGGCTGTATTAGCCAAGTTTTTAAAATAAGGAAAAAGCTCGATCGGTTTAAGTCCAGCAATGTTTATATTATTCGGAACCTGGCGAGCTATTTCCAATTGCGTACAGTAAATTATCAGATATATGTACATGTACAATAATGCTTTGGTTAGTATTTTATGTGTAGTATGTTATCAATATACACACAAATTAAAAGGGTGCCATCTGAGATGGAGAAGGAAATGGAGATAAGTGGTTATATTTACAGCGAATTTACTCACAAATTGAAATGCAACATACGAGTACTGTTATCGATATTATTACTTCCCCGCTCTAGCTAGCTCATGCATATTAATACCTGCAGCGCTCGAATTCATTGTTTATCAAATATCAAACTTACGATATTTAATATAACAAAGGTAACAAGACACAAAGCACATCACTAGACGTTCATCCCAATTATATGAAAATATATAAGCGAAATTCCAAACAACCACTTTGAATAGTCAAAAGCTACAATACGTGTTTTGTTCAAGTACCCATTTACAAGCTCTTTTGAGCTTACAAATGCTACAATTTCCTGCAACACGATGCGTTCACTTTAAAGCGGATTTTACTGAGAGATTAAGCTGAATGTTTTTTTAGTTAAATGTAAAAAGTATGAATGTTTCCCGTAAAAGAAACGAGTTCGTCTATTATACAACTATGTTCCAGTGGGATGTTCTCTTTTTATGTGTTACAATTTCTAGACTATAACTTCTGAATAGCTTTTCTTTTTAATACTTATATACGTAGATTAAGCTAACGTATTTTAATTTACATTAATATTGAATTGCAACTTGTAAGTAAAATGCAAGAAATTATTTACTTTAGGTACTCGAAGTTATGTATAGTATATTTATATATATATTTATATATATATATATATATAAAGGTGCAATAAAAATATTTTTATTATTATATATATATATAGTAAAGGGGTTTATACATTCATTATTTTAATAAATACAATGACGATAACGATTTGAAATAAATATGTAGCAAAGCCGCAGCTAAGTAATAGTACAATATAATTTCTATATTTCTAGGTATACGAGATGTTTCTCATCGGCTACCAATTCAAAGTACTCTCCCCTATATTCACAATCCACTGGGGTCTACAAGCGCGGCGCACGAGACCCTTATGGCGAGAGAAGCAAAATGAGAAAAACCGGAAACACTTTGAAACATTCAAACGAGAACTCTACGCTAGGTACAGGCGAGACCCTCTGCACCTACTAAGGAGACCTCAGCAAGCGAAGAAAACATAGGCTTCGCAAGGCCGTGCTAGTTTTGCCGGCCTTTTAATGACTTTTTCTGTACTTTTAAGGTTTTTTTGAAAAACGATTGAAGTGTATACAGTGTTTAAATATATAATAGACAAGTGAAGTTATTGATAAAGTGGGAATTAGGGGAAAAAATCTTTAGATAAATTAAATGATTATAAGTAATAAATTAAATGATTCTAGGTACTAATGTTGAAAGACTGTTGTTTCAGTATTATAATTATTTTATACAGATGGATTTAATTATAATTAGTTTATAATAGATTTAGTTAATAGTATTATTTCTAATGGGATAATTATCTTAAATGATATTCAAGCTGGCTACTAGAATTTGCAGACGTCATATCGTTATTTCTTAATTACCAAATTACACCAATAATAACACCGTTATTACTATGGTAATATATATAAAGTTAAAATTAGAAAATACACTTTTCCATCGCCTGGATCTATTGTCAGACCCTCGTCAAAACAAACAAAATAGACACGAATTTGAGTGGAATATTAGCAGCCATGAAGTTCCGCTAATCACCTCCTGCCTCCATTATGTAATCAGCACGATTGATACCTAATTATCATCATCCGAATTAAATTACATATTTGTTTTGTACTCATAAGTGTAGTTAATAAAATTTATTGAAAATGCAAGAGTAGAAAGATTATGGATAAATGGTAATAGTGACTGAATTCAAAAGATCTTTTGTTTTATACCGTGGGTCTAAGGTTTGATTCTTGCAAAATTTACGGACTATATAAGTAATAGGAGATTTCTATCTACTTTTCATCGATGGTTGCACATTGAATTGACATGTTCTGTCATATCACTTGCCTACTTGGCTAAGTTCTCTGAAGCTTCTTTAAAAGATGAAAGATTTTTGGGTATAATTTACTTTAAGAACAGTGTTATTTTTACTTAGGATAAATCATAATATGCTAGTGACGATAACTTTCCATTAAAACAGTCTTGGTGCATGTCATGTATTTTACGTGTTTGGGAAACACCTCCCCTAGCATTGGTTACCATAGCAAGATTCGTAGATGGGATTATTTATTAACGATAATCTAATTAGGCATATCTAATACTAATATATTTATTAAAATAAGATTCATATACTTTTTAATATATTAATATTTTAAATCTTTGTTTCAGACACTTGCCCTTTAATATTTTATTTATTTTTGACTATAGGTAGGTAAAATTACAACAATAGATTTTGCACAATATTATTTCTGCACAAATATCATATGCCAAAACATTGATATGCTTTATTACATAGCACATGATGGAAAGGAGCAATTAAAATCAAATCAAAAGAATTTTTGTTCAGTATAATATTTTTAACAAATCCGATCGCTGAGCGTATTTTAGTCTTATCACCAGTTCAGAAAAAATACCTCAGTCCTGTGAAGAGCTGGTGGCGGAAACTCAGCGGGTCAGTCGGAAGGCCCATATAGGATGTGTAATGCTCATCAGTCTGAAATTGTATCTTTTCTTCTTATTATATCTTATCTATTGAGGTTATTCGTACAACTGCGCAGCCATTTGCAGCGTACTTCAGACACAATTATAATAAGTTTATACAACATTTATACTCATTTTATACGTTTATACTTATTTCAAAACTTTCTTTATTTACCTTATACTTGTTAAAACAATTTAAGCGTCAAAAATGTAGTTCAAATCATTTTTTAATTTTTGCTTAGGTAATGTTTGGAATGTAATTAGCAATAATTCGATGATTTTTTATAATTTTTGTGTCCATTTGTAAGTTTATTTAGTAGGTGCATCACTAGAAAACGGGTAGATGAATTTAATGAAATTATTTAATTAAAAACCTTTCTTCTTCTTCTTTGATACTTTTGACAGAGCGGTCGTGGTCATCAAGTAGCGACTTGTTATAGGGCCAGATGTGATGGGCCTCGCTATTCTCTTAGATAACATTAATTGCAATGGTTCTACTTAGACTTAAGAATTTCGTTCTTTAATACGTATTTACACTTTTGTATATACTATACTATTTGTTATATGTATATAGGTTATATTATATATGTATAAGTTTTAAGTGTGATATCACTTCTAAATACATTTTCTAAATAGGTATATATATAAAATTAGATAACATCAATCTTGAATTAATATAATTGTTATTTTGTTAAGAGTAATTTGTTATACAAATAATTCGCACAGTATTTTTATGATTAGTTAGTTCTATCGTTGATGTTTTATATTTACAGTACATTACCATCGCTTGGCTCCTTGGCTCGCATGCGTCCCTCGGTAGGGTTTAATTTTTTTGAGCGGAACCCTAATTCTTTTTCTAAAATAAAAGTATCAAAAGTTACTCCTTTATAACATCAGTTAACTGTAAGTGAAAATCCCGTCAAAATATTCCAGCCGTTTCCGAGACAAAAATATTACGAATTGTGGTTTTCTTGTAAGTTCCTAGATTATGAAAATTGAATTTAATTATATGTATACAATATTCTTTAATGTAAATATAACTAAATGACAACAATATTATTTGTAAAAAGTACACTGTAGTCGGTATTTACTTATATATTTCCTTTAAGTGCTTTTAATTTGAAATTTCTAATTTATATACATTTTTATACTTTTTTCTTTGGATGTCACGTTTCGTAGCATTGTGATGAGAGAATGATAAAAAGCAATCCTTGTCTAATAAAAGTCACTTATTTCGTCATAACAATAATTGGCTATAAAATTTAGTTATATGAGTATAGTCTTTTTTTTTTTTTTTTTATTGTCGGGAAATGCATTTACGCATACCACCTGATCCCCCAGGTGGTGATGTGGGGCTCACCGGCTAGAAGAGCCGGTACTACCCACTAAAACCCGACATCCCTTCCCCCCGCCTTAGTGGGACGCCGCAGGATCGCTTGCGCATAACTACTACGGCGCCCCGGCGGCAGGTCTGCCTAAATACTAGGCAGACCACCAAACCAATGGGGCTGCTCCACAGTCAACTCTGCTACGTCAGAGAGGTACCCGGAGCAGCCCCATAAAACCAAAACCACCGCCCACCGAAGTGGGCCACCTCCCAATCGGCTGCAGAGGACAGGTGAGAGCGGCAACGAAACACCCGACACTTCTCTTCCCCTGCAGCCCCACCGCCGTCCGCCATCCAAACGGTGGCGGCCCCGTCTAGGCACGCGGAAGGTAGTGAGAACGGCGCACCGAAAAATACCGGCACTCCTCTCCCGCCGCGGCCTATCCCTCCGCCGAATGCGGGCCTGCGAACACAGTCCCGCAACCGGCACCCATCATCCGGTTGTGGGACCAAGCGGTCCCACCACCGGTGGCCGCAACGTCCTCGGCTCGAGGCCCAGACGAGCGGCCCCATCCAAGCCATTTGGTCCGCGCCGGATTTCTCCGGTACCACCCGCCCCTCTAAGCGGGTGGCATGCCCCTATCCGCCACCTGGGGACGCGCCCGGTAGGAGTTGGCTTCTCCCCCGGGTATATGAGTATAGTCTGCCTTAGCCTCATATTTTGATGTGAAACATCTATTGGCGCGCCTTGGTACTAAATCCGACTCGTGGTGTGATGGCGGACGGTGGCGTGACGCTGTTCTACGCCACCGCTCTACTATACAAGTTCCATTGTAAAACAGACTCTATTAAAAATAATTGTGAATTCTAATATTAACATAGATGTTTCACATCTGCCGGGCGTCCCGTATCGGCCAACTTTTTTTGACAGGATGAAGATAGTCTAGAATAATTTTATTTAGATATCTGTAGAGAACTTGACTCGACCTAATTATATAGAGAATAGCTTGTTATGTAACATATACTACTATTTACATATAACATATTAGTCGATTAGAATTTACAAAGTTTTGTGAATTATAAATATATGTAAAAAATACGAGCAATTCAACACCTTTACACATTTTATAATTTTGACGCTTAGATTGAAGATGTCAACAGTAGATATATGTAGTAAAATCTTTCGATTTCGCTTGTAAGCGTTTTTATTGTTTGTTAATGCACAATTATTATTTAATTGTTATTTATATATATCCAAATAAAGTAAACATTTTATTAAAGTCACGCGTTTAAGCTATGTTTTTTATTTATCACATTTTATACTCCCTAGGCCATAAAATATACAATTGAGTAGAAATTGAAAGTCATGGTTCGATTCCCTATAGACTTATTTAAAAATTTAGACAGTTTTAAGATTTAAGTATTTAAATGAATATGCCAATAATAATATTAATATCATAAAGACCCAGTAAAACTGCATTTTTACTATTACCCTTCAAAGCACGCGGAGCCACAGATGGCTCGGTTAACAATTAATATCTTAGAATTTAACCGCGAGGTGTTAATTTAAACATTCTAAACAATTACTTTAAAAAAATGTGCCAAAAGTCAAAGTTAGTGCTGGTTAACAAAAAACGATGTCCAAGAATCATATTAGGCTGCTCAGCTTAAGCATTTTTTACTATGACACCCAGTCTTGAATATGCGGATACCTTTATTATCTTAGAGGGTTATGGGATAGTGCATATTACTGTGATGTTCAATATAGTGACGACAAGTTTAGTTAGTTTTTATAGTGAACCTACTTGCTGTGCCAGCGGTCGCGGTTTCGAGTCCCGCTGGGGGCATTCATTTGCGTGATGAACATGAATGTTTGTACTCCAGTCCTTGGTGTTTATATTTATAATATGTATGTATTTAAAGTTATATATGTGTATTGTATCCATAACACAATCCTCGTTAGCTTACCGTGGAACTAGATGGTGCTATGTGTTAATTCCCAACATGTTTATTTATAAATTATAATTGGTTTTTAACTCGTGGCATCTGGTGTAGTGACATTTCTATCATATTATTTGACCATTGATGCCAGATAACAGCGGAATCATTTTGAAAATTAGTTTAGTAGATACACATATATAAGGTTATTATCAATTTTCAATTGTTGTATTATTACTGATTTGCTTAGCAATATGTCCATGTATCCATTCCCATATAACAGGATTGGAGAGTCGCGTGTAGACTCCGGGAAAATTGCCTCGAGCGCAACCGAGTCCCCACGACACTACTCCTATGAGGACGCCTTCGCTCACTATAGGGCCGCCGCTGTCACCCTGTTGAAATAATAAATAAGTTACTGATATTCAATAAAAAACGTTTTCTTAACGAGTGTTTTGATGACTTTTGATTTGACAGTTTTGTATTTAGAAATCCATGTTCAATTGTAAAAAGCAATACAAGTAGTACAATATTTTATAATAAACTAAAATAAAAAAAAACGAATTCTCTCTTTATAAGCCATACAAAAAATATGCTTTAGTGATCGCCCTCTGACTGTCCATCATAAATCAAAATCGACCATAATTCATAAAGGTTAAGGTTCAGAGTTATGGTATCTATGATGTTTTTTTTAATATAGATAGATTAAAAAATGCAAACATACATGCGGACAAACAAACTCTTTAGCTTTATATTATACTATAAAATGGTTAAAGGTGATGACATCACGCTGCAGTTTTCAGAAGCGGAGTAATTATAAACAAATAAAATGCGTGAGTGGAGCATGTAAATAAAAAGCCTTTTTTAGTCCTTCTCCATCTTTTCTATAGTTTTTTTTTCGTTTATTAATCTGTAAATGAACAAATATTATGTAGAGTATGAATATTATTGTCAAGTACCTGGCAAGCATCAGGCGAAGGTTGACTGAAAGATCCAGCACAAAACATTGAAGCTGGATTGATTGAGTTTCTATCGAGGCCGGAATGACGACACAGTTTCATAGCAATCGTCTTAATTGTTGAAGACTGTAAAAATGTAGCGCTAGGCCCGCCTTCCTGCCAACAATCAATTGTAAATATTTGGGTTAAAATCTGCATTTCTTTCGACTATTAAATCGATATGTTTTCTAAAACACTTCATATTAGATTATAAAAGCGTAGAATATGTTTATGGCTCATGAAATCTGACATTTTATTTTAGGAGCAATATTTCAATTTGTGACTGAGCGTAAGTGCTTGGTACTTCATTACATTGTATCATCAGTTAGAGGTAAGTAGAACTGAAGACAAGAACCAGTTTAATAAAATTGCTATTGTAAAAACTACAAAGAATACCTTATCTGAGCGTTGAGGTTTACTGTTACAATTTTTTCGCCCTAATATCCCACACAGAGTAAGCAATGCTGTTAAATTACAAAGAAATTCGCATTTTGGAACTGAGTAAGATGTTGCCAGTTAATATAAACCTTACGCTTAATTTTCCCCATCCAGACACAATCGCAGCTTGATTCGCGGGCAGACGGCTCTTTTTAGCCACTATGCCGATGGGAAGCACTCTGGCTGAGAATCTCAAAGGCGAGTATAACTTGATCAGCCCCACGTCGTTTGCTTTAGTATTCCTGATGTAGTGTGGGTGTACGTATGTTTCTTTAACGTCATACATTTCACCTCCATGAGTTTTCCATGAAGAGCCGAGGCGTACGCTGAGTTCGCTTGCTCTTGGTCTGGAAATATAGCATAGCTAGTAATTACTTGTGTTTCTACTCCCGTGTTATATACTTGATATAAAGTGCAATAAAATGTAAAAAAAAAACAATAAGTTATCTACATTTCTCCTATATATTAAGCTCTTACATTTTGACTAATTAATGAACACAAACACTCATTCATTATCTTTTGCTATAATAATATTGTCGTGTGATAGTTATCTAGTGCACATTGCACTACCAATTACAACGGATGATTCTGATTTGATTCTCGCACAGAGTATACGTTAGCTCGGCGACCAAATTCAATATCTAAGGCGAAAAGTACAGCTCTCTGCTGCAAAGAGACGCGACAAGAAGAGATTTTTTTTTAATAGAAAAATGAATGTTTATTTGTCAGTTTGTGTGCTTGTAACATAAGCATTCCTATATATACCTAATGCGTTTTGCTTTATCTCATCTCTGAGAAATATACACTAAACGTTAAAACATAATTAGGAACGAACCCGAGCGGGGCGAGGGTGAGTCGCTAGTGTTATATAATAAACACATGAAATTGAAAGTATTATTTATATTCATAAAATGTAAAAATCGGAACATATTGAAGTAAGTCTAGTGACTAATTATGCAAATTGTAAAGTATTTATTTACAACTAGCATTGCCCGCGGCTCCGCCCGCGCTCAGATGACCAAAAATCAAATTCTTAGGTTTTACATATTATTATACTCTTACAATGCAGTTTTTGTATTTTTTCTCAGAAATGAGATATTTTTCCGCGGTAAAAAGTATCCTATATGTTGACCCGGAACCAGCTTTCATTATACCAAATTTCATCAAAATCTGTCCAGTGGTTTTCTCGTGATGCGGTAACAGACAGACGGACAGACAGACAGACAAAAATTCTAAAAACTATAGATTCGGACTCTGTATCGATAATAATGTCTATTTCAATTAGATATTCCAAAAAATATTTAATTTACAGATTTGGCTTAGTTACAATTTTATTATAAGTATAGTTAACCGATTTCAGTCTTTACTTTTTGTTATGGCATCTGTAATTCCATAAGCAAAAGAACAGATAAATAATGGTAAAATTAATCAATGTTGTGCTCTTACAAAATTTCAATATGTATTCAATAATAAATTATAATTAAAAGTAACAAAAGAACTCTATCAATCTATCCAAGGCTATGTTTTTGTTAATTTTACGTAATGCTTTAAGTCTGACTTTATTTTTTGATGAAATTAACCGAATTATTATAATAATTAACATTTAATTCATTGGTTATACTTGATTAATATATCTTATATTTCTTACAGTTAAGTAGTTTTTTAGACTAAAGTTAAAATTTTATCAATTTTATCTGTTCATTGTATAATGTATGTACTTTATACTTAGAAACAGTAAAATTTACCTCATTTTTTAAAAAGTAAAAAATAAAGTCATGAAGCGATAGTAAGAGTGCAATACAAAAAAGAAAATTTTAATTTGACACAATATTTCTCAAATCTACATTTTGAATAAATTTTTAATTATGACATTTTATATAATCTCATAAATATTCCAATTTTATGTAAGTATTCTTTATACGTACTGAGTACATTGAACTTCTATAGGCATAATCAAAATTACTATATAAAAACATAAAAAACAAAATATCAAGAAACAATTCAATAATATAATGATAAAAATAATAATATCTCATAAATAAATAAATATAAAAATTTTGGGACATTAATAACACACCACCATCTAGTTCTATGATAAGCTACGAGGCCTGTGTTATGGATACCAGATAGTTGATACACTACATATATATAATTTTAAATACATACATATTATAAATAAAAACACCCATGACTGGAGTACAAACATTCGTGCTCATCACACAAATGAATGCCCCCAGCGGGACTCGAACCCGCGACCGCTGGCACAGCAAGTAGGGTTACTACAAACTGAGCCAAACGTGTCGTCAAATCTAATAAATTATAGTATATATTCTACTCTAGAACAATTTCTGCATATCGAAGCGCAAAGAAAGGCACTTCGTCAATTTGACATACAATGTAAGGAAAGGAAAACAGATGTCCCCTATATCCTAAAGACGCCTATTGGCTGGAAACAAGCTCTATTCGGAGACAACGTATCGTTTTCCAAGTATGCGATAATAAATTTCTTTAGAGCCCTCGTAAAGACTGGTACCATCTACATTGGAGGCAAAATATATGCCGTGTTACTGCCGCCCTGGAGGCGATTGCTGTTTTGCATCGGAAAAAATACAATTCAACCCTCGACGATAAATTGAAATTGTGGGCTGCAATTCACCAGGGAAAGAATGTACGTTTTAAATTGACACACAATAGTTCGGGTGGTCTATGAAATATTCTTGCCAGTTTTGAGATAACGCAGATAGTTTTAGTTCAGATACGAGTATAATGCTGTACAATAATACTAAAGTGTGTGTTTTTTTATGAAATTCATTAATTTTATATTTATGTTTGTAAAGATATTTAGAACACTAAATAAATCAACTTTAATATTTTTGATTGTGTAGTAGCGTATAGTTTGTACCTACTATTTTTAGAGGATATTTAAGAAGAGAGTGAGATAAGAAAACAGTAGGTAAAATATAAGATGATATAAAATTATGAGAGATAACGTAAATTAATATTCTTTTTAGCGTATTTCTGTGTTTCACTCCATAAAATATTTGGTCATTATTATAATATGGTAACATCGCTCTGATCCTAAATGCTGTAGAATAATGTTGTATAAACTACTTCAATAAATAGTTTATTATAAAATAAAAATAAAATATCTGACTCGATTGTGTTTTATACGTATTCTCAACCTATCTAAGCAGGTATTTATTACAGCAGTTTGTAAGAAATGTATTAGTTTCCTTGAGAACTGTCTTTGGTTTAAAAGTTACTTATTTATTAATATTACTCGTAATATATTATACACTAGCGACTCACCCTCGCTCCGCTTGAGTACGTCTCTTCGTTTTAACGGTTTTTTCAGATATAAGACATTTTCCCGCAGTAAAAGGTATCTTATATGTTGACCCGGATAACCAACTATCATCATACCGAATTTCATCAAAATCTGTCCAGTGGTTATCTTGTGATGCGTTCCCAGACAGACAGATAGACAGAAAAAAAATCTAAAAATTATAGATACGCCCTCTGTATCGATAATAATGACAATTTCAATAAGATTTCCAAAAAATATTTACTGTACAGATTTGACTCCAGAATTTTATTATATGTATAGAATACATAATCTATGTTAATAATATCTACATTCTTTAAACACGAACAAAAAACTATATATAAAAAAATATCGAACACACCGTAACAAGCAGTGCGCGGCAGTGAGCAGCCAAGTAGCAGTTACAACCGACCCCCCACAAATCGGGTACGTCTTTTCCCTTAAGGAGACCTGCCATGGAACAGCGGCGATGGACGTGTTCACTCCGGAGACGATACGACGAGTGGAGCCTACGGAATAATAAATACTATACCATCTGGAGTAGCATACATATGTTCTAATATTATAAAGAGGAAAAAATTGTTTTTTTGTTTGTTTGTTTGTATCGAATAGGCTCCGAAATTACTAAACCGATTTAAATGGAATTTGGTAAGAAGATAGTTTGAAACCCCGGAAAGGACATAGGATAGGTTTTATCCCGGAAATCATCCTTTACGGGGGTTAAAATGGGGGTGAAAGTTTGTATGGGGAAGCAACCTAGGGACGAACCCGAGTGAAGCGAGGGTGAGTTGCTAGTAGGTAATACAATTAAGCATATGAGGACGCGACCGAACGAAGGGAGAATAAGTCGGTAAGTTAGATTTACATATTATTTAGCAAAGACAAAACTTTTTCTCCTTTGTATGTTAGTTATATATTTTTTTGTTTAGAAGCTACTGTTGAGCTTTGGTGTTATCAATAAAAAATATGGGCAAATTTCAACCAGTGTACGAATAATAATATATTAGAAATAGCCAATGGACTAACTTTAAAAACAAAACAAATGAGATGCAACAAAACGAATTCTAATTCTATCACCAGATTATCGCATTAGTATTGAATTAATACATTAAAATTAATTTTACTCACAGTGTTTCAAAATGATACGATAATAAGCAGTAGTTTAAAATCGACGTATTAAGTACGTAAGTTTTTTAGTATATTCTAATGTTACATTTAGTTATACTTTAGTCTCGGGAAATTACTTCATAATATTTTTATTAGAAGTTATTTTTCTATGAAATTACCTCGTCGTGACGACGTTGAATGTGCTGAAAGAAACAAACTACATATTATTATTTAAAAGTACAGTATGTGCTGTATAATTAAATTATTTCTTCAAAGGTTAAATATTATAAAGGTTCTTAGTAAAAAATTGTTACTTACTTACTACTTACTTACTTACTTGGTACTTAGGTAGATGCTTGTTGTTTATATGGCTAATAAAGAACAGGTAACTTATAGGTAGATTACTTATTAGAACTAGTGATACCTATTAGTAGTCAAATTCTTACATATTTTAGTCCATATTCATATTATAATATTCGTACTAGCGACTCACGGTTCGTCCCTAGCTTGATTCCCCATACAAACTTTCATGCCCATTTTCACACCCTTAAGGGATGATTTCCGGGATTAAAAGTATCCTATGTCCTTTCCAGGGTCACAAACTATCTTCTTACCAAATTTCATCTAAATCGGTTAAGTAGATCCAGAGATTACCCCCTATAACACCACAAACTCACAAACTCGCAATATCACAAACTTTACCTCTTTATAATATTATAAGTATAGATTGTCTATGTGTGACGTAACATAGACAAAATCCCATTAATTATATTATACAATAACATAAAAATATATCGTTTGATTATCCAGAACTATCAAAAATCAAAAACATACGTCAACTTATTTATTTATAAAGATTACCTAAAAGCTGTTGTAATAGAGTCTTAAAAAGCATCTTATATATTTGTTGGACTCGAGTTTCGTTTAAAAAGTTAAGTATATTGTATTTTTGGTGTTCTGCTTCCTTTGCAAGCTGTGAATAGTCCACTGCGATGGTACGAGGCACTATCGAATCTTCCAATTTCTCTCCATGAACAATTATTATAATTAAACACACTTTGAACAAGAAATAACTCATTTTAGAGATCTATAAATTATATATTATTTCCTTCAAATATAGAGTTAATATTGATTTGTAACTCCTAAGAATTGACTTCTCATGTTTTATTGCTTTTTCTTACTAAAGTGATATGCAGATATTAAATGAATAACCATGAAATCACTTAATCTATGATTTTAATTAAATTTAAATAGCTTAATGTAATACAGTGTGTAGTATATCGAAATGCCACAGGCTGTGATGACGTCTTTTAGAATTGAATAAAATTTTATATACTAGCAGAACCCGCGGATTCGCTCGCGCTAAAACTGTAAAAAAAACTCTAAAAAGATAGGTTTTATTCAAACTTTCATCACATATTTTACCCTCTTATGGGATGAATTTTGAAAAATGCTAATACACATATTTATTTCATTGTATTGAAGAACATTAATACCAAGTTTCAAGTAATTCTGATCATAAATATTTTTTTTGTGTTGTATTATGACTTGTTTTCCCGTGGAAATGAGATAATCTCCTGCGGTAAAAATAGCCTATGTCACTCTCCAGCCCTGCAACTATCTTCACACAGAAAATCAACGCCAATCCGTCAATCCGTTTCGACGTGAAAGAAGAACAGACAAACAAACAAACACACTTTCATATTTATAATATTAGTATGGATGTTAACAAAGATTTCCTTACACACGAATCGAATTGACGACCTTTGGCATACCAGATATGCTAACTACATATAAATATATTAGTACATTTGTGATCTATACTTAGTTAAATAAAAAATATTTGAAAAAAAAGCGGCAGAAATGTGGGTGAAACTTTAATTTTTTTACTTAAATTCCAGTATGAAAAGTTATAGCCTACTTTAAGTCCGAACTCACGCTTCGACACGGGCCGTTACAAAACGTAACTATGCTTTATTTTATTTCTTTAAATCCTTTCAACTTGTAATCAGAGTCGCAGAAAATGTACACTTCCTCTAAAGAAATACGAATTTCTACAGCGCCTCGGGCCTTACACTAGAGTATTTTAAAACTTAGGGGATCCCCCCGAATCTAATTAACGAATTTTCAGGTACTAATACGGTTTACTCGCCGATTTATAATTAAATTTATTTCATTCGACCAACTTCTCCTCGACTGTAAGTGGGCTGAGCGTCTCCGCATTTCCAACTTAGAGTTATTTACTTCCCAATTCTGTTGTTACACAAATAAGTTACTTTATTGTTTAAGTAAGTTTTCACGTAAATGTCAATGTGATTTGTATGTATGTATGTTTTGTTTTTGTTGGGACATTAACGCATAGCACCATCTAGTTCCATGGTAACCTACGAGGCTTGTGCTATGGATACCAGATAGTTGATACATATTATAAATATAAGCACCCATGACTGGTGTACAAACATTCGTGCTCAGCACACAAATGGATGCTCCCAGCGGGAGTCGATCCCGCGACCGCTGTCACAGCAAGCAGGGTCATGAATGAACTGAATCAAATTGTTTATTGTAAAATACATTATAAACTTTAGTTTAGTGATCAAGTTTCTGAAATTGAATTAAGATTAAAAAAAAAAAAAGAATTGAATTTGAGTTGCGTTGAGTTCCTCTTCTCAACGGAATTAGATCCTGAGCCTGTATTTTAAGCTCAAAAATTAAAGATAATCTTTTATATATTATTTATAAATAAAATGATAATGTGGAGAATATCGATATTTTATTAACAGTTTTACTGTTGATAAAAATGTAGATTATTGAACTACAAAGATACTTTGCTTTATTATTTTTGTAGGCGTTATAATGAAATGAACAAAACTATCGTAGTGAAAAATACTCATCTTCGTGTGCTACGTGGTAAAAGACAAAAACAAGACCCTTATAATTTCATCATGTCCGTCTGTTCATATATCATACATTGTTGGAGCTACATATGTATGTATAATGTCTGGTACATAATTTAAATTACAAAAGTTATAAATGGGGTATGACGCTATGATAAATTTAAGTGAAAAGTGGAAAAAAAAGTCCACTTAAACATTCTCGCAGTCTTTAAAATTATGATAGGCGTTATTAAGTGACTTTTTAAAAAAAAAACAATTGTTGCGAGCTAAAAACAATAGTGCTTCTAAAGTATGGAGTGAAACATATTGAAAATAAAAATTACATATTGCTTCTATAATACTTTGAAGGAAAATTTTGAAGTATGAAGTATCTCATCGTAACGTTGAGTTGTTTTTAAGCTATTTTAAGGGATACACAATATCACACGTTACTCGTACAATTATTATGAAATAAAAACTTCTTGATGCCTACAGTAAAATGAATATTGATGGATAAATATTTATTTAACTTTTAAAATACAACATATTGATACATATGTCTATAACATAACAATATTTATACATCCCAAAATATTTTATAGACAAACATTTACCATTGCATTAGGTAAGAAGTTTTAATATTCTATGAGGGTATCTAGATATTAGGGTGTATATACGTACGGATAGGCCCAGAGCGTATAATATCAAGCGCAATGTCAGAATCTCTCAGAGCTCTCAGAGCTCTCTCAAAGGCTGACTATGGCTAGCATGCTACCGCTCAAGTGTCACTGGCTTTGACCTGAGCTTTGTGGTAAAGTTAAGTCATTTTAATCACCTTGATGTTTAGCCACCTTGATAAACATTATTACACACGATAACTTAGGGTTTGAAGTACTAAATAACTATCAAATAATATTATGTTTTATAAAAATAGGGTTGTTATTTTTGTTTAGACACAAAACATCTTTTTCGAAATAAATATATTACAACCAAACCGCATATTTAATTACAAGTAGTGTATATATATATATATATAAGAATTGACGAAATCTTCTATAAAATGCCAAAAACATTAAGCTAGTCAAATTTGCTACATGAACCTTGTCTGTCTACGGTGATTTGAGCCACACCGTCTCTTTCCCTGCAGCCGTTGCTACAGTTCAGCCAACAGAGGTTCCAATATGTTCTGCCGTCGCTACCACACAACGGGATGTACTCATCAGAACAATGATGGCAGACACATTCCACTTCTTGGCACGCACCACCATGGAAGATACTAATAGGATTTTTACCTTTTGGAACGTTATCACTGGCACAACGAAGTTCGCATTCATTTCTATAAGTTTTGTGATTTGTTCCGCAAACTAGAGAGGTTACTCCTGTACAGAAACATTTTGGACAGGGACCTTTACTAATAACTTTTAAGTATGGATTATTAGAACGTTTCACCATACAGTCAAGCGCGCAAGTATTTTGAAAGGTCCTCGGTTCCATTAGTCCGTCGCTACCACACACTGGTTCTATGTAAGGTGGACATTCACAATTAGCGCATATATTTCTATTAGCCACTGTAATCTTAGCATATTTAGAATAAGTATGTTTTCTGTTTTCACACTCTAAATAACACAAGTTGTCGTATACATTGCCATCACTCGCACATACTGGTTCCAGTTTTTTTGGACAAATGCATCCGTCTAAGCAAGATCCATAATTCTTTAATGATATACCTTGTGGGAATCCACCATTTATGGAGTTTGTATTAGCACAATCGAGAACACATTGATTTCTGTACAAAATATTATCGGTACCACAGACAGGGGCCGCAGTTGTCGGGCAATATGAACAAGGAGGTCCAATGCAAGTACTTCTATATGCAAGATTAAGTATAGGTTTCTTTTGTAGTATACGTCTCTGATTTTCACAGTACAGTTCACATTCATTAGGATACGTTACACCATCTATTGCACATACTGGTACATCTACATTTAGACAGGTACAATTGGTGCACTGGCTATGATCATTCATCTCGACGACTGGAGTTAGCCCTCGAGTCTGGCGTTCGTCGTTAATACAGCTGAGTAAACATTGGTTGCTGTAAGTGACTCCATCAGAGCCGCACACTGGGTTGAATTCATATTCGCAAGGACATACGGTTGTTGGTTCGTAGACCGTTTTTTTCACTATTAAAATACCTTTTGATGCACCACTTGATGATGGCGGTACAAGTAGAACCGCTAAGGTAGCGAGGGCCCCTAAAAATAAGAGTCAAATATTTACTTGTTACAATAGCATTACCTAAGTCACCTCAAGCTGGAATTAGAGTTTGTCATGCAGATATATCTATGTTTTAGTTTAAGCATTAAATTGAGTTATAAGGATTTGCTTGCTTATGCCATTATATTGAAAATAAGTAATTTTATTTGTTGTACATAGCTATTCAATTATTAATATGTCTATACATATCAATAAAATTTGTCTGTCTTTGATTTCAAAATAACGATATTTACTTAGGTACATGGAGCTATTTAAAAGATAGCAGTACCTAAAAACAAGCCTTTTTAAAATTGTGTGTCTGTCTGTCTGTTTGTCTGGGGTAATCATTGGAAAGGCTTGACTGATTTTTATGGGACTTTCTCTGAAATATTTAGAAAATCGAAAACGCAAATTGGACTTTATTTATTTCAAATTATTATTAGTGTATTATTGTGACAAAACGTTTAAACTTACATAAAATTTCTTTCTTCATATTTCTTCCTCACTGCTGTTGAGCGTGTTTTATTTTATACTTCAGACTGTACAAAATATTTATGTGACTTCCAAATATAATAAAACTGGGCGACCTGTAAAACAGGTTTCAGGTCTTCTTTATCTATTTATGTTATATATTAACATATTATCCTTGTAAAGAATGATACAGCTATTCACTTTTGTATAATGTTTTATTAAACAATGTAATTAGGGTGAAAAAAATAATTGCATGTAATTATGTTATCTGTTACCTACATATTAATTATAAAATATTTATGTCAATTTGACAGTAAAGTATTTTTCTATATTTTTTTGTTACTTTTTTATATTGTTAGATCGTTGCTACGGGAGATTATTTAATTGGATATTTATTATTTTACTAGTGACTCACCCTCGCTTTGCTCACCTACTTCGTATTAATATAACGGAGGCTCTCAGAGACGATTTTTTATTTTTGTTTAATGTAATCCAAACAAAAATGTCTGTCTTATATATTTTTTATTTTAAGCTAACTCAACTGTCGAATACTTTTTATTGGTTTCTGATGTAAACTTTTTGTCGTAGAAAATTATTGTGCACCTTTCATATATGCAATATCTATTGTACCTACCTATCTCTATCCTATCAATACCATTATGTAGAATAGTTACCTGAAAAATGGGTTATAAGCTCTTGGACTATAAACAGCGGATTTCTTCACAGGTGGTCGCGGTTGCTTAGCAAGATGAGAGTTTCGAAATCACAGGGAAATGTAATCAATAACGTCTATCTTAAGCTTTACTTTGAAAACATTAACTTTACAATACGGAGCGATATATTACATAAAGATCACAGAAGAGTTTTTTAAAATTTTCCTAAAAATGCTAGACCGGTTTGGTTAATATTATCTATTGGAGACTTTCACGAATAATAATTTAATTGTTTAGCTTATCGAATTTTAATTGAATTTCTTTTTCGTTTGTCGCCCTTATCGTATGTATATATAAGTCATGGAATAAACAAATCTATAATAATATTAAAATCTAAAGCTATGTGCTTTTATCAATTTTTTTATGAGAATAGTTATAATTATAAAAATAAAAAACCCAACTGCATTAAAGTTAACTAAAAAGTTGAAAATAAATTGATTGATGATGAAATGAAGGAGTATAGTATTTATGCAGTCGGAGAGGGAGACACGCGTTTCATCCTTACCGCGAGATGTACATGTAAACGTAACACGTATGTATGTCTTTGACTGCATAATACTATGTATATTCGTTCATCAACTTGTTTTCAACTTTTTAGTTAGCTTTATGCCGTCGGGATTTTTATTTTTATAACTAGCATTGCCCGCGGCTCCGCCCGCGTTCAGATGACCAAAAACCAAATTCTTAGGTTTTACATATTAGTATACTCTTACAATGCAGTTCTTGTGTTTTTGTATTTTTTCTCAGAAATGAGATATTTTCCCGCGGTAAAAAGTACCTACCCTTTATGTTGACCCGGATAACCAGCTATCATCATACCAGATTTCATCAAAATCTGTCCAGTGATTTTCTCGGGATACGGTAACAGACAGACAGAATGACAGACAGACAAAAATTCTAAAAACTATAGATTCGGACTCTGTATCGATAATAATGTCTATTTCAATTAGATTTTCCAAAAAATATTTAATGTACAGATTCGACTTAGTTACAATTTTTCCAGGATTCAAACAAATATTTTTTAATTAACAATTATATTTATTGCTTTTTCTGTATAACTCATTTTACATTTATATTTTTATATTCCTAATATATATAATGCGAATCACCGACTGTCCACTTGACACATCAAAAATCTACTATCAAAAGCCACAAACTGGCACATAAAATAACTTTTATCTATTTCAGCATTTAGTATTGGTTTGTTTAGCGCCTGTATATCTTTTGCTAGCAATAGTCTAACCCGACAATATCTTTTATATAGTTATTTATGTATACTAGCGACTTAATCTCACTCCGCTCGGACCCGTCTGTTATAAAATGGAAATGTAATTACATTAATTAGTTGGTAACACTGTTTAGTTTTTCTCTTGTCTTGTACTGTACTTGTCTATTCTCTAAGCGTGTGTATGTGAAAATTAAAAAATATCTATCTAATTATAAATATATAACGTTTTGAGTCGTAACAAACATGTATTTTTATTTAATCACATCAGTCCCTAAATACGTTTTAAGGGTTAGGATAGATTTCTCAGAAATAACATATTTTCCCGCTGAAAAAAATATTCTATATGTTGACCCGGATAACCAGCTATCATTATACCAAATTTCATCAAAATCTGTCCAGTGGTTTTCTCGTGATGAGTTTTCAGATAGAAGTATACATATATTATATTTCAGTAAGTAAACGCTAATTTACACATGTTTAAAATAACTTTATCAACCGACTTCTGCAAAAAGGAGGAGGTTCTCAATTCGGCTGTATGTTTTTTTTTATGTTTGTTACCTCAGAACTCCGTCATTTATTAACCGATTTGGACAATTATGTTTTGTTTGAAAGGGTATACTTTCCAGGTAGTCCCATATAAATTTTATCGAAGTCGGTCGAGCGGTTTTAAAAAAAATCAACAATAAATATATTTTTTAAGCAGATTGTTTAATAGAATATGTTATTAAAAACTTTCTTAAATAAAAATAAAAACTTAAAAAAAAACATATCCTAATCAGATATTTTCGAAGTCGGTGCCAGCGGAGAATATTTTAAGACATGAATATCTAATAGGTAAATATGTATTTTACGTATTGAATAATATATAATAAATACGAGTATATTAGATTTCCTATGCGTCGGCTGGCACCGACTTCGAAAATATCTGATTAGGTGTCTATTCTAAATGAAAGCCTACCTTTTTACATTTTAGTGCCTGGAAGTCGGTTATTTTTAAAGTTTCTGGATACTTTGGGTTTGGACTTATTTTGATTGATTTGACAAGCCCAATACGTTAGAATCAGATTTTAGAGCCAGAATGTTTAGTGTCACGAATAAAAGCGTATTAAAATTGGCATAAAACTAACTTAAACGGCATAAGCGAATATTTTATTAAAATACTTTCTTCTTACTTTGCTACTACTATGTCTACACTAAAAAGGAAAAAATAAAAACTTAAAAAAATACTTTCATTTGTATCGGCTGGCACTAACTTCGGAAATATATTTGATTAGGTATCTACTCGTATAGTTAATGAAAACTACCAATCAGATAAAACTAGATATTATATAATAAGTTTTTTATAAGTATTTAGGATTCAATTACAACATATAAATAAATAATAATTTTATTTAATAACAGCTAAAATTAAAATCAAAAAATTTTGAAACGTAATTTTGGTGCCATTTTTGAAATCATTTTTGTTATGTGAGTAGGTACTGTCTGTAACAACTAACAACTAACAAGTAGGTATACATAGACGTCTAAAACCTTAGTTACTCCCGTGAACATGAGTGCTGTAAACCATTCAAAACGTCGGGAACCAAAAATCAAAATAAATCCGCGAAATAATCCGAAAAGATAGTGTTATTTAAAATTTCAAATATTTGCGTAAATCTAAGAAAGTTTTAAATTAGTATATTTTTTAAATAATTTATAAAAATATTTTTTTAAATAAACAAAACAATTCAACAATGGCATATGTATGTTGTAAAGTATTAAATAAATTTTATAGTCATTTTTGGAAACAATGAATTATCAAATCTTAACAAAAGTTTTGTATATTATATACTTTAAGTTAACAATAACTATATTTACTTATTTGAACAAAAGGTATGTTCTGGCTATACTTGAATTGATTACTGCACTCCAGCGAACATCTGTTCCAATAGGTATTTTCATCATCCCCACACAGGGGTTGGTAAAGGCGTGGACAGGATTGGCAATCATATTCGCAGTCGCGACATTTACCATCATATAGAGTTGATAGAGGACTGTCATTTTCTTTTGCACGGATTTTGTTTTCGCAATCTAGTTCACATTTGTTATTATAAGTATTTCCGTCACTAGCACAAATAGGTTCACTTACATCGGGACAAATGCATCTCTCGCATTCCCCATTATATATTACATAGAGTGGTGGCCTACCGAAATTTGCTAATCGTTTATTCTCACAGTTTAATTGGCAAATATTACTGTAAGTGTTACCGTCGCTTGCACAAATAGGTTTATAATCAAAGGGGCAGTTGCAATTTTGACAACCTCCAGGGTGTTGAATTTGAATATAAGTATTATTTGATCTTCGATTATTGTTTGCACATTTTAAGTAACAAGAGTTTCGATATGATTTATTATTTGTACCGCAAACTGGAATTATAGTCTTATAGCAGTCACATGGTTCTTCACAAAGACCTTTATATGTAACCTCTAAAGGTGATAAACCTTCTTGCTGGAGGCTTCTGCTTTCACATAGTAAATAACATTCATTAGGGTAACTTTGACCATCACTACCACATACTGGATCAATATCTGTTTTACACAAACATGTCTCCTCACATTCTCCTTTAAATACTACAGAAATTGGTTGTTGATGATTTTGTAATAGCTTTAAATTCGCGCAGTTAAATTTACATTCATTGGAGTATGTATTTCCATCACTTCCACATACAGGTTCATAAATGGTTGTACATATGCTATCTTCTGAACACACATCACACTCTCCTTCACTAATAATATCAATTGGTGCTTCACAATTTTGCTCACGTTTCTTATTTACGCAATCTAGTTCGCATTTATTACCATACGTTTGGTTGTCATTCCCACACACTGGCTGATAATTATCAGTGCAATAACAGTAATCTATACATTCACCTTCGTATGCAATGAAAATAGGTAAATTATTCTGAACATTTTCTTTATTTTTACAGTCTAAAGAACACTTATTAGGATATGTTACGCCATCTGTGCCACATACTGGAAGGAAAATATATGGACAAATACATACTTCAGCGCATTCTCCATTTCTTATTTTTGTAATTCTTGGTAAATCATTTTTATCTCTTTCTTTATTGGCGCAATCGAGGTCACAAGAGTTGAGATATGATTTTCCATCACTACCACAAATAGGATCGTATATTGTTGGACAAATACATTGTTCAAGACATTCACCTTCACTAGTTATTGTAATAGGTTCTTGGCCAGACTGTATATTTTCTTTATTAAAGCATTCTAAATTGCATTTATTAGGATATGTTTTACCGTCACTGCCACATACTGGAGCGTATATAAGAGTGCAAATACAAGGTGAAGGGCATTCGCCCTTGCTTATGATGTCTAACGATGGTTCACAATTTTTGATTCTTCTTTTATTTTCACATCCAAGTTGACAATCGTTCGAATAGGTTTTTCCATCACTACCGCACACAGGGTCATAAATTTCCAAGCAGGCGCAATCTTCTTTACATTCTCCTTCATTTATTACTTTGATAGGAGTTTGATTGTTACTCTCTCGTTCCTTATTGACACAACCAAGATTACAAGGACTAGAGTATGTTTTTCCATCACTGCCACAGACAGGCGTGTAAATCGCGGGGCAAATACAACTCTCTACACATTTTCCTTCACTTACTAACTTGATTGGTGGTTTTCCTTCATTGACCAATGTTTTATTTTCACAACCTAAAAGGCACGCATTTGAATATGTTTGGCCGTCACTGCCGCAAACAGGTTTATATATTTTGTTACAAATACAAGGAACAGGACATTCCCCTTCACTTTTCACAGTGATCGGTGTTTCTCCTTTTCGCTCACGTTTTTTACTTTCGCATATTAATTCACATTCATTTGCATAAGTTTTTCCATCACTTCCACATACCAGTTGAATGACTGCTGGGCAAATGCATGAGTCTAGACATTCCCCCTTATTAGACTCTAGAATAGGTGGTTTGTTTTCCTTTTCTCTTTGTTTATTAATACATACTAAATTACAACTACTAGAGTAGGTGTTTCCATCGTTTCCGCAAACAGGATCGTAAATTGCAGGACAAACACAGCTTATTTCACATTCACCTTCACTTGCTACAATGACAGGTTGTTGACCATTTTGAATTTTATTGGAACATTCTAAATTGCATTTATTAGGATATGTTTTACCGTCACTGCCACATACTGGAGCGTATATAAGAGTGCAAATACAAGGTGAAGGGCATTCGCCCTTGCTTATGATGTCTAACGATGGTTCACAATTTTTGATTCTTCTTTTATTTTCACATCCAAGTTGACAATCGTTCGAATAGGTTTTTCCATCACTACCGCACACAGGGTCATAAATTTCCAAACAGGCGCAATCTTCTTTACATTCTCCTTCATTTATTACTTTGATGAGAGTTTGATTGTTACTCTCTCGTTCCTTATTGACACAGTCAAGATTACAAGGACTAGAGTATGTTTTTCCATCACTGCCACAGACAGGTTTGTAAATCGTGGGACAAATACAACTCTCTACACATTTTCCTTCACTTACTATCTTGATTGGTGGTTTTCCTTCATTGACCAATGTTTTATTTTCACAACCTAAAAGGCACGCATTTGAATATGTTTGGCCGTCACTGCCGCAAACAGGTTTATATATTTTGTTACAAATACAAGGAACAGGACATTCCCCTTCACTTTTCACAGTGATCGGTGTTTCTCCTTTTCGCTCACGTTTTTTACTTTCGCATATTAATTCACATTCATTTGCATAAGTTATTCCATCACTTCCACATACTAGTTGAATGACTGCTGGGCAAATGCATGAGTCTAGACATTCCCCCTTATTAGACTCTAGAATAGGTGGTTTGTTTTCCTTTTCTCTTTGTTTATTAATACATACTAAATTACAACTACTAGAGTAGGTGTTTCCATCGTTTCCGCAAACAGGATCGTAAATTGCAGGACAAACACAGCTTATTTCACATTCACCTTCGCTTGCTACAATGACAGGTTGTTGACCATTTTGAATTTTATTGGAACATTCTAAATTGCATTTATTAGGATATGTTTTACCGTCACTGCCACATACTGGAGCGTATATAAGAGTGCAAATACAAGGTGAAGGGCATTCGCCCTTGCTTACGATGTCTAACAATGGTTCACAATTTTTGCTTCTTTTTTTATTTTCACATCCAAGTTGACAATCGTTCGAATAGGTTTTTCCATCACTACCGCAGACAGGGTCAAAAATTGCCAAACAGGCGCAATCTTCTTTACATTCTCCTTCATTTATAACTTTGATGGGAGTTTGATTGTTACTCTCTCGTTCCTTATTGACACAACCAAGATCACAAGGACTAGAGTATGTTTTTCCATCACTGCCACAGACAGGCTTGTAAATCGCGGGGCAAATACAACTCTCTACACATTTTCCTTCACTTACTACCTTGATTGGTGGTTTTCCTTCGTTGACCAAAGTTTTATTTTCACAACCTAAAAGGCACGCATTTGAATATGTTTGGCCGTCACTGCCGCAAACAGGTTTATATATTTTGTTACAAATACAAGGAACAGGACATTCCCCTTCACTTTTCACAGTGATCGGTGTTTCTCCTTTTCGCTCACGTTTTTTACTTTCGCATATTAATTCACATTCATTTGCATAAGTTTTTCCATCATTTCCGCAAATGGGATCATAAATTCTAGGACAAACACAGCTTATTGCACATTCACCTTCGCTTGCTACAATGACAGGCTGTTGACCATTTTGAATTTTATTGGAACATTGTAAATTGCATTTATTAGGATATGTTTTCCCGTCACTGCCACATACTGGCTGATAGATTTGTGGACAAACGCAAGTTGCTGAACATTCTCCTTGACTTATGACACTAATTGGTGGAAGATTTTTTTTAACATTGTCCCTACTGGCATTTTCGAGTACACATTCATTTGAGTATGTTATATTATCTGAGCCGCAAACAGGTGCATAATTTGCAGGGCAAACATTTATTTCAGGACATTTACCTTTACTTTTTGTGACGATGATTGGTAATCCTTTCAACTTTCGTTGTTTGTTATCGCAATCAAGTTGACATTGACTAGGATAAGTTTGACCATCTTCACCACATACGGGAGCCTTAAACAATGGGCAAGTACACTGTTCAGGACATATATCTTCAAGAACTATTTCTATAAGTGTTTGGTTGTCTCTAAGCATTTTTTTGTTTTCACATCCTAGTTGACATTTGTTGGAATATGTTTTCCCGTCACTGCCACAAATTGGATTGTAGTCATCTGTGCAAAAACAAGATTCTTTACATTTTCCTTGATAATTGATGAATATTAATTCCGTTTTTCTATTTTTTTCATAATCTCTTGTACAATTGAAAAGGCATTCATTGGCATACGTAACTCCGTCGCTACCGCAAACTGGTTTGAAGTCTTTTGTACATCGACATTTAGTAGCAGTAGTTGCTGTACCGCTGTGTATACAATATACAAGTATTGCAAGAACTTCTGAAAAAATACCATAAAGTAATAATTAATACATAAATTAAAAATTAAAAAAATAACTTCTAAGACCACAACATTAAGGCGTAATCCTACTAATATTATAAATGGGAAAGTTTTTGAGGATGTATGATAGGATGAAGCGAACCCGAGAGAAGCGAGGGTAAGCCGCTAGTATAGAATATTATTAATAGCTGTCGTGCGTAGCCTACGTGTATGTTGTAGGCTTTACATATTAAGTAGTATGTGCAGTAGCTTTATTGTTAATTAGATACTTCCTACGTAGCTTCCCCATACATTTTCTTTCCTTTTATCCCCATTATTACTCACTTAAGGGATGATTTCCGGCATGAAAACTATCTAATGGCCTTCCCAGGATCTCAAACTATCTTCTTACCAAATTTCATCTGAATCGGTTTAGTAGTTTCGGAGCCTATTCGGTACAAACAAACAAAAAAATAAAACATTTCTCTTTATATGTGTGTTGTAGATGCTCATTCTACAACACAGGTTAAACACGACGGCTATTTATAATATTCTATATTACGCTTTAATGTCGTGGGTTTAAAAAAATTTAAAATATGTTTTACTAGCGGCTCACCCTTACTTCGCTCGGGTTCGCCTCTAGGAATACATAGACAAACCTAAAAATTCTACGGTAACCGTACATTTTTCCTGGATAAAGAGTAGCCTATGTGTTATTCCAGACTATAATCTATCTCTGTGAAAAAATATATTTAGATCCGTTCAGCCTTTCTGGCGTGAAAGAGTAACAAACATACATCGATACATACCCACAAACTTTCACATTTATAATATTAGTATAGATTGTATTATACAGTCGGAGACATACATATCTAGCTGCGAGTCTCGCTACACGTATACAACATATCTCTTACTACATAATATTATGTTCGTTTTTATTTCCAGCTTTTATTTGAATGAAACAATTATTTATCCTGAATTATTTTTAAACATATAAGCATATACTTTTGTAATCGCGTCTAAAAACTTGAAGACCAATCTAGTGACGTATGAATCATCAAAACCAGTTAAGCCGTTTAGTACTTACGAAGGAGCATAGTGTCGTCGAATTCCTACATACATACATACATAATGTGTATATACATGTCAAACACATAACTCTCTTTTGTGCTTCGCCGCAGTCAGGTAAAAATGAAAAACATCAATCGTTCCTTCAAGGACCATCTTTTTTATACATTTCAGCATGCGTTTACCTGAAAACGGCTTGTTGCCTACAATACTAAACCGTCACAGAATTAGCATATGTAAACATGTACGAGTATGTATTATACGGTGCTATAAGCGTGATTTCTTTGTTGTATGAACGTTATATTACGAGTATATATATATTTATTTTTGTCTGGGACTTCGTGGGTTTGATGCCCGTATAAGGACGTTTTATTGACCATGCCGATGTGCGGTGTAACTTTGATCATAATCTACGCCATTTCTATTCATTTTTAGAAATAGTACAATGCTAGAAAATAAATAGGTATAAAATAAACAATAAATAATCAATTTAATTAAAAAAAAATGCTGTTTACAAACAATACAAAAGTTTAAAGTACGTACCTATCCGAATCTTCATAATGAATTAATGTCCTGGTCGTAGAAAACAATCAAAAATGTTTTACATTGTAACATTAATTTTTATTATATACTTAAGTTTTATTTGCACAAGTAATAATTATTGAATAAAGCATACACAAAAGAAATATTATGATAGTGAAAAAGATAGTTGCATATTAAAACTTATATACATACGTGTATGCTACATACTTGTTGATGCTTGACTTTCCTTACAAAATTAATTAATAAAAAAGTAAAATAATTGTTAAATAATAAAAAAATCTGTAGCTGTTATTATAGGTTATTTCCGCTTGCTGTGTATTTTTATTTAGTTTATAATAACTAAATATTATTTTCAGTTTGTACTGGAGTGAATAGGTCAGGTACCTTGAGATGGTTGTAATGTTTGGATGGACAAGAGTCTCAATATAAATTGTCCAGCCGTCGTGTCATTGAACGAACTGGCAGACATAATATTTGTCAAACAATTTTTTTAAGTTTTTTTTGTGTAATGATAGAAATCCGAGGCTTTGGTTTAGGTACATAATAATATACTCTTTACAACCTTTTATTTAGTTTCACCTGTCCCGCTGTCTGTCTGTAATCAAATCTTGCAAGTAAAATTTGACCAACTACCCAGTGTCCGATTGAGTTTAAATTTGGCATACACGTTTACTTTTTGTGACGATGCACGATTACTTAAATGCTGTCATTTTTAATCCAAAGCGGGCGTTACAAAAATGCAATTTATTATTTCCATAGTAACCCTTATAACATGAACATTAAATGATATGGCTTCATGAGCGAAATACATTAATTAAGCAAAGTGACGTATTGTAAATCCAATATGGTGGACTCCAAAAGATGGCGGACTAAGTTTTTATATATACGGATATCAAACTAAAGGATTTGCTGAAAAGAATACGAAAAAGTAAAAAAATAAAAAAAATATCTATTATTTAAATGCTCTAAAAAGAAGAAAATAAACATTAAATTAAATCAAACCCATCAATATATTACATCACACAATTTATATGATATAAAAGCAAGAAACAAAATGTTAAAAAATAATGTTTTGTTTTTCAATAAAATACTATTTAAAGTACTTCTTTTTAAGGCATTTAAAATTTTAAATATTTTAACTTTGAAAAAATCCTTTACGCATACCATTTGCATACATACAGGTGGTGACGTGGGGCTTATCGGCTAGAAAAGTTAATACTACCCAATAACAAACATGGGGTTGCTCCAGCGGTCTATTCTGCTATTGCTGCCAGTAAAGTATCTGCATCAATAATATTAATTTCATTAATATTAGGACGGACGGTTTTACGCCTCATTCCTGTGTAATTTTTTTGTCATTAATAACATTTTATTCGATATCACCTGTACAAATTTTGTCACGTTTTTTTGTTCATTTTACTATTATTGCCATCGTGATGTATGCCTTATCGCCATACATCATAATAGTTTGCTCAGGTGGACTGTAGCTAGCGGTTTTATGGAAATATTCAGTCAGTCCACTTACCGTTTGGCTAGTCAGGCTAAAATACTTACATTATTAGACGTATGGGGTCTGTGTGTACCGTAGAGTTTCTCTGTGAAATAGGAACAAATAAAACAAGTGCGAATTTAATTAATTATTTTAAATGTGAAAACTAAATATAACCTATATCTCTCACTCTATTTTAAATTCATCTAAATTGTATTACACTGTGAGTCGTGCAGGGCCCGTTGGACCCCAAGAAAAATGATGAAAATTTTACCTGCCTGAGCCAAAACTAAAACCCAGGATCTCAACATACATATATATTCAAACATACGACTAGCTAATAGGCCAACGAGGTGGTCCCTTTTCAAATACATATTATGTATATAGATACTTAAATATTTATTGACCGTTGATGTCTGAGCGAGACGAGGTCAGGTCGCTACATTATTAATAAATGCAAAACGACTTGATACATCAATTCAGGTGTCATGTTAAATTATATCAATTACAGTAATATAGAATGTTACTTACAATCAACTATAGATGAATATAGCATTTTCGTTTTTCAAAAAAAAAAAAATAGTTTTAAACTAATACATAAGTAATAGTAACATAATAGAAAATAGTAACATAATAGAAAATAGACGAGTTTGAACATTTTAAACATTTAATAGAAAAAAAAAGAATATCATAAGAAGCTATGTGATAATAGTGTAGTGTATGTGATAATGTACACCATATCATGGCGCTAAAGCAAACCTTTGGATGACACGTAGTCAATAATGCTCGGGTGCCAGTTTGCTTAATTCTCGGATCACGTACGATCCGACCGAATCGAGAGGTGCCCATGATTGAATAAAGATGGCCGGGCCAAGGGTTCTATCAAATCATTTCGTATGTGAATGAAATAGGAGTACTGGCTTAGGCAAATGTGTTCACTTTACAGTGTTTAGTTACTTAGCTATTGCCTCTGGCGTTGTTTCCGTTTATGTAATATATTATATACTTTGTTATTTACTGAAAATATACTATGTTTTGGCTACCTTGGTGTTGGATTGCCGAATTATAATGATAAAGGGAACAGAGAGCCTTTGATCACAAACTTCTGAACTATAACATCTCCTGTATCTAGCTCTTCGCAGTGAGATTGGTCGCTAAGAGCAAGATTCGGTTTGGAGGACACTTAAAACATAATAATACATATAGGAGTATTATAAATATTCAATAATTATTTTTTTCATAACTATTAATGGTTGTATGCTATTTACTACCTAGTTTTAATGACGGAGGCTAGTGGTTTTGGGATGAGTAATTTTTATAACAACAATTTTCATTCGTTCGGTACTTTATACATCATGAAGATAGAACAGGGTTAGTTTTTATACAATATAATGTATACTTCATATGCAAAACAAACTCTATACTTCAGTAATAATATTATGTAAAATCATTCAAAACAGAAAGTTTCGGCAAGCAGCTACTGTAAATTACTTGCATTTTGGTAAGAACATCACTAAGTTATTAGAATAAACGAACCAACACTCATTGGCTATCGAGAAAAGGTTTCGGGTACAGGATTAACTGGTTTTAGGAAATTTTACATGTATTTTATGTAGAATAATTATTTTAAATATTTTTACTAACATTCTAATTAACATGTTAGTAATTAATTGATTAGATACAGTTACAGGTTTATAATAGACTTGATATCTTTAACTTTCTCTATGCATACATTCGCGCCGATCTGTTGCTCTATTTAAAATTATGATTTTAGTTCACCCGCGGCTTCACTTGAGATAGTGTGGTAGTGATTATCTAATAGATAGATTTTAGTATAATGGTAAAATTTTATATAAATACTAAGTTAAGCACTACATTTAATAGTATTACTAACGTGTATACATACATTTGCCATTTCCTCGCCCCGTGTGGACACGCTGTTAGAATATTTTATGCGATCAGTTCAGAACACAGTTCGATTATAGAACTTATGCCGAATGCATGGTTAGATTAGTGGAGACCGAATATACATACTCGTACATTCGGTGTGGTGTGGTGGTAAGAGATTGTACCAAATATTATAATTATTTAGATATACGCCGCTACGGGTTGTATCTCTTTTTTACTCGACTACGACGAAACTCAAAGGTGGTTTATGTATTTGACCTGTATGTGTGTCCGATCCTGTGTTCCCTCGTAATTACTAAACTAATTAAACGATTTCGATGTCATTCGATTCGTCTTGATAAATCAAAATAACGGATTCTAGGCGCCATTTTGTATGTATTGAATTTTTTTTCATCGGAATAAATCGACTGAGGCATCAAAATATAGGTTTTTGAGAGGCAATTACGAAAATAGATACAACTTATATATTTTAAAAGTAATTTAAGATAAGAAATTGTTAAATAAAACTAAAAATGTCTAACTGACTAAAACTAAAAAAGCTGTAAATAAAAAAAAAACACAAAAATAAAAAACCCGATTGCGTAAAAATGAAAAGAAGAAGAGCACAAGTTAACGTTATACATATTATGTACATGTTTTAAAATAGCTGCGTGTGTGCGTCTCAGGTTTTTTTTATTTTTCTAAAAATTTTTTTTTACCTCTTTATCAGTGTGGGTTTTCAATGGCGAGTTACAGCAAGATAAATAACGCGAAAATGTTGTCCGTACTCAGCTACCATTTATGTACCATTATTTGGCGATAAGTTGAATGCTGTTGAAGCTACGAATAAATAAATATAAACATTTATTCGTAGTGTAGAAGTTGGTGAACAGCAAAATGGATAGCGCAAAAATGTGTCAAATATTCAAAGCAATCGATAAAGAACTTTCAGAAATTTGCAATTTTTCACATACGAACATTTACATTTTTATTTACATATCCTTATGTAAATAAAAATGTTAATGTTTGTTTTTTACTACTTTTTTCCTATAACAACATAAACATATTTTTTCAAGTTTGTAGGTAGTTCTAGGGTTTAGCGAGAAGAAATACAAGCACAGTAATGTAATGCATATTACCGTGATACAAGGATCTAAATAGTATCTTTAACTATATCACATTTGTATAAGTATAGGTATTGATTTGGTTTCACACGTGAGTGTTTATTTAGTGCTTTGGTTTGTACATGAACGTTCGAGTCCCGCTGGGGGCATTCATTTGTGTGATGAACACGAATGTTTGTACTCCATTCATGGGTGCTTATATTTATAATATGTATGTATTTAAAAGTTATATATCAACTATCCATAACACAAACCTCGTATCTTCGTGTTTCGTGTTAGGTACATCACTGTATAAATAAATCCTTTCCTTGCTTATACTCTTTGATACTGCAGAAAACACATTTTTCTAAACTTTTGTTAACTTCGTTTAAACAAAAAATCCTTCGAGTCAACAACGTGCAGTGCTCAGTGACAGTCAGTCATATTACGGTACAGTACACCACAATTGCCGATCCTACTCTGTATACCAATTGATTAATCGGCTTAGACTATAGCACCATAGATTAAACGGCAATGTTCTAATTCCATTGAGGCATTAATCGAGCGTATAAATAATCTCTACAGATACAATGGAGAGGATTTGATGTATTCTATAACTGTTATTATGGAAACGAATTTACCATGCTGCTTAAATATTACTAATGCACGAGTTAAGTTATCGGGACGTGGGTTGTAATAAAACAACGTTTTTCGTCGAAAGGACAAGTACAACGAATTTTATTTTCTTATTCTCCACGGTTTTATATCATACATGAATGCGGGAGGGTCTATGTGTTCTTAGCAAAAAAAAGGACAACTAAGTTCTCCATTTTAAATAAGTGCTATAACATGATCAATATGAAGTAAGGCGGCACTTCCTATTGAATACGGTAATAACGTTTCCTGTGCGTCCCTAGGTGTCTTTTTGTCATGCATTTTATTGCTTTATTTCAAACCGCTTATGCAGCGTACGTCGATAAAGCAATTCAACCAGACTATTTTTTCGGACTCCAATTAAAGTTATTGTGATTTTTGACTGTAAATATATTTTTGTCGGAATGAAAATAGACTATATCACTCGGCAGTTACGTAGATTCTTATTAGTGAAAGAAGTTTCAGTATCGGTTCAGTAGTTTCAGAGATCATCCTCTACATCCTAACTCATAAACTTACCAACTTTACTTCTATATAATGTTTGTATAGTTAAATTCAGTAAATTAGTAAGCTTAGCAATTTGAGAAATGTTATAAAATACAATGAACCATTCAAAACCATATACGAGTATGTTTATTGTTCAAGTCCACATCTAAATCAAAAAGTGTATCCAGATAAAATGCAGTCTGCAGTGTTTCGGGGCGTAACAGAAATAAGTGTTACTTAAAGAAATTTCGCGCAGCGGTAATGCATTGCACTTTAAATGTTTAGGAGTACTTGCATTGTACGATACGACTGTTTGAGATGTTTCAATTATTTTCATTGTAACATATTGGAATGGTGATTTTGATAATGTATCTACTAGTAGAAGGTAGTGGTAGCTCAGTGGTAACGCGCTTACTTGGGAAACCGGGTGAAGCGTTCAAATCCCGAGCCTCATACTTGATATTTTCATGTGCCAATCATTTCCAAAATGATTACCACTTTTCTTACGGTTAAGGAAAATATCGTGAGGAATCCTGCGTGTCTGAGAGAACTTAGTAAGTTTTCGAAAGACATGTGCAGTCTGTCAACCCGCACTTGGCCAGCATGGTGGACTATAGCCTGATCCCCTCGTATTGAAATTATGCCCGAGCCCAGCAGTGGGACGTTAAAAAGGGCTGAGTACATATCTACTAGTTAAAAAATATATGCTGGGTAGTGCTTTCATAGCAATGTATATAGTTTATTACATAGATTTTTCACGAGAGTAGCAAAGAATACTTTTTAGGGTTCCGTACCTCAAATGGTAAAAAAGGAACCCTTATAAGATCACTCTCTTGTCTGTCTGTCCGTCTGTCCGTGTGTCACCACCGATTTTATCAGGAACGGGTGGACCTATCAAGTTAAAATTTATACCAGATACTGAGGTCTATAGTCCCTATTAGGTGTATAAAAATCAAGGTCCTGAGTCAACACGATAAAAAGATATGATCAAATTTATATTTTCGCAAAAACTTAAGTACCAAAATTTACCTTAATTTTCAACTTTTTTTATTTTTCGGAATTTTACCTTTACTTGTGCTGTAAAATCTTGTTATTAACCAAAATTGACAATTTTAGGTCAACCGGAAGTACCCTATAGGTTTTGGGTCGAAAACCTATATGGTAGTTCCAATTGACCTAGAATCACGAAATTTTTCAAAAAGCAAGGTCATACAGTACAAATATAGGTCATATAGGAAATAAAAATTCCAAAAAATAAAAAAAGTTGAAAATTAAAGTTTAACAGATTTTCTACAAATTTGTACGGAGCCCATGGTGGGCGAGTCCGATTCGCACTTGTCCGTAATTTGACTTAATAATTTGGACTTGGGCTTATCTTGATGAGCGAGTTTAGCTTGCTAAATATCGAGTAACTAAGAAACTTTTCATAGACGTTAATCTATTGCAAAAAGGCTGAATTATAATAACTTTCTTATCTTAATATACATAGTTAATACACTATGTAAAGAATTTTCCCATTCTAACATAATGAAGGCCACAGAGATTCTGAAAATTTTATAGATGCGGGCGAAAATTTCATAATAAATATCTCGCCAACAATTTTGTATTTCGTAGCTATAATTCTCATATTAGTTGCTGACCTTCTTTATACAAGTACAAATAAAACGAAACATTTCTTAGATTGAGTCAAACAATGGACGCTTGATTTTTAGCAGCGCTTTTTATTGATATTGTCCGGATTTTTTGCTGAACTGTTAGTTAAATTGTTGTATTGTACAATTTCGAAAAAAAATAATATACGAAATGAAATAAATGAAAATGATAAATAAGAAGTTTTTGCACATGGCTCAGCTCATACATAAAAAATATACAACCGAAATGAATAACTCCTATTTTATGAAGTCCGTCTATACGAGTAAGGGTAAAATATGACAGACAAAAGGCCCAAAAATTAGATATTGTTCCTTTTTCCAAGCGAACTCTTTAATGAATTTATATTTCGAGGTTTACCCGAAATAAGAGCAGGAATAAAAATAAAAGATGAACGTTTTTGTGTGTAATGGCCCTACCTAGTATATATATAAAAACCGTGATGCTATGAACAATATATTCCTCTATCTTGTTTTTGTGTTTCAGAAAAAA